>JAEMWC010000081.1:362500-375000 GCA_016490735.1 Pachyseris speciosa | reverse complement strand
GGAGTAGTTACACAGGATACACAGAGATACACTACTGTGGCAAAATAGCACCTAACATCCTCTGCTGGGCATAGGGAATTTTTTGGGTGTGTGTGTTGGGGGGGGGGGGGGGGCAGTGAGATTTGTTTATTTTTGTGTTGGTCACATGGACTTGCCCCATACATTCAAACCAGTTTACAGTCCAAGGTTGTATTCTAAGAAAAATGTTTGGTTGCCCAAAACTCTGAACCTTTGAAATCCATGGTGCCCAACATAGTAATTTTGCAAGGACTAATATTTCCTTATCTCTCAAAGGCAAAAGTACTGTAAGTCGCCAAACAAGCTTTCGCTCATATGAGATATTAGGATAAATAAAATTACTTAATTACTTAGAGGCCACTGGGCACTGCTAGAGCACAGCCCTGTAGTCAGTCAGCCAAAAGGAGTAATGGACACAAAGGGACTCAACAATCCAGGTTGGAGTTTAAGGGAGATACCTTTTTTAACCCTTTAACCCCTAAGGGGTCCCCTTTGATGAGTAAAGTCATCTGGCGTAAGACAGTAAAATCTATAAGTCACTCTTAGGGAGGAAAGGGTTTATATAACGTGTGTTCCTTTCAGTGAAACCAAAAACAGATTTCTGATCCTAGATTCACCAGATTTCAGGACCGAATGGAACACAAAATGTGAAAAAGGATTGTATAACTACAGCAACCCCACATATTTATTGAACACAGAGTCAAAACAAAATTGACTAAGTATGTGATGATTATATTAAGAACTTACATGGGTGATTCAAACACCGACCATTGCATCCTGGTGTTACTCGCAAGGAATCAGAAAGAAAAGAGCGAGAATTGAAAATTATGTAGAGTTTTCAGTCCCACAGTAGAGCCTGCAACTTTCTGCAGTCACTTTTGAATGTCTAAACAAACAGTTGACTGCTTGGAACGATTATAGCAGCTTGGTACCTGCCTTACTGCATCAGCTCAACCCACTTCAAAAGCCAATACTTTTGACTTAATGAGACCATGAAAGCCTGCGCCGGATCTGAGGCAGATAGAGTTGACGTGATAAAGTTGATTGCTTGTCATGTTTATAGGCGAGTTTGTAAGGTGATCGACTGCCATAAATTTTTTCCAGCAATTTACGGAGTTTTCTTCTGGTCAAAGGCTTACAGAGGAGAACGACAAATCTGAGGGCAATGCCACTGGTCAATGAGATTAATTTCAAATTCACTGGCAAAAGAAATTGAGCAGATAAAAAATCCAAAATTCATGGATTTCAAATCCAGTGAATCTTTTCTCAGAAAGGATTTGTCAAAAGGAACGTAAAATCCATTTTTAGATCAAAAATCTGTTTCTGAATTCTCTGAAAGGAACACTCCCATAGAGAGTAGTCCTGCAAATGCACCCAATAATTTCTCACTGGTTGCTTGAATGTGTGAAAGATACGGTCATACCTGATGAGGTACCATACAACAATTTAGATGCTCCTGTTGTGTGCAAACAAGCCAGTGAAAAATAAATTGATGGGACCATGAATATCACCCGAGCTGAACTGAAAAAGCTTTACATACTGTGAATGCTAAGTGATTGTTGAAGACCACTTTATCAATGTTGAGGAGTTGTCTTGATGTTCTTCCCAATGCCTCTGTTGACATCACATGAATGTAAAAGTCTGTTGGTGTCTTTCAGAAAGAAATAAAACAAAAATTATTTCAGAGATGGAGATTAAGTAGGGACTATTCCTTGAAAGCATAAGTTGCATTGTATAGCCTTATTGATACAGTCGAACCTCAATTATCTGGACTTCCTATTATCCAAAACTTTTTTCTCTGGCCCCAGGTTCTTTGTGAATATTAATAAGGTATGATGTTTAAAAAGTAAAAGGGGCAAAAAGTTCAATAATCCATGAAAATGTGTGTTTAAAACAGTATACTATTATCTGTTTCACTTTCAAAAAACCACAAGTTTAACAAATACTCTAATGCATGAAGCTGAGTTCTGATTGACTCACTTGTTGTAAGATTTTAAATTGTCAATTTCTTTTGTTTACATAAATATCTCATTAGTATTGATATTTTTGATAAACCAGACTATTTGCCAAAATCCCAACAAGCTTGGATAATCCAGGTTCAACCTTCATTTTATCTAGGCATGATTCTGATGGAGTAAAAATCATGCTTACAATCTTTTTTTAAATTACTACCTGTGAAAGTTTTCAGTAACCAAAACTGAGAAGAGTAACACACTTCCTGTCAAGAGACCGCAGCTTTTCAACAAATTAAAAACTACCATCTCTTGAGAGCACGCGACACAGAACTAGCAGGATCACAGCATAGCAGTCAGCCAATGTTATAACTTCAAGTTCTTTTTTTTTTTTACAATACAATAATGCACTTTTTCTTGCCTCTTTTTTCTGATATAGAGAGAGAGCTTCAAACAGACTGGTGGTGAACTGGTAAACATTAGATAGCTTAAGCAACGAGGACAGCGACAGCAACGAGAACGGCACAAAATACTAGGTTTAATGAGCAAAAACAATATTGCTCTGCATGTGCGTTTTAAGCCCTGGCTACATGTTGTAACATTGTTAGAAGAACACGTCCCAACATTGTTGTAAGAACGCTTCTAACAATGTTGGATATAACATTGCTGGAAACACGTCGCTTCGGGGGTCTGAATTGAACAGTTTTTACCTCTGCCATTAGGCTCTCAGATTGGAGACTGGGCTCTTAACTCTGATTGGTCTTTGCAATACAACGTTAGGGAGCTTTAGCAACAACGATGGCAACGGCAACGAGAAAGCCACAAAACAATAGCCTTAATGAGCAAAAACAATGGCTCTGCACGTGCGTTTTACATTTTGGTACATTCCTTTCCCGTTCTCTGCAAAACAACAACATGAAATGACCAAATTTTAGGTTTTCTCGAGTACGGGAGCGTGTGACTGTAAAGTTTTCTTTCTTTTTCCTTACTTTAACGGTGTTCATAACAGTTTAGTCCCTGAATAGTTCGCCAGTATTTTCCAAGTTAAACAAATTGGAATAATAGCAAAAGCGTTACAAAAACAAGAAGTTCTATTTTGAAGTGACGTTCTCGTTGCCGTCGCTGTCGTCGTTGCTAAAGCTCCCTATTGTTGAAAGGGCGGCTACACGCTTCAACATTTGTTGTATGTTGGAGAAAATGTTTGATCGAAATCAAAACATTCTTCCAACAAAAAATGTTGAACAAACGTCATCAAACATGCATGCTACATGTTCTAACATTGCTCATCCAACAAATGTTTTATAACAATGTTTGAATGTGCCGTCCTCAGCAAAACAACAATGTGAAATGACCAAAGTTTACGTTTTGTTGAGAACAGTAAACTCTTCTTCCTTTTTCCCAGTTTACCAGCATTTTACAAGTTACACAAGTTGAAAAAATCATGAAAGAGAACTTTACAATAATGAGACATTACATTTTGAAATAACTTTTTCATTGCTATTGTTGTCATTGATGCTTAAGCTCTCTGTTGTTAGGGAAAACCTGTCCTTACATGGTATTCATGGATTTTGTTTCTGTAATGACAGTTTACACACAAAAAAAAAAAACATTTGGGACTATGTTTTTACAATAAATCAGAGTGCTGAGCACATACAAAATATGTGTAAATCAAGTTACCAGTATGTTCACAGCTATTCAAAGGCAGGCTTGTATAAAAAAAAATACTACCTTCTTATAGTATTATCAACCACTGTTCTCTTGGTTGAGGAATAATCTTTCCAGGTTTAATATTCCCAAGTACAACATGCAGCATTTACAGTGTAATAGTGTCAAAAAAATGGGAAGAAAAGAAAAAGCTGCCCACAATTTGAAATGTACCTGCCAGAGTTTAAAAAAATGGTGTTGCCAAGCTTACTTTTTTTTCATCTGAAATGCTAGTGTACTCCTGATGGGCACTCATTATGTTTACATACATGCATTTATTGTTGCTCCCTAAAAGGGCTTTTCAGCACCAATATTACACTTTAAAATAAAACAAAGCAGAACAAATAGATTAACATGATTACCAGCTCTTAAAATAATCTTCAATAATTAAGAATGAATATATTAGTAGACTTTACTTAAAAATTCTCTAAACATACACCATTTGAATGTATCCAAACTAGTTTAAGTCCCCAGGTCGTTGCTTAATCTATTCCAGATTTTAACACCTCTATAGGCAAAGCAATGCTGTCCAGTTACCAAGCAGCAAAGAGGAATATTTAAATATTTCTAAATCGCGTTACCTTAGCACATACAGAGGATCTCATTTGCAGCTGGTCACATAAATATTTAGGCGCAAGATTGTTCAGGCATTTAAATACCATCACTGCATCATTTATCTCTAGTCTATCTAACTTCCTTATCCAAAATCCTGAGGGGAGGGGTACTTAAGGGGCGGGGGTGTTCCAATGAGGCCTTCAAACCCTGACCCTGTTTAAGACAGAATCTGTTCATTTCACTACCATGATATTTCCTGACCCTGATTAAGAGTATATACATGTACATCTTGCTTGCTTGTGTTCTTCACTTTTCATCTGCCTTGTTTTTCATTTCACATACAGATTTTAAAAGGAACTTGTTGGTACTACACAAAATGGGCCATGTTCTAAACGAGTAAGGGCCTGGGAACGAATCCAAACTTCACTGAAAATCAATGAAATTTACCTAAAGGTTCAGCAATACAGGCAACAACTTTGTGCAACTTTCCACGCAACATTGTTGCAATACGAGTTGAAAAGCAATGTTGCCCGTTTTACCACCCGCACAAGCAACTTGTCATGCAACAATTTTCATTGTTTGATGTTGCAGCAACATGTTGCAGAAAGTAGAACCTTCTACTTTGCGCAACAAAATCGGGGAGTGTTGTGCAAGTGGTAAAACAGGCAACATCGCTCTAACTCGTATCGCAACAATGTTGTGTGGAAAGTTGCACGAAATTGTTGTCCATATTACCGCGCCTTAAATCGATTCTCACATGAAAGGGTATCTCAAAATAAGCAGTTTCAGCAAGTTGAAGTACATTTGGTTGAAAAGCCGCCAGATAACATGCATTTAAAACTTAAAAAATCCCATACAAATGTCTCTATTTCGGAAAGTGTGTCCCTCCAAACCATACAAAGTCTCTAATTTTCACAATTTTCAAACGCATTTTTTTCAGCTCCAATTCAACTGAACAGCATCAAAGTTGGTTAGGTGACCATTTTTGAGATGCTCTTTCATGCAGTGGAAACAATTTTTTCCAATCGATAAATTTTAAAACCTTGTTCCCAGGCCCTTACTCGTTTAGAACATGGCCCACTTTAGATCATCCACCAACCTTATGGTGGGAATAATAACAGTAACATATCTGTTTTTTTTTTTTTGTTTTTTTTTTTATAATTACTAAACTCCACAATACCAAGAGCCAAATGCATGGCCATCAAACCAGACTTAATTGTGTCAATAGGTATATAATTTCAAACTCGTCATTGTAATTTTGATTGGACTGAAAAAAAAAGTTGTGAAAACATATACACAGTAGGCATATGATGAATGGTGCACACACCAAGTCAATTGCTTTATACTGTAAGGCTATTCTTACCCTGGTTGACATCACCGTCTGGTGATATGTACACATTTCAGCTTATGAGATGAAAACATGACACAACAAAGATAAAGGGCAACTTACTGTAGAAGGGTACGACACTCGCAATTCATAACTTCTGTCTGGCTTCAACTGTACTAAATGGTAGATCACTGACTCTTGGTGATAAAGGACCTAGGAAGGAAGGAAGACAAGGAGGCATAAAGGGTTAACATAGGCTTTTGCTTTGTTTGTTTGTTTGTTTGTTTGTTTGTTTGTTTGTTTGTTTTCACCCACTGCACAGTGGAAAAAGGGGAATGACCTGTTGACACAGGTCATATAAGGAGGCCTTCCAAGGGGTCAGGGACTCTGGTGTTGCTTTGTCCCCTGTTTACAACTGTCTCTCACTTTCTTTCTTGCCTCACTTGTTTTGTTGTCAATTTCTATCAGTTGCCTGTGTTTTGGTAGCAGATTGTCACCTGTTTTCAAAGCCATGTTGCTTCTGTCCCCTGGAAGGCCTCACTAAGCATGGTATTCCACTTAAAAGAAATTAAAAGTTAACCAACAGGCACTTTATGTAATGCTTAATAAATGAGAAGCAGTGTGTTGTAAAGTTTAAAACACAAGGTGCAACCAAGTGTTTAATAGGACTTGATAAAACGCATTGTGAATTTAGTGAACAGCTTCAAAAGCTTTACTGTACATCTATCCATTCCTACACTAACATTAAGATTTTCAGTAATTTTAGCATAGAAAATCAAACATAGAATTTAGCCATGTCTATATCAGATTTAAAGACACTCATTAAACATTAATTTACTTTGTATTTCCTTCATGAAGTATTAATGATTTTGGGAATTTCAGCTTTTACCCTTTCATATATGGAATTGATCAGATGTGGAAGGGCACAGTTCTCAAAGATTACAATTATGCACAAAATACACACACTGTTGAGATAGGTATACCATTCAGGTTGTGTACTTTCCTGAGGCCCTTTTAGGGTAAAATTCAGACAGGCAACATAGCTCTGAAATGACAACATGAAAGAGCTGAAGTGACAACAAACAATGGGAACTGCTTGTGTGAAATAACGACAGCAGCAAAGGGAAAAGCACCATGGACAAAGAGATTGGCATTTTTAAGATTAGACAGCGACTTGCAGACATTCAGGCAGAAGAAATTGTATTTTACAATGTACAAAGCAGTAAAACATGCCTTCACGGCAGATTTACCCTTTTCTGGGTCTTTTCTCTTAACTGCAATCTCGCACTTTGCAAAGCTATGTAATTTAACTGATAATTACATCAAAGAATAGAATGTTTTGACAACAGAATTATGAGAACACATTTACAATAACAATATCAGTGACTTTTGACGAAATTCCGACAGCAACATGCAATCCATCCATAATTTCTGCCCCCTAACAGGGCCTCTTTCCTAGGGCCTCTTGATATGAGCCCAATAACCGAGCTGGCTTGGTTAGTGGGATGAATTTTATCATCTGTTCATATGGGAAATTACAGCCGGGTTACCGAAATGAAAAGTGGTCATGTAACCATACCGGCATGAAATCTACCGGTAACAAACAAGTCTGGTGAGAATTTTTTTTGCTTTTATCAGTTCTGGAAGCCTTAAAATCTTTAATCTTTACTTTAGCTATCAAAATAAGTTATTCTGAACTTTAAAAAGAAGTAAAAATCAAATATTATCAGTTCTACTTACAAAAATGCATTGCATTATTTTCATCCCAGTAACCCGCACTGGAGTGTTCATAAGACAAAAATCCCAGCCCAGTTACCGAGATCTCAGTATGAGAAACTGACATCTCAGCAACCGGGGCAGCCTACCCTTTCATATGAATATACTGGAAGTTTTGCAAAACATTTAGTGGAAAGGTGAGATCTCAGTAACTAGACTAGCCAGGTCAATGGAGCTCATGTGAAGAGGTCCTTGGTGACACATTTAGGCCCAGTTCAAACGTCAAACTTCTCATGTACCGAATCTAATGCAAATGAGAAAAATCTATTGTTTTCGCTCATTTGCATTAGATTTGGCACATGAGAAGTTTTACGTTTGAACTGGGCCTTAATGATCCATTTTATTATATAAACAGAAATGAAACACCAGGTGAGCTTTACAGTGTATATCTTCACATGTGAAAATAACATGTTATCTTCACACGTGAATAGATCGCTGTTCCTACGTTTACATAATAAGTCGCGGCTTTCACAGTGAAATTAAAATGGTTTGGTATTTTATTGGTGTTTATATAATAACTGAACATAACATTACATGGCAGCTTGGAGATTCTTCTCTTCTCTTCTTGTGTTGAAAAATATTTCACTTGTTCGTGTATCTTTTTACACTCAAAGATAAATTTCATATCTCCATGCAGCCATGCAATATCCTCCACATCCAAGGGCATTTGACAAATGTACCATGGGGGTCAGTGATATGGCATAAACTTAAACTCCTTACATGTATCCGCTATTGTCTGTCAAAATGTTTGCTTATACAATGTACACCTAACTGAAGAAAAGTTGTAGGAAGAAGGTGTAAAACACAAACGACACGACCACACAAAATTATAGGAGGACTAATATAGTGGCATTAATATTCAAAATGTTTCTTGGAAAATCAGAGGGACACTGTCTTTTTTGTAAACAAAAGGCAGTAGCGGATGTAGTTAACAACTTCTTCTAAGGTAAATGCATAAAGGAAAGAAGCCATACAGCCCATAAACTCAAGTCTTCGAAGTACAGTTTGGGCACACTGATATTCAATTGTAAGTAAGCTTAGTTATGCACATGTCATTGGCTTCCCTGTGGGGTCGATCCCTGGGCTAACCAGGGGGATTGTAAAATCAGTCATACAAACTTGAGGAATTTTCCCAGGGGATTGAGGAATCTTGCAAGATAAAGTCCCCTGGGTGCAGTGCCTCTCATCAGAAAATTCCCTAGACATCCTTTACAAATTTTGAATTTCCCCACCCCCTAATCTTTGATCATAAAACAATGTCGAGATTTTCCCCTACCCTCGGGCAACACATCTCACATATCTCCCTGGTTGGCCCAGGGGTTGACCCCACAGGGAAGCCAATGACATGTGCATTAAGCTTAATAGAAAAGAAATATGAAAAAAAAAAACGGCACCCGTACATGAACTTTTATTTTCTATTCATACGGGAGTCCTATTCCATTTAGTGATTTTAGTGAGAGCTGTGGATTTGATTCAGAGTAATGTCATCAGCTTCCCCGTGGGGTCGACCCCCGGGCCTATCAGGGAGATATGTGGGGGAATACAAGGAGATGGATGAGATTCTTTGCCCGAGAGTAGGGGAAAATCTTGACATTGTTTTACAATCAAAGATTAGGGGGTGGGAGAATTCACAAGTTTGAAAAGGATGTCACGGGGATTATCAGGTGAGAGACACCTCACGCAGGGGACTTTGTCTTGAGAGATTCCCCGAAACCCCGGGGGAATTCCTCAAGTTTCCTTGACTGATTTTACAACCCCCCTGGTTGGCCCAGGGGTCGACCCCACGGGGAAGCCGATGACATGTGCATAATTTGTCCTCTCTGTACATACTATGCCAACGACTCATTTCGCGACACTTGATCTGTTTGTGTTTGGACTAGCAGAAAAAAAATTTCATAGAAATTCTACGAAAACTGAGCACTAGCTCCCGTACGAATAGAAAATCAAAGTCAGCGTACGAGTGCCGTACGAATAGCCACTGAAAAAAACAGTTCCAAAATTTTAAAGAAAACCCACTCGGTCGTATCGTTTATGGTTTGTACTCTTTCTCCCGACAACGATATTTCAATCAGGTAAAAACTTCAAAGCAAAATATAACCAGTCTAGAACTTAAAGCTTAGCAGGACCTTCGTACCTGATTTAACAACGGCTTTTCCGGCTCTAATCTGCGTTGAAAAGTGAAAGGAATGTAATCAAGCAACTGAATAGGTTATAACTAACGCAATGGCTGTTTTACCTTGTGAAAGCAAAGATCCGTGTAACAGAAATAAGACTAAAAAAGACACAACAACCACACACAAACTGGTCGACCATCCTCCGCCATCATCCATAGGTACCTCATGTATCCCCTATTATAATGTATTTAGTATTCTTGTGACTGCTGACCCGTTAAACCCGCGGGTATTTCTCACGCATCGCTCACGGTACGCGCGTCCCGTGAATGAACAAGAACAAAGCGAGCGCCACTCGCTTCGCGTTTCATTTTACGTGTGCTCTCGTGTTCTGACTCGGTCATGAGCGATAAAGGCGCGATTTACAACCGGACTTTTTCTCGCGCCAGCCGCAAACATTTCTCAAAATTCCAGAAAACGTTTCGGGATCGAAAAGTATTTTTCAATTCTTTTTTTTTTTGAAAGTAATAAGCAAAGGACCGCCAGCGATAATAGGGACTTTAAGCATCGACGACGGGAACGGCAACGGCGACGAAAAAACCGAGAAAATAGGGACTTGAAGCATCGACAGCGGGAACGGCAACGGGGACTGAGACTGTGAGGGAAAACCCAAATATCGCATTACGCATGTCTGGCGCGAAATATTTTGACGTTTTGCTTCGGGGCCCGACGTGAGAAAGCTTAATTTGGCGTTGCGTGAAAACGTGAGTAGCATTTCACATATTTTAGCTCTATTTTTGCCCCCACATTGATATTTTTAATATTGATTGATACCTTAAGATACCAAGGAATAGAATCATCGAGTTGTTGCCTGATTTTGTTCCCCCAAACTATAAGCTTAAACAATTTCATCAATCGGCTGTTTCAAAACAAAAAGCAAGCGCCAATGCCTCCGAAAGTAGAAATGATTTGCGAGTCTCGCACTGTTTATCGATAGTTCTCTCTAACATTACTTTTTCGCATTCGAAATAAGACATACTAAAGCTTTTAATTTACACTAAACTTAGCCGAGAAAAATAACTAGTCTATGTTGCTCAAAACCAACGTCCAAAACTCTCTATCATATCGTAGTTTTCAGTTCATATTCCTAGATGTAAAGATATGGAAACTGACATGCATGCCGGCATGTCTAATTCACAGAACCAGCGGAACCTACAGAACCGCCTCTAATGTGCGTAAAACAGAAAATACATACCTAGTAAATATGATTTTAAATCCCCCCATTAGGGTATACATTTCTTCGCAAAAATACAGTGGAGCCCTGCTCTACGAACACCTGCTTATAACGGACAGTTTTGATCTTTTCAATAACGGAGAGTAAATAATTGGTTTTGATTTGTTATCAGACTTTTGAAGTGAATACAAAGAATGAAATCAACACAAATCCCGGCCTCCGATGCAGAACATTTCAAGTGAGTTCATGCCAATCTAGTCGCTACTTCTAGGTAATATATTGGTGATTTTTTTTATTTTATTACATTACCTCGGCTAAAAATGTGATATCTTGTTTCCGAAATCTAATCTCCGATAAACACTTGTCGTTCTCCAGCACTGATTTGTTGACACAACAGCAAAAAATCTACATCGGTCATACCATCATTAAAATGGCTGAACGCGAAGGAATATTTGGAGAGAAGTTGGCGTCTTCGGCGGCTGCTTAACTGCTTTCAATTTCACTCCACAACCGCGTCCTCTCCCCAGTAAACGTAGGATCTACAAGAGATCTTTTTTTTTTTATCGATTGGTACCGTTGCTTTTGGGGCAAACTATTCCAATGTATTTTGCTGCTGGTATTTCTCCATTTCTTCAAAAAAAAGTCATCGGAAATAAAAATTGAACTTCTAGTAATGAATCTACTGCAAGTAAAACTGTTTCTCAGGTCCAAAACGTTTCCAGGGCTTTCGATAAAAAAGTAAAAGTAATAAGCAAAGGACCGCCAACGATGATGCTGCTAGTTTTGGGGTCCGCGCAGGGGGAGGGGTTTGCCACTTTTCAACAGTTAAAAAAACAATAAAACTAAAAAGATCGAAGTTACGTTTCTCAGTTTAAAAGGTAATCAAATTCTTGTTTTAAAACACTGCTTTTTTTGTCCCTCAAAGTATACAAG
Organism: Pachyseris speciosa; assembly: GCA_016490735.1. Lineage (NCBI taxonomy): Eukaryota > Metazoa > Cnidaria > Anthozoa > Scleractinia > Pachyseridae > Pachyseris > Pachyseris speciosa. The sequence goes on along the minus strand of JAEMWC010000081.1, from coordinate 363,390 downwards.
TTTCACCACACCATGTTAGTTTTGAATGCATTTCCAGTCATTTCAGAGGTCCCTTTCGACGTGAGGCCCCCCCCCCCCTCCCAAATGGAAACTGGTTGCGTGAACTCTGAGTTAACGTTGGATCTACAAGAGATGTAATCAGCCAAAAATAAACCAGAATATTACTAATGCAAAGCTGATATTACGTGAAAAAAAGTTGACTTTGCGAGACACCAACATGACCGAAACTCGATAAAGTAGGGTTGCAACCACGGACAGCTGATTCGTCCTTCCTGGGACTCGTCAGCACGGTGTAACAATTTTAAATGACGGTACAAGCCCTTGCAAAACGGGTTGAGACACTGTATCGAAAATTCCCTTATTCTTACTAAAATCCCTTTTCCTGTTCAAAAGAAAAGTCACAACGTGTCTCCCTTCCGCGTCCCCTTTTTCAATATTGATACCCTTTTCGTTTGAATGCCAAGTGGAGATCGAAACAACTTTGCTCGGGGGAGGGGAGGGGGCGGATGCAGTGACTTGAATGACACGCATTGTACGGTTACACGGGCTCCTGACGGTTCTTAAGAGTGAGTGTCTCAACTCTTTTTACAATTGCTTGTAGCTTGATGCCAACTCGAATAAATACTAGACCTTATTCGTACTCTCTGTAATGAGCTGGAACTAGCTTGCACACGAGGCTTAAACGTATTTCCCCGCAGGAGCCTCCACTTCGTGCTAGATCCAGTTCAATACCGAGAATACGAATATGGTCTGTTACCACAACGACCCGTTCACGACCGTGATCAAGTTCCGTACCTTGGACTCTCTTGCCATCCGAACCACGCGTTGCCACACCACTTGTCCCTAATAGCAAGGAATCCAAAGTGTCACGATGGCGTCTCGCAAAACAA
>JAEMWC010000081.1:327500-352500 GCA_016490735.1 Pachyseris speciosa | reverse complement strand
GTGACCCTGTGCACTGAACACGTGAATAGATGTAGATTGTTCGTCAGAGTCCAGTACCAGGGAATGGCCATCATAAGCAGCCGCGATATCTTGTGCATTATGCAAAATCTTTCTCCCAAAGCTTTGAAGAAACTCCCCATCGCTCTGGTACACCTCCACCGTATCGTTGCGCACATCGCTGAAGCTTCCCCCCACCACCAGCACTCGATTGAACTCGTCAACTGTTAGAGCACTTCCTCGAAATCCATCTGTCAAGGAGAACTTATGACACAAGTGACCTCGGTTGTCTAATACAACCACTTCACCCAGACGCACCAAACCATCCTGGTTTCTTTTCAGCACCAATACAAAAACGTTGTCTTGCTGGTCGCAAGCTACATTCCAAATCTCGTGTTCATATTCAGAACGAATCTCATCGGCGAATGGGTGAAGACAGTGGAGAAAGAAGCCGCGTTCGTCGAACACTTTAATGTTTTGATCCACGCTGTCTCCAACAAGAAATTGCCCATGTGAATTTGAAGTAATACTCCAGGCAAATTTAAGTTTGTGTTCCTCTTCTACCTGTTGGCCGAATGTCCATGTCTGACAGCAGTGATTCGTCGTTCGGTCATGCAGGGGATCGATTTTCTTTCTTCCAACAATGATACAAGGCCACGTTAAGAGAGATCCACCACCACAAATAATTTGCGTGACATCACAGATAACACTATTCACCTCACGAACATCCCTTACAACTGAGCTCTGTTTGTCGGCAAAACATGTCTGAATGGCTGGCATAGAGTGTAGCTCCTCAAGACATAATTTACACCCTGGCAACGCCTCTGCAGGGTCATCTATTTTCTCTAATATCGTCGCTGCAACACGGTACCGCATGGCTAGAATGCGTTGATTGGTGTCGAGAGCTTCATTCCAGAAGGATTTAGTTGCTTCTCTACGAGCATCCTCGAATCTCTTTTTGGCGTCATGTAGGGCTCTGTTGGCCGAGCCGTCCAACTCGCTTAGCCATTTAGCCAGAGTCAATATTTCTCGCCAAGCTGCCGAAGAGGGAAAGAGGACATTACATGTCAGGTCCTTCTTGGTGACCACTGCGACTTCAGCTGATACTTCCGCGGTCGTACTACTGGCATTCACCTCCTCAAACACCTTGAACAGGTAAAATTTTCCTTCGTTGAAGAAGCTGATGCTTGCTAGAAGATCTTTCTTTGCAACGGCATCCAGTTTTGACCTCACATCGTCGATTTCCCTTTTGATTTCCGTCGAGTCAGGCGAAACTATTTGCACGGCTCTTTGGCTTGGTACCGGTACGTTATTTCCTCCGGTTCTTTGGCTGCCCGCCGACCTGACCGCCGCAGAAACACCCTCTTTTACCAGAGTACTAACGGCTGCATCCAAAGCTACCTTTCCAATATGATGCATGACAAGGACGTTTCGGTAGTGAAACGCTCTTTGCTCGATTTCAGGCGTCAACCTTACACTGAATTCACTTTCGCTTCCGCTTTGACCTGGACACGTCATGTGATTTGTGCATGGAGTGAGATTATCTGAAAGACCAAAAAGCTCCTAAATCTGGGGGCAGAGGAGAGGAGCGGAGGGAGGGAGAAAGGAGCTCAGTAGTGCACATCTAATTCTAGCAGATTGTCTTAAGTAAACAGTAAGTAAACCTCTATTTAACGTGGTCAAGAACACTTAGCTCTGTAGCTCTGTATGTTCTCAACTATAAATAGTTTGGGGGTTGGGGGTGGGGGGGGGGTGGGTGATGGGGGTGTGAGGCGCAGCATCTCCCTTTTAACCCAATCTCGGAAAGTAAACTGCAAAGTAAAAAAGAAAGAAAAGAAAGGCATTTTATTCGTAGACGGCGAGTAGTCTCTAATTTTGGCGATGGATTGTGGGGCGGGAGAAAGACGCGCGCGCGCGCGAAGTCTAATTTTCCACACATGCACAGGTAATTTTCGGCGCTTCCCTCGCGTCGCGTCTCCTTGCAATTTCGCGCGCTCGTGTCTTTCTCCTGCCCCACAATCCATCTCCGAAATCAGAGACTACTCGTAGTCTGTTTTATTCGTGGCTAATATTTAAGGTTGAGGACTGAAAAAAACCCCAGTGCAACCTTTTCTTTGTGTCATTCATTTGTCGACCCCGCCATTTTGTTTTTCATATGGCGAGAGCGCCAAAACTACCCAAAGGAGAGAGAGAGAGAAGTAAATAGTTGAAGGTGAGAGCGGAAAAGAAAATCACTAGATTGCAATATCACCACTGTAGCTAGTATTTCAGGGGAATGATTCCAAATTAAACGTCTAAACGATTCAGTCCTCTGAGGATAGGATGAACATACACCCTGAAGGGTTAGACGAATATGATATATACGAATATGGTCTATTGCATAATGAACCATTAACGACATCAAGCTCCGTACCTTGGACTCTCTTGCCATCCGAACCACGCGTTGCCACACCACGTGTCCCTAATAGCAAGGAATCCAAACTGTCACGATGGCGTCTCGCAAAACAATATGTAGATTGGCCAAAACTACTGAACTCTGATATTCCGCAATGCTCCCTCGTTGTATTCCTTCAAATCTGATCTTAAAAACTATCTTCTATCTTGTTACTGATTTTCTTTCACTAAATAATAATAATAATTATCATTTTGTTCAATATTTGTGTTTTACTCCACGTTATTTATTTATCTTATTTCCTTTGTGACTAGGGAGCTCAGGTTTTACAAGCCTCTTGGTTATTCTGGCCTTCCTTGCTAGTTAACTATTATTGTATTTATTTGTTTATTTTGATTAACTGGCTAAATAAAGAACTGAACGGAACTGAAAACGCATGGATAAAACCGTACTGAAAGAATACACAGCATATCGGATCCGGCTGTAACATACGATAAACGCACATCTGATCGGCTTGCCTCTAATAACTGCCCGTCAGTAGGGTACCACACCAAATTATCTGAAACAGTCTCTTCTTTAAATTGTAAGCTTGAATTATCTCAAAAGAAAGTAACAAACAAAAGAGAAAAATTTTATTGAAGTCGACCTCAACCGTTGTCATTTGAGCAAGACCAATCATATTCTCTACATAAAAACCGTTCGGTAATAAAATATGTGCTGTATCCGGCTATGGGGCATCTGGTCTCTCTGTTTAGTTTGACACACCTGTCATAATCATCATCATCATCATCGTTGCCGTTGTCGTCATTGTCATCATCATTATCATTATGACAACAACTGAACCATTGTTCTTTGGCCATCTGTTCACATGGCGGTAGAGGACCCCTGGTAGGTGAGGTACCCCACCTAGCCGTGGTCAAAAAAGCTGGCTTTCACATGCAACCCCGGGGCGCTGGGGTGAGGTTTAAAATGCTATCGCGTGGTCGCTAAGGACGTATATGAACAAAGAATTCAGAGACAATTGCTCGTGTGAACATCACCCCACCGAGGCGGGGGACCTCACCTTCCTGGGTGCCCCACCTCCATGTGAACAGGCCCGTAGTTTGATAAAAAAAAAATATAGCACAAACAGCGGTGATAAACATTGTGAAAAAACGCATTTGAATACCAAAACGTGTCATCATCATCATCATCATCATCGTTGTCGTCATTGTCATTGTATACATGTATATTCCGATTTATTTTTTTTGGCTGATTAGATCTCTTATAGATCCTACGTTAACTTACAGCATTATCGTTGGCAGTCCTTCGCTTATTACTTTCACATTGTCATTGTGATCATCATTATCATTATAATAACAACTGAACAATTGTTCTTTGGCCATCGCAGTTTGATTAAAAAATATAGCACAAACATCGGTGATAAAAGATTGTGAAAAAATGCATTTGAATACCAACTTAAAGTTTTGTATGCTAAGCAACATACTGACTTTCCAAAGTAGCCGTATATATTAGGGGTCTGCAACTGAGATTAAGGATAAAGACGATCTTTACAATAATTCAGTAGCAATCAAATAACTGAATTGTCCGAGGACGTTTGCAAAGACTGGTCAAGCAACGTGGAAAGGCGTGATCTGAATTACAATATTTCGGTTGGCCAATCCCAGCCTTTATCAGGGGCACCCAACGAGCCAAATCAACCAAAAGCTTTAGAAAGGCATTTTTAAGTACCTTGTGGTGTTTGAAGTCTGTTTAAAGTGATGTTTTCATAAGCTAGAAGAAGTTCATCTGTTCGGATTCCCTAGCTGAAATTTTAATTGCCCGAAAATGTTAGGAACAAAATCTTCCTTTGAGAAAATGCAAGCTGAAATGAACTTTCCACGAGCTTTCTAGGGAATTACTTTCTCTCCGAAACTGCTAGCATCAGAGGCTATGATTTCCCTATTTCGAATCTTTTAGGCCACGTTTTAGTAACGAAAATCCGAGCGCACTCTTTAATCGACGCCGAAGGCCCATGGCGAATTACCCTCCACCGAACAGATATCTACCGGAACTTGTCGTTGGGTGCCCTGCCTTTATACCATACCATAGAAAATACAGCCAATCAGAATGCAGGAAAGCCGTTGTGTATTCGTCGGTTTTCCACCAAACCTTTCCACTGTGCACTGCAATGATTGCATGGGGTTATACATTATACTATGGCATGCTATAAAGTAGTTATGCAATGCTTTCTTGTGGTATACCATGGAAATATCCCACTTGCCACTTGTATTTTCTTCGCATGCTTACCCGCCTAAAGACTCGTGTGTATAACAAGAAAATACAAGCGACTCTTGGGACATTCCATGGTATACCACTCGAAAGCATTGCCGGAAAACTCGTATTTATCAGGTTTATTAGGAGGAGATAGCGATTTACATGGTGTATACAGTAGAAAGCTGAAAGAGCACTAGCTAATATCTTTCCGAGGTTCCTGGTTCTTTAACGTCATAATGAAAGCTACCGGCCAAATTTTAAGCTAAAAAAGCACAAGCTGATTCCCTTCCCCTTTTCCAGGTTATTTAACGGTATAATGAAAGGTGCCGGCCAAACATTCTATAGGGTAAGCTAAGGGTGTGAAAATCACCGAGAACTGTAAAACTAAACTGAGTGAGGTAAATGCCCTTCATCAGCTTCATTCTGCTACGAGGGTTTCGAGAATTCAGAAAAAACTATGGAGTCCCCTTGAGCTACTCTTGAGGCATTATATACTATCATTTTTTTCATTGAGATGGGCTCCTGCTGGAACTGATTGAGTTTCGCTACAGGCTTTTGCTCAAAAAGAGCCGAAAACGTAGACGAAATGCTCACCTCATCACGGAAAGTTCTAAAGTGGACAAGTCAATATAGAGGGTTTTCACGGCGGCCATGTTGGAGGTACAAAACAATATTTGCACAGCAATAAATTTTATTTACAAAAGGAAAATCATTCTTTTGTTTTGTTCCTCCAACATGGCGGCCGTGAAAACCCTCTATAGGAAGCTGAAGCCACGACGAGCGCAACGATGAAGCCATTTCGAAATAAAACTTCTGGGCTTTTGCAGTTCTTTCGCGATTATTTTAAACTGGAAACTGGGAAAATCCTGACGGATTCTCAAGGGACTCAATTACTATGAATGACGTCAACTGAGTCAGGAAGATGAAACAAATTTTGTCCTCATGGGCTCACGTTCAAGAGAAAACATATAATTTGATCACTTCACGTTGTTATTTTGCAGAGGACGGCAAAGAAATGTACCAAAATGTAAAACGCTCGCGCAGAGCGATTGTTTATACTCATTAAACCTATACATTGTTTTGTGGCGATCTCGTTTTCGTTCCAGTCCTCGTTGCTTAAGCTACCTAACGATGGGAATGAATGACAACGCACATTTGCTAAGTGACATGTACAGTAGCTACATATAGTCCGATCTTTTCTCCCCATGTCCAATTTGCTAACCTGGGCTGAGTTGCTCGAAGCATGGTTAGCGCTAACCATTGGTTAAGATGTATTAAAACCTATAGGTTAGCGCTAACTAGGTTAGCGCTAACCATGCTTCAAGCAACTGGTCCCTGGTCCCGAGGATTTTGTCGAGATTTAAAAGGAAGAATGGGGCTGGCTTTCTTCGCCCCGGGGAAGAAGGTTTTCCATTTACCGACGTCAGGCGGAGCGTCGTGACGTTGCTTTAGGTCCTAGGCCAAGAGTACTGTGTCTTTACAAGGCACTGCAATATGTCCTTCAACGGTTGCTGCAATTCCTGTTATGAAAGGACCTCCTTTTGATGTGAACTGGATGACGCGCACAAACTTAAACTCTTTGGAGTACATGGCGACTTCTACGTGGTCTTCTGACTGAAGTGAAGCAACAAGCACGTTTTCACTTCCACGATGGAATACAACAGCCATCCCACTGTCAGGCATGGATCCCCGAACAGAAAACCGGATAAGATGGTGACCCTGTGCACTGAACACGCGAATAGATGTGGATTCTTTGTCAGAGTCCAGCACCAAGGAATGACCATCATAAGCAGTCGCGATGTCTTGTGCATTTTGCAAAATCTTCCTACCAAAGCTTTGAAGAAACTCCCCATCGCTCTGGTAGACCTCCACCGTATCGTTGCGCACATCGCTGAAGCTTCCCCCGACCACCAGCACTCGATTGAACTCGTCAACTGTCAGAGCACTTCCTCGAAATCCATCTGTCAAGGAGAACTTATGAGACATGTGACCTCGGTTGTCTAATACAAACACTTCACCCAGACTCGCCACACCATCCTGGTTTCTTTTCAGCGCCAATACGAAGACATTGTCTTGCTGGTCGCAAGCTACATTCCAGATCTCGTGTTCATATTCAGAACGAATCTCATCGGCGAATGGGTGAAGACAGTGGAGAAAGAAGCCGCGTTCGTCGAACACTTTAATGTTTCGATCCACGCTATCTCCAACAAGAAATAGCCCAAGTGAATTTGAAGCAATACTCCAGGCAAATTTAAGTTTGTGTTTCTCTTCTCCCTGCTGGCCGAATTTCCATGTCTGACAGCAGTGATTCGTCGTTCGGTCATGCAGGGGATCGATTTTCTTTCCGCCTCCAACACTGATGCAAGGCCAAGTTAGGAGCGCTCCACCACCGCAAATAATTTGCGCGACATCACAGATAACACTATTTACCTGACGGACATCCGCTGGAACTGAGCTCTCTTCGTTGGCAAAACATGTCTGAATGGCTGGCATAGAGTGTAGCTCTTCTAGACATAATTTACACGCTGGTAACGCCTCTACAGGGTCATCTATTTTTTCTAATATCGTCGCCGCAACACGGTACCTCATGGCTAGAATGCGTTGATTCGTACCGAGAGCTTCATTCCAGAAGGCTTTAGTTGCTTCTCTACGAGCATCTTTAAATCTCTTTTTGGCGTCACATAGGGCTCTCTTGGCCGAGTCATCCAAGCCGTTTAGCAATTTAGCAAGAGTCAATACTTCTCGCCAGGCAGTCGTCGAGGAAAAGCTGGCATTTGCCGGGTCGGTACATTTCACTGACCCCCAGTCCATGGACTACCATGATGGACTACCGAAATGGACTACCTATATGGACTGCTAAATGGACTACCAAAAATGGACTACCCTTAATTACCTACCTTGAAAAAAAAAATTAGTAAAGTTGGGTTGTTTTCATCGATTGATCGAGATCTCCACCATCTTGTTATTTTTTAAATGCTGCTGGTCAGCTGTTCTGCAGGCGTATTCATTCGTCTCGTGTGATAGCTGAAACGCTGGATGGTCAGTAAAAATTTGAATTTATAATCCTTTGTTATAAATAGGGTAGGGAAAATCACAGATATTTTGGTCTTTAAGTGCCCCTAACACCGAAATATATTCAAAACACATTGCGCCTTTAATTTTTTTTTTAACCAAATCTTGACTTTTTACAGGCTGTAAAAGTTACGACATCTTGCCGTCATCTGTCACACGATCAAGCTAGTAAGGAGCGTGGGTCTTTTCCCCAGTTAAAGTCACAAACTGATCATCGCGCTACGTCTTCGTAAATACATAATAGTCAACTGGGGAATAGACCCACGCCCCAGCTGACTTGGTCGTGTACCAAATGATGCATAGTTTATCGTAAGCCCCATAAAAAAACTCTTAAGGCTGGAAATAAATGCTACATGTTTTTGGAATATGTACAAAGTATTATAATAGCGAAAAAAAACTATTCTTGGGGCTAGGTGCACTTTAAATAAGGTAAGGCTTTTGGTAAGCAGGCTGCACCCCCACCCAATTTTTCTGGGAGTACCCCCTGGGCCTGGTCATGTGATCTATTTTTGAGTTGTATCTTCTTCTGTCACTTACGATTTTGAGCATCATGACAGCCAGGTAAGGAATCACCTGGAAGATTATAAATCAAATTTTTACTCTAGCTGCAGCCCGTCAGCCATCATGCACGACGAGTGAATGCGCCTGCAGAAAAGCTGACCAGCAGCATTTAAAAAATAACAAGATGGTGGAGATCACGATCAATCGATGAAAACAACCAAACTTTGCTAATTTTTTTTCAAGGTAGGTAATTAAGGGTAGTCCATTTTTGGTAGTCCATTTAGCAGTCCATATAGGTAGTCCATTTCGGTAGTCCATCATGGTAGTCCATGGACTGGGGGTCAGTGAAATGTACCGACCCGGCATTTGCCTTCTCGGTGACTACTGCGAGTTCAGCTGACACTGCCCCGAACCTGCTCCCAGGATTCACCCCCTCAAACTGACTTTGCACAGGTAAAAGTCTCCTTCGTTAAAGAAGCTGATGCTTCGGCTAAAAGATTTTTCTCTGCAACGGCATCCAGTTTTGACTTAACATCGTCAATTTCTCTTTTGATTTCAGTCGAAGCAGCGGATACTATTCGCTCGTTATTTTTCCCGGTTCTTCGGCTGACCACCGCCGAAACACCGCCTTTTACCAGAGCACTAACGGCTGATTGCAAAACTATCTTTCCAATCGAATGCATGACAAGATCGTTTCGATGGTTTCGAAATAACTTTTCTTAGATTTCAGGCGTCGAGCAAAACTACACTGAATTCACTTTCACTTCCGCCTTGACCTAGACACGTCATGTGATCTGTGCATTGAGTGAGATTATCTGAAAGACCAAAAAGCTCCTAAATCTGGGGGCGGAGGGGAAGAGCGCAGGGAGGGAGAGAGGAGCTCAGAGTAGTGCTAATTCATCTAATCCTAGCAGATTGTCTTCTCGACTATAAATAGATTGGGGTACGAGCCGGAGCGGCATCCCCCTAAGTCTCCCTCGCAGCCGCTTTTTTGGGCTGTCACGCAACGCTCCCCCCAAAAAGAAGCGGCTGCTGACATCCGAACCGGATGGGTTAGCACTCGTTCACAGGGATCGAAAGGACCTCATTAATTATGCATCAACGAGTTGATTTGCATATTTTAATTAGTCACCAGTGCGCTGTCAGTAACATTAGTCAGGCAGTGGACATCAAGACAAAAAATAAAGTGCGTTTGTCTCTCTTTTCCTTATTTACCTTTGAGAAGCTCTGTAAGTAATTGTCTACTAAATCTCCACGAAGTTTTATATTTAGTCCAGTGTAAACCAGGGTTTTAATACCAACGCTATAAGTCCTTTTGAATGATGTGATATTGAACGGCCTCAGTAGCAGACACTTTTTCACACCATTCAAAAGGACCCCAGAACCTTGAACGATCCCACAACCGAAAGTCAATCCGAGACAGGAAAATAAATATGCGTTGATATCACATGTCGTTGCTTGATCATGAGGAGTGTAGTTTACGCGAGTTAGTGAGCATAATTAAACAAATGAAAAAGAAAAAGAAAGAAAGGAAAAGGAAATGCTTGACCCTCCAGCACGGCAACACAACTTCCCAAGATGATCTCACTCAAATCTGAGGTCTGTGATCTCTGGTTCGACCCCGTTAATCCTTGATCGCATATACCTTGTTACGACCCTGACAAAAAACCGAAGGTTCTGACTTTGACGCACGGTGTTTTTAAAATTATTAACATCAGCGTTTGTTGGTGGTAATTTTTCGCGGGCTTTTTGATCAGAGTTATGGCTGACCCGGCTGACCCGTAGCGTTTGTGCGCGGTTCACAGTATAGAGGAAGCAAAAGAGAAGATTCAGGACTATGAAACTCAGACAACTAGCAGGTTTTGTGTATTCCGCTCAGATGGAGGCTTTGGAAAGAGTGGTAAGTATTTATGAGCTGGTCCCGCGAATAGTGCGAGTAACTTTCATCGGGCTTGAAGAACCCGGCCAGGTGAAATCAAGAACATTCCATGTGGATTTCAGTGTTATTTTTTCTTTGTTTTTCGTTTTTGGATTTGAATTGGAGTGAGCTTGTTTCAGTTAAATAAAAGATTGCTTGGATGACAAAATACAATGAGGGTCCCCCAGGGGTTTTGGGGGAACAAGGGAACACAGGAAATTTGGCAATGGGAACACGGGAACAAATCGTAGGGAACAAGGGAACATCAAATAGGTTAGGGAACAGGGGAACAAACACAAAAAATTACAAGGCCCTACGTTTTTTACAGAAACGTGGGGGTGATAGAAGATTTTCTGCTGTTTCCTAATTTCTTTGGCAAGTTTTTGTTGCCATCTTTCGTGTCTACTGTCTCTGACCGGTTTGTTTTAATTTTTGTTACGAAATACTTTCACAAAGTAAAAAATATCACAGAAATAATGATCAAAATTTATCAGCAAAACTGTAGACCTTCAATCAGTTATTTTGTTTTGTTCAGATTGGTTAATTAGGACGTATATGCAAAGAATAAGAGATAAAATTTAATCTTGAAAGGGTTACAAGGGAACAAGGTGTAATTTTGGACGGGAACAAGGGAACAGAGTTAAAATTTTGAAGGGAACACGGGAACGTAGACCCCCCCTGGGGGACTCTCTACAATAGCTTAATTACACACAAGGAAATGTTTTGACAGTTAGCTTTGACCTTATGACCTTCATGTTCCCAGAACTGGGTTAAACCACAGACAACTCAAACATCTATTTACAGATCTGACCAAAATTGCATGAGAATGTTATAAAACTAAATCACGTTAATATACAAAAAGGAATGGAGGCCTTACGGTGTGACTTTTTTCAATTTCAGTCAAACATTTGTTCGAAATAAAACATTTGTTTTGCCCTCCCGTTTAACTATTATATACGACTATAAGATATGGCTTATTTTTATCGTTGAAATTTCATAATTTTGTTTTCAGATCCTTATGCTAAAAAGCACAAGGTGCTTTGGCAAGATAAAGATATTTCATACTCTGGGGTACCGTACTTTTATCTCGGGGAAAAAATCCTCGAATGTCAACATGGCAAAGACAGAAACATTGGTGCAAAGAGGAAATATCAGGAAATGCAGGTCCAGTGACTGTATGATATTGTTTCTATTTTCAGAGCAAGGTGTACAACAAATAATCACCCTCTTCAGTGATGAATCAGCTGCAAGTAATTTTATATTTTGACTTGGTGAAGATAAGGGAGGGGCCCAGGCCCATTTCTAACATATAAAAAATCTACCGGCGGCCCGTAAATACTCACTTGTTAGGAAAATCAAACCTCCAAACCATTTTCAGTCTTTCGACATAGCGTAATTGTCAAATTTCAGTGCGTGTCGAGAAGTAAAACATTTAAAATTACTTCCCCTAATTTGTTCAAAAATTTCTTAACCATTTATCATGCCAAAAAATAGCCGAGAGAAGTGATATTCTCTTCGTACCTGGGATTATTTTGATAAATTCTTGAATAAAAGCTCTTTTTGAACCAACATTAGCGCGTGACAGTGCTTGCGTGACAAATTAATTCACTGCGACTTCCCCTAAAAAGTCCAAAAAATCATCATCAGCCTATCACCTGCTGGGTTTCTTCAAGTTGAGGGTTCCAAAGAATGCAACATTTGAGGTCATGGGTTTCTGAAATTGGAATATTTGTATTTGCTGATTTTATATGTTGCAATGAATTATTATTCCCAGAGGAGTTATATTTAGCACAGGCAAATAAATAAGCATGACTGTAATGGCAGTGTTTTTGTGAATCACGAAAATAAAAATATATATATATATTCCTACTCCAAGTGCAATAAACTCTGTTGATTGTTTTGTAGATTTCTTGAAGTTCATTTTTCAAAGGGGAGATATTCTAGATCGTGGGTTCCTGAATACATATGATTTGTTGATTTGCTATCATACATTTTCCCACCGAGTAATTTTAGCAAATAGAATATTTCTCACGAAGCCTGTAGATTTCTACAGCTACGTTTGCGCTGTTTCAATCCGTGTTATTCTCAGCGCGGCAAATCCTGTCGAAACACTGACTGCTTGGTTGCCAAGTTATTTACTAACGAGTGTATTATGGAAAGCGCAAAGTAAGAAAACACTCACCATCAGAAAGATCCCACAGTTTTCAGATCACGTGACGTAATGTTGTTTGGGAGATTCCTCGGGTAAACTGAGTGAAGTGCGTATTGTCGAACTACTTTTTCACGAGGATGGCTCTCTGTGAGTTTTCTAGACTCGTTGGTGGTCCTTGCGGTGCGAGTACAGATTACCCTTCAAACGTGGCGTGTGTTTCTATCCGGGACTGTGATAGAGACGTAAAAGGACATCTAAAGTTCTGCAAAATTAGCGATGACATTGCGATACGGAACGAGTCAAGGCTTCTCCTTGCTCGAGCAGGTAAACCTATCATGTTATGGTATGTTTCTGATATTGTATTTATAGCCTATGGGTATGTTGCAATCAGCAATTCACAATCGTCAGCACTGAGTATCAAGACTGTCTAATAACCAAAAGACGGATCACAAACTGACATATATCTTTATATACCACTAACGATGTACCATTTATCATGGAACCATAAATTATATTTCAACAAAGCAACCTTAGTGCGATTTTTGCAGGAATTTTTGCACCTGACGAGAACGACTTAACAGCCACAATTTGCCCGCGTCATCGTGATCTGTTTGGAACTCGCTGGCGGCGCGCCAAGGGGAGCCATGGTCGGGTCTTATGCAGTATTCCTGAAGCCCTTGCTGTCCACAAGTCTCCCTCCACCACCGGCGTATGCGGTCTTAATTTCGCTCTGTCAAAGTTTGTAAAGGAGACACACGAAATATTACTACCTGTAGGATCAGGTATGTACTTGCGCCGGCAAATGGCGTCATTCTCAGATGATGATGATGAATGATGATTATCCTGGATTGTCCAATCAGCTGACCATACAATCAGCTGGAACAAGAGACATATTACCTATAGCGGAAGGGCATGTATGGGGGAAGTCCAGCAAATCAACTATTCAACTCAACTCAACTCAAATCAAATCAAATCAAAACATCGGCGTTGAGGAGAGGGAAAAACCGGCGTACCGGAGAAGAACCTCTCGGGGTAGAGGAGAGAACCAACAAATTCAGCCCTCTCCAGAAAATCCAGAAAGAGGGGGCCGAAGAAATAAATAAAACCGCCTGATGCACAATGCCACTTAAAAGTCGATTGGTTACAGAAGCTTTTTTTAAAACTACCTACAGGAAAAAAGGGGGGACCAAGCCCCCTCGGCCCCACCCCTGAATCCGCCACTGCTGATTCCGGGAATCGAACCCATGACACAATGATGTAGGGAGAGCGCTCTCCCTCACTCTCCCCCGAACCCCCTCCCCTTCCACAGGATAACGTAGCCGTAATTAATAACAAACCGGCGGATGGACCACTCCACAAAAATCGTTCCATTTAGAAGCCTTTTTTCTATAATGGTGTTTTACAATTGTCTTTTCATTATAGCTGTCTGTAAGAGATGTAAGGGAAATTTGGCTGCGCTCAGCAAAAGAGAGCCGGATCTTGACGATGATGAAAATGAAGGCGACGATGATGACGACGAGGAAAGTGAAGATCAAGAAGTTATTATCGCTGCCAAGCATCTAGTCTTCCAGAAAGAGGTAACAAAATGTTTTGCGCTTGCGCGTTATGGTAAGGCAATGCCCCTTAACGGGAGATATACAGAATATAGTTATACATCATGACTTCGAGCCTGACTAGGAAACGAAAGCAAACACTGAAATTCTATTTGATACATGATCATAACTGAATCTTTTCATAATTCGCAGGTTGAAGAAGAGGGCAGTTTTGCAGTGGATGAGGATAAGCTAACAAGTTCGCTTTGTGCTCTCACAACAGCTGATAATACCGCTGATTCTGTCCACCTTACTGCCGAAACAGCGTCGTCGTCTGACGAGGCACTATGTGATGCACGTATGGTGCGACGTCTTAAGTTGAATGCCTTCCTCGAAGAATGTCGCGTAATGCCACTGAGCCGAAAGCCTATGCTTCCATGGGAAGAGGCTAGTGAGAGAACAAGAGAGCGTTATGTCGAACGCACATCGGATATAATAACTGCAGTCTTAAATACTGTATCCGAGGAGAACGCCGCATGTTTGTGGAATGCTCTACAAAGTTCGCATTCGCTACGCGCTGCGTTGGGAATCGACACAACTATGCAGCTTTCTGAAGAACCCTACTTAGAGGCTTTGGTAGAGGCTTATAAAAACATGTCCGGATGGGATACTAAGCGACAAGTATTATCAGTGATGTCGGGAGTTGCCTCGTTTGCCGCGTTTGCCGCATTCGATACGCGCTGCGTTGGGAATCGACACAACTATGCAGCTTTCTGAAGAACCCTACTTAGAGGCTTTGGTAGAGGCTTATAAAAACATGTCCGGATGGGATACTAAGCGACAAGTATTATCAGTGATGTCGGGAGTTGCCTCGTTTGCCGCGATAAAGAAATTCATCCCTGAACTGAGTAGGTACAGATACCATGTGGCCACTACGCCTTCCTTACAGTACGGTCGAGGTGTTGCAGTTCCAAAAAGTACCAATCCCCGCATGCGCGTGGATAGAAAGCAGTTAGATCACTTTATTGACTTCATAACTAGTGGTCATCTTATTCAAGACTTGCCATTCGGGGAGAAGCGCCTCAAGCTGACAAGTGAGAAAGAGATCAAAGTTCCTAATATCATTCGTACAATGATACCACAGCGAGTAGCTGAACAATATACAGCTTTTTGTCAAGAAACGGGATTTGTACCTTTCAGCAAACGAACGATGCTGAGGGTGCTGTCCGAATGCAGTGCATCCGTGCGAAAGTCCCTTCAAGGGCTCGACAGTTATGCTGCAGAAGGTGCACGCGCATTTGACGATCTGGCGGGTATCGTGGAGAACATCAGCACTTATGTCGAGCTTGGTTCCGGGTAAGCAGAAGCTCTTGACGCTCTGAAAGCGGGAAAACTCTATCTCAAAGGAGAATACAAGGTACGTGGTCACATACAGCTGTACCAATCCTGTATTATAGTAGGTAACATCAAATAAATGGACTAAAAAGTAGTAGGTGATGCGTGACACTTGGTAGTGAAAAAAGATTGAGTTGATATTGCAAGTAACAATTATCAAGAAGTGTCAAAATTGTCTTACTAACAACACAGACGTTTCGGATGTATAACCCTTCTTCAGTGTGGACAACAACCGTAATAGGTAACATTACTGTAGGTTGTTATGATTACAGGTACATGTCAGCAGCAATAGTGAAGTGGCGGAACATTGCAGTGTACACGCTTTGCGTGATCCATCCGACAGAGACTTCAGTCAAGAGTGCGATCACCAGCATGATGAGAGATGCAGCCAGTGCGAAGCCCTGAATAACGTACTCGTCCGTATAGAGAATTTGGTCCATGACGTAGAGTTCCACAGCGAAGAGGATAAAGACGAGGCGTCGTATCTTTGCAAGACATCCGTCAATGCTATACGTTCCTGGAAATCACACCAACTAAGATCTGTGCATCAAGACCAGGCTCGCTTAGATGTAATAAACGAATTAGACGAACACTCTGCATTGATTGTCAGTGACTGGGCAATGAAGTTTATTCCCCAACGATACAGAGAGTCCCAGCAGGACTGGTTTGGAAAGCGGGGTATGTCCTGGCATATTGCTATTGTTTTCCGCAAGATAGAGGGTACCCTTCAGTCGCAGTCCTTTGTTTATCTGATGCAGTCTTCCGCACAGGACAGTCGAACAGTAGTCCACATCTGGCAGCATATCCTGAAGACAATCAAGGACGAAGACACCAGCATCTCAATGGTATACTTGCGCCAAGATAACGCTGGGTGTTACCACTCGAATTCCACCATCCTGGCTGCGGACATCATCGAAAAGTCAACTGGCGTCCAAATCAAGCAGATCGATTTCAGTGATCCCCAAGGGGGCAAAGGCGCGGCAGATCGTCTAGCAGCGCGATGCAAGAGTCACATCCGCGTATACATTAACGAAGGCCATGACGTGACTACAGTGGACGAAATGAAGTCGGCGCTTTTGTCTCATGGAGGGCTTGAGGGTGTCCGAGTCGTAGTTGCTACTTCCAGTTTAATATCTTGCGATCAAGAACATTCCAAAATTACCTCTGTTAACAAGCTCAATAACTTTCAATTTGTAAACGGGCGTATAATTGCCTGGAGAGCTTATGGAGTTGGAAAAGGAAAGACGGTCCAGGTCAAAAGTTCTCGAAGAGGTACGCTATCCTGCGAAATAAAACATTTTTTTTTTTTGTTTTTCTTCTTTTCCAAAAAAAAAGAAGCCGCATGAACATCGTTTTGTTTGTTTTTTGTATGTAGAGGAGAACTACCGATGGGTTGACGAACCATTCTCAAAGGGTACGGGCTTCAGGCGTGTTGGCAATCAGCCGGCCAAACAACTTGATCGTACAGTGGACCGAGACGATGCCTTAGAAGAACAGCCACTGGACTACAGCAGCCAGCTATTCTCCTGTCCTGTAGATGGCTGCGTCAGAATATTCCAGCGTGTATCGGGATTAGAGCGCCACCTTTCTCTGGAGGCTTGTTCCCATGAGGCCGAGCGTAAGACACTTCTAGACGTAAGCAAGGAAGAGTACGCGAGACGCTTAGAGAAAGGAATTGGGGCCATTCCGACCCTGTCGTGTGGTGTTGCGCAATCGTCATCTGTCAATACCCTACCTAAAGTAAAGGGATGGGCACTGAAGGAATCCAGGAGAGGGGAAGGTTTAGCGAGAAAGCTGTCGCTTGTGGAGTCATGATACAGCATTAAAAACAGATTAAAAACTAAATACTAGTTACATGCAATTGCCAAATACCTATGCTTAGGAATGCCTACAAACAAAATCACATACAAAGGGAAAGTAAAAGAAGCCTTATTTAAAGAAGAGCACTGACTCGAATCAGTGCTCGTAATGCTTACATATGTTTATTACCTGCCGTACAGGTAACAAACAAGATCCAGAGAAGGTCGCTAAAGACATGCGTAGAACACGCGATGAAAGCGGGGAACGTCTTTTCAGAATAGAAGAGTTCCTCATGCCAACCCAGATAGCAGCATTCTTCTCACGGCTTGCGGTGGAGTCCAGACATCAGGTGGATGATGGAGAGATCCAGGAAGAGGACGTCAATGCTACCGTAGAGGAGAGCAATTTCGACGAAGCGAGACCAAATGTTAACCAAAATATTAATCTGCAACACCCGATTATCTTTGACCAATATGACATATGCCAGCTGGTTCACAATGAAGGCCTAAAAAAACTAACAATTAGCATGAAGGAGAAGCTGTGCCTGGAGCTCGGACTTGCCACGCCCAATCCCTTCGTGCGCCGCAGGGCCCCCTATGAACAGGAACTCAAGGAAGCTGTTGCCCTGTGCTCCTGCAGTGGATGAGCTGGAGACAAGTCCAGTTATTTCTTTGATAGTTCCTCATTTGAAATGGAGTTCGCTTCTGTTCTGAGTTATATTCTACTTCTTGCACCAAAATAAAAAAAAACCATAAAACAGAACAAAACAAGACAAGACAAAACAAAACAAAACAAAACAAAACAAAAAAAAACGGGATCACCGGATTTTACGGCCTGCCAGTTATTGCACGTTATTATTTGCGTAAAACCTACTGCTTGACCTATACTTATTTGCGTTTATACTTGTTGATCTGAGATTGGAAGACTGTCATTTTAAATCAAAAAGCAGTTTTAGATCAAACGGTGAAGTGCAATTGGTGCATAGTTCACTCGAGTCAGAGTTACATTAATATGTAGTTTTACTACCGACACTGTAATTGGTTACTAAATGTTTATTAGCGAGCTCAATAGCAGGGAAAATATAAGATACGGAAAACAAAAAAGTCCCAACTTGAAGAAATCTAGCAAATAATCAACTGAATTCATTGCATTTCAAGGTATATTCGTTTATTTTCTCCATTCTCATAAACGGTGACATGTTATGCTTATTTAGTTTTATTTTCTAAATATAACTTGGTTGGGAAAATAGGCAATGTCGCAGTTAGCAACTACAAATATACAAACATTCAAGAGCCGAAGACCTAAAATATTAGACTCTTTTGAATCCTCAACATGAAGAAACCTAGCGAGTGATAACCAATAGTAAATATTGCATGATTTTCGTAAATTTAGTTAAGTGGAAATCACAGCGAATGAACGTGTCACGCCAGCACTGTCACGTGCTAATGCGTGTTCCATAAAGACTGAGAGGCTTGAATTCTAAAATTTATGAAGATAATCCAAGGTACGAGAGAGAATATCCCTTCTCTCGGCTATTTTTTTGTATGATAAATGGCTTAAGAAATTTTAAAACAAATCAGGGCAAGTAATTTTAAATGTTTTCTTTCTTGACACGCACTGAAATTTGAAAAGTACGCCATGTCGCAAGACTGAAAATGTCTTGGACGTTTAGTTTTCCCAAAAACTGAGTATTCACGGGCCGCCGGTAGATTTTTTATATGTTAGAAATGAAAGGCTAAGAATCTTAGAAAGTATTTTTATTGGAAAAATAATATGCACCAGCAGAGATTTTTGCCCTTGGATCTAGAGTAAAATTTATTAGAAACGACCTTGTTTTAGAATGGGCTCACATGGAGTCCTGTAAAAGTTTTGGAAAAGCCGAAGACAAAGTAAAGTTACCTTTTCTTAGAAGCCCAGATAGTATACTTTTACGAGATATCAAACAGGGTTTCATTTGTTTTGCTTTTATTGCTTTGCGAGGCTGCTCAACATTTGCAAAATTCGCTGATTTTGGGGTGGTGCCGAGCCTCCATATCGGCGAAATCAAACATTGCTCGATTTCTTGAAAAATGAAATTTGCTGCAACTTTTTAACTCCATTTTCGAAAATAGTTCTATATAGGGATTCTTTTAATGAAATAAAATGGAGGTCGAATTTTTTGAACTGTCGGACGATGTTTGATATTTACAGGCAGCGGCTCTTAAGTGGTTATGGAATGTTCCATTTTTTGTCTGCACTACCCCTAAGGGTGGAGGGGTTTTTTTTTTTGTAAAGTTTTCCTTCAAAGAAGCCTACAAAATTTAGGTTCTTGAGGCATTTTATTCAAAGGTGCCGGCAAAAAATCAAACCTCCGGATTTCACTTATCAAAATGCGCTAACAAAAAATGAGGGTTTGGATTCCTACCATATTTAGGAGGCGTAGGGGAGGGGTTGGGGTGCAAATAAAAAATTTGTAACCTCCCCATGTGATGGGGTGAAGATGCAAGATTTTGCAAAAATGCAAGCTAAAACCGCTGAAAATGTTATGGCTCTTTCCTTTTCACTAATTATAATCATAAAATCAGTTGAAGAACAAAATGTTTCCTGTCAAGATCTCTGGTTAATTTGCAAATTTAAAGTAATTGTCATCTTGCCCTAATTCCCCACATGTTTTTCTTATGCTTCTTTATCCACTGGTGCAAGCTAGACGCATCCAAAATTAATTGGCAAGCCCATCTTTCTTGAAGCCGGTTGAATGTTTTGTAGCTGCGTCCCTCAACTTCAGTGAATATTTTTAATTCAACTGCTCTTTTAATGAGCTCATTTAGGTCCCTTTCCAGACTTTGCCCGATGGCAACATTCGCTTGAGGGAACAGGGGCACCCAACGAGCCAACCAGCCAAAAGTTGTAGAAAGGCATTTTTAACTACGTTATGGTGTTTGAAGTCAGTTTAAAGTGATGTTTTGGTTAGCTAGAAAACTTTGATCTGTTCGGATTCCCTAGCTGAAATGTTAATTGCCCGAAAATTTTAGGGAACCAAATCTTTCTTTGAGAAAATACTAGCTGAAATGAACTTTCTAGGGAACCTTTTTCTTTCCGAAAATGCTAGCTGACGTTTTTTACTGCCAAAAACAGCAATAACGACCTTTCCGAAAACCTCAGGGGTTCAGATTGCCACATTACGAATCTTTCAGACCACGTTTTACTTACGAAAATCCGAGTGCACTCTTTAATCGACGCCGAAAGCCTTAGGCGAACTCCCGGGCGAACTACCCTCCACCGAACAGATATCTACCGAAACTTGTCGTTGGGTGCCCCTGAGGGAACTCCATGAGCGAGCGCTTTGCCAACGTTCTGGTAAGTCCCGTGAAGCGTTTTGTTCAGGCTTTTGCTGGGATACTGCACGGATAACCTTACCGGTACTTGCCGAGTTTCCACGAGGCTGTTTTCCCTGTTTGCCGACAAACACGAAGGAGTTGATGTCAATGGATGCCTAAAGTCTTGTGTTGTGTCAACGTGCGGAAACACTCGATAATTCGGACCGATTTGCTGTATCGGTGATAGGAAGCCACGGACATAACTAAAATGCCAAAAGAAGAAGCACAAGTGGTAGAAGAGCTAGCGCTGTTAGCCGAGCTAAATTCGAGTGTTCTCGACGCCTTCGCTCGGTTTGTTGATGGCAAGTATCCGCTTATTTCCTCCTTATCTCCATCTGTAGGTCGAATCAAGCGTTTAGCTCTTGGCTTAGCTTGAAAGGCGTCTTGGATTTCTTTTCTAGCTTCTTCTACTTTCTCAGTAGCTCGCTGAAACTTTGACAGCCGCTTGTAGCACAATAGGGCCGTTTATACGAGAGAAAATAAGCCGCGGCTTACTCTGGCCGCGGCTTACATAAGACGCGAAAGGAACCATTTATACGAGTAAAAATTCCTAGGCCAGGATAAGCCGCAGCTTAAGAAAGCCGTGAACGTAGATTTTGTACCATTTATACGGAGCGTTCGCGTCTTATGTAAGCCGTGGCCAGAGTAAGCCGCGGCTTATTTTCTCTCGTATAAACGGCCCTATAATGTCTTGCAAACAAACAATTTAGTGTGAATGATATATGAAATGAATCATATATGAACTGCGGAAATGAAATCAAATGAAGAATGATCCTCGCAGTTGTGAACGCAATTTATGCAATTGCGAAAAGAAGCCTGAAAAAAATTCAGGACTTCAACGGGGTTCGAACCCGTGACCTCGCGATTACCGGTAATCGCGAGGTCACGGGTTCGAACCCCGTTGAAGTCCTGAATTTTTTTCAGGCTTCTTTTCGCAATTGCATAAATTGCGTTCACAACTGCGAGGATCATTCTTCATTTGAAACAATTTAGTGTTCGCGTCGATTAGCGTAGCAGTTGACGTTTATGTTCAGCGTCGATTTTATGATTTCAGCGAAATTGTGAGAACTTTTTCCAAAAATATATACTTTGTCTTTACCAGGGCACAACGCTGAACATGTGAAACATTTTGAGTCTTTTTCGGTCTCCTCCGCCATGATCAGTAAAGCCTGGTTTTCATATGTCAGGAAAATCCCAGACGGTCGGGGATTTCACTATTTCCCGATCGTCCCAGATTTATGCCAGATAACGAAAACCGCAGAAATCTGGGACGCATCGGCAAAATAGAAACCTTCCCGATTTTGCCAATTTGTCCCCGACCATCCCAGACGATCGGGGATGTCTACGATCTCCAGTTTTCATTAATCGGCATAAAGCCTGGTTTTCATATGTCGGGAAAATCCCAGACGGTCGGGGATTTCACTATTTCCCGACCGTCCCAGATTTATGCCGAGATAACGAAAACCGCAGAAATCTGGGACGCATCGGCAAAATAGAAACCTTCCCGATTTTCCCGATTTGTCCCCGACCATCCCAGACGATCGGGGATGTCTACGATCTCCAGTTTTCATTAATCGGCATAATCTGGGACGGTCGGGAAACAGTGAAATCCCCGACAGTCTGAAAACCAGGCTTTAAGCCTGGTTTTCATATGTCGGGAAAATCCCAGACGGTCGGGGATTTCACCGTTTCCCGACCGTCCCAGATTATGCCGATTAATGAAAACTGGAGATCGTAGACATCCCCGATCGTCTGGGATGGTCGGGGACAAATCGGGAAAATCGGGAACGTTTCTATTTTACCGATGCGTCCCAGATTTCTGCGGTGATCGTTATCTCGCCATCTGGGACGGTCGGGAAATAGTGAAATCCCCGACCGTCTGGGATTTTCCCGACATATGAAAACCAGGCTTTATGCCGATTAATGAAAACTGGAGATCGTAGACATCCCCGATCGTCTGGGATGGTCGGGGACAAATTGGCAAAATCGGGAAGGTTTCTATTTTGCCGATGCGTCCCAGATTTCTGCGGTTTTCGTTATCTGGCATAAATCTGGGACGATCGGGAAATAGTGAAATCCCCGACCGTCTGGGATTTTCCTGACATATGAAAACCAGGCTTTACTGATCATGGCGGAGGAGACCGAAAAAGACTCAAAATGTTTCACATGTTCAGCGTTGTGCCCTGGTAAAGACAAAGTATATATTTTTGGAAAAAGTTCTCACAATTTCGCTGAAATCATAAAATCGACGCTGAACATAAACGTCAACTGCTACGCTAATCGACGCGAACACTAAATTGTTTCAAATGAAGAATGATCCTCGCAGTTGTGAACGCAATTTATGCAATTGCGAAAAGAATTCAGGACTTCAATAGTGAAATCCCCGTGCGTCTGGGATTGTCCCGACATATGAAAACCAGGCTTTAACACTAGCTAAATTATCTGCCACATCTACATTTTCGCGCGAAACCTTACGTCATTTAGATTTTCTGGCATGTGATTGGTCTGTTCGAAAGACCGCAAACAAACCGCAAGGACAATGAGAAAGGAATGCAATGAAAACGTAAAGCTTGTGGGATGTGGCTGGAGTGACAAGGATACTTCACAACTTAATGTGATCAAGTAAGCTGAAGCCACTCAAAAGGCACTAAGGCCACAAGGTAGCGGGCATTACCCCTTAAATCTACCAAAGCAAAGATTGAACCCAAGCATTAGCAGCCATGGACAGCTGTTTCGGCCTTGTTAGGCCTCATCAGCATGGCATAGCTAATGCTCAGGCTCAAGTACCCACATATCAATAAAACAAGCAATGAAAACGTAAAGCTTGTGGGATGTGGCTGGAGTGACAAGGATACTTCACAACTTAATGTGATCAAGTAAGCTGAAGCCACTCAAAAGGAATGCAGTTCGGATGTCAGCAGCCGCTTCTTTTTGGGGGGAGCGTTGCGTGACAGCCCAAAAAAGCGGCTGCGAGGGAGACTACATCCCCCTTTTAACCCTTTTGAACTGCAAAGCAAAAAAGAAAGAAAGGAAACGCATTTTAACCGTGGCTCATATTTAAGGTTGAGGTCTGAAGAAAGCCTAAGTCAGTGCAGCCTTTTCTTTGTGACATTTATTTGTCGACCCTGTCATTTTGTTTTCATATGGCGAGAGCGCCAAAACTACCCCAGGGAGAGAGAGAAGTTGTAGGTGAGAGCGGAAAAGAAAATCACTACATTGTACATTGTAATATCACCACTGTAACTAGTGTTTCAGGGGCATGATTCCAAATTGAACGTCTAAACGATTCAGTCCTCCGAGAATGAACATACACCCTGAAGGTTAGACGACAGCCCCCCTCCGGCTCGGCTGACCTCTCGTTTCCCCGTCGACAATTTTCTGCGCTCTCCCCAGGTTGCGCCAAAATGGCGGCAGTTCGATCTCACGCGCGGAAAATAGGGACTCTAAACGGTTTAGTTGGATCTGAAATTCCCCCGATTCAGAATATTCCATGGACATGGTATTATTTTTATCCAAATATTGCTTTTATTCACTAGGATTTTTTTTATAGAATAACTTTTCATGCGATGTTTCAAGGAAGTTGCCGGGCATTGGATAAGAAACGTTTATGCATGTGATAGAGAAATGGACACACTGACAAAAAACAGACAAACATATAGAGTGAACGAATGAGCGATACTTTATTTACTGTCGGTGTTCCAATCAGTTACAGCAGAAGCTGTTTTACATGGAAGCCGAGCATTGAGTATATTAAGTATGAAAGTATACTAAAGTTCAAATTAATTTATACAAAACGGGTTACGGTTCAACTTATGAATGCTCAAATGGTAGCCGCCTGTTTCAGAGAACATGGTAGCTTAGGAATGCGCTTTGAGTGACCGTTATGCCTCTCAAAACATAGCAAAACATTTATTTTTTCTCAAAGGTTATGACCTCAACCGTCAGAGACGTGTTTAAAAGCCACTATTGGCCTGCTTGTGAAGCCTGTGAATTAAGGCAAAGATGACGCAGCAGATAAACATGAAAACGTTGAGCCAGCAGGCTCGACCAACAGCAGCATCCCCCAAAAGCCCCGGAAGGAAACCAGACCCAGGTGAGGAAAGGAAATCGAAGTTACCAGCCAACCGATCAGAAGCATCATCACTCAATTATGGAGGATGGCTGATTTGGTGCCTTTAAACCTTTCACTGGTAGCCATGGTTTCCATGGCTGGCAATCCCCACAATCCAACCGTGATTCCCACGCCAGGACCAACAGGCACATCTGAACACTACATTGGAAAGAACAATGGGAAACGACAGGGGAGGGCATAGAGACAAACACTAGGAGCGCTCATCTCACCTTTGAAGACACTCGATATAAGGTGGATGTGGCAAACCACTGACCCCTCAAATGCTTCTTGCGGCTTTCGCGCCTCATCGCACTGTGCTAGACTACGATCGCGAGTTACCATCTCAAAACTGCGCTACGTTGTTGTCAGCTATGCTAGAATAACCAAAAGAACCGCATTTATCTCTTGTTCACGAAAAAAGAAAGCGCACAACAGAGTAAAACAATAAAAACGAACGAACACAGCGTGTACATACAACCTTAGTGTTAAACTACTTGACATGCGTAGGCTTGTGAAAA
>JAEMWC010000081.1:310000-325000 GCA_016490735.1 Pachyseris speciosa | reverse complement strand
CGGAAAGAAAATAGTTCCCTAGAAAGATCGTGGAAAGTTCTCTTCAGCTTGCATTTTCCGAAAGGAGGATTTTGTTCCCTAACATTTTCGGACAATTAAACTTTCAGCTAGGGAATCCGAACAGATGAACTTCTTCTATCTTATGAAAACATCACTTTAAACAGACTTCAAACACCACAAGGTACTTAAGATGCCTCTCTACAGCATTTGGTTGATTTGGCTCGCTGGGATCCCCTGGAAGTGGCAAAAAAAAAATGCGAAAAAAATGTTTATGTGGTGTCTCTAAGCTGACTGTGCATTCTAACCTATAAGTGATCACACAGAATAGTGTTCAGTAAGGACGAAGCTATAAAGTACGTGTATAAATCAGCGAAGACGTGATTCACTTAACTTAATGAAAACACGGTAGGGCGTGCCTTGTGACAAATATCACTAGATGAGAATTTACCAGCTCCAAACTGGATTCAGGAAGACTCCAGTCCTTGTTTGGTTTGGTCAAACTTCGGTGTCAAATCATATTGGGACAAATGGTGGGCTAGATGATAAATGATCCAGTCGTTGTAGCATACGCCCTCTCAACGTTAATTATGGCGATGTTACTAAGACGCTGTTCCGGATGAATTTTAGAAACGTCTTAATGTGTTTGAATCAAATTCGCTTTCTAATTTTTCACATCTCACGCAGTATCGATAAGATTTCTTGCGAGACTTTTTGCAATGTCGACACACTGCCATCGGCCATATCCCAACAACTTATGAAATGATGCCTTACTCGGGTGTTCCTTTCTTACGTGATCGCTGTTCGACGTGATAATGGTCTCATGAAGAAACCTAAACGTCGTCAATTTTTGCTTCGCTGCATATTAGTTGAACTTTTCAACTGACATTTGATCATGGGAAAAGAATTTCCAAACTGTGATCCTAGTCTCTTATCTTCCAGCCAAACCAATTTTCTAAATTTTTGGCGTGATTTGCTCGTAACTGTTCTTTATCCTTTTCTCACTGTGTTGTTTTCATTCACTCTTGTGGTTTGTCAGAAATAATCACCCAAGCGTCTTATGCTGTTCAGCAAATGTTGGGATACTACGGAATCTGAGGTGGCTCAGCCACTTTTGTTTTCATTTTCATTCGCGTTTGCATTTCTCATCAGCGTTTTCATTTCCGTTTGCATTTAATTTTTGATTTCATTTGCATCTGTATTTTTTCACGGTGCGCTTGTGAAAAAAAAAAAAAAGAAAAAAATTCGGCTTGGACGATTTCTTGAGCAAATTTCAGGGATAATAGCGGGATCGATTTCAAAAAAGGTTGGGTGTTGTTTATTTCAAGTGAGGATTTTTAAAAAGCCCCGTAACATTATTCTTGACAGTTTATTTGGCGGGGTCGAGTGGTTAGAGAAGTGGATTAGTAATTAGGTGTCTGCAGCGGCTCAAGTTCCTTCTGTGATCAACAAGTGGATCTGTTTGACGTTCAAAACATTTTTTGACGCTTTATACAGTAGATAGCTAATTGGTAAACCTCCGTAGCTGGAATTTTTAAACACTAAGGCACACATTTGAAGGCCCTTTGCTCCTTCAGCGTTTTGATCAGTTTCGCAGGTAGATTGTTGAGCAATGGTAAAAGCATGTCAACATTTCATAAAGTTTCATAAATTTCAGCTTTTTTGGAACGAAAGTTTTAAACTGACTAAAACGACAGCTAAACTGCTGCTAGCTCAAAACAAATTTCGTATTCAAGGAATACGTTTGTATTTCGCTGGTTTACTTGCGTCATCGAAACCGTGTTGTTTCCGTTTTCTGTTTTCTTTCGCTCTCTATTTTTTGCAAACTAAAAATGATGATATGTCAGCTCAGAACAAATTTTTCAAATTTCATTGGTTTACTTGCGTCGTCGAAAACATGTGCTGTTTCTGTTTTCTTCCGTTCTCTATTTCTCCCAAAATAAAATATTTTTGGAAATATTTTAGTGTTTTGACCTTTTCCGCGCTTAAAGTAATTGCAAAAATTAATTTTCAAGCTATTGTTCTCGGTCGCTGTTGATTGACAAGCAAGCCCGCTATTCCTTGCAAACCCTATTTCTCAGAGTCCGCCTTTGCATTGTGTTCAAAACATTTCTTGTGAGTTTGCATACATTGCAACTTAAGTAAAGAATTTTATTAATTAATTTATTTATTTATAAAAAATTCGTAAAGCTGTCACTGGGAATCTTCTCAGGTTTCCTTTTGACATCAACGCATATTGCATATCTTGATTAGTCGGTTTTGATATCTTTTAGGGTCACTATCTTATAACTGTATTTGACGATATCACCTTAGGACATGATATCGTTCAAAGTCGTTTATCGCCACTGTCAAAATCTGACAAATTTGAGTGCTTAAAAGTCGGCCAAAATCCTAACATTTACAGTAATCTTAGTTGCGTTTGCTCCATGCATAGATGCAGATGCCGGCATAGACAATGAAAGATCTGTTGTAATATGGAATGAAGAAAAAGTGGCAACGGCTTTGGATTCCCTTTTAAATTCCGGAACGAAATCAGAAGAGACACAACTGTGTATGTGTAATAGCAGCTATATGTGTAAAATGGGTGTGGTCTAATAGATACTGCGCCCTTGACGTAAATAGCCATACCCCAAATGGAATTATTTTCATTTGAGCGTTTCTCAGTGGGAAGTTTATTTGCGATCGACATTGCAATCTTCGTCTTAAACAAAAGATGAAAAGAAAGACATTAAAATCCATTTTACAAATACCTTTCTTAAAGTTTATTGATTTTTTTTTATATGGGAGCTACCGTAATTGTGGTGGCAATTAAAAAAATGTTCATCCTTCATTTGATTGCTTATCTTATCTGATCCCACTTCCGGTAAGCTACTTGGCCAATTTCGTTCAAGCGTTTTTGAATGACGTATCGGTGTCATAGTCGTGTCCTGGGATTTGACAAAGCTGTGAACGTCACGAAAATTCCCCATCATTTTACCCTGAATGCACCTCCGACGGCATCCTTTCAAACAGATGGTGTAAAAATGGTGCTGGTCGCCTAAAAAAATCGGTACACGTTAAATGTGAACTTGAGTGGATTAAAAAATGACACGAAAAAACAATAGTTTGATGAAATTTGACTTGGGGTCGCCATGGTTTATTACCCCAGCCTCATTTCCAAGTCAATCAGAAGGAAGGAGCGGAATGCCAGGTCACGTGACAGGTTGTAGTCGGCGCTTGCAAAGCTATAGAGCGTGAGATTTGTTGTCCAAATTGGACGGTTTTTTCTGTAATTACTCCCAAATAGGGACGTTAGAAGGTAGCGAGGGCTTCTCCAGGCTGTCTCTTATCGAAAGCTCGTCTTAGCGAGTTGTATTTTCCCAAGATTACGCGGAAAAATGGAGCTTTCGTTTGGTGGAATGTTGTTTTGAAGCGGGGTTAAGAGCTCAGATTGAGGAAAGCTTACTGCTTGTGCGTAAACACCGGCTGAACTTTGCCGGATGTGTTTGCTGAATGGCTCTGCGTTGACGCCCAGTACATCACTACAACAACAAGCCACAAGAGTTTCATTTTCCAGTTCAAATTAATTGGAGTTTACACGCTCGGAGAGGGGTGCCTTTGCAAGAGAAAAGCGGTCAATGTGTTTATAATCGGTATGGGTCTGATATATTAGACTCTTTCTGTATGGTCCTGCCCAGTCGCTGTACTTCCCTAGATCTGTGATTTCGTTAGCGGGCAAGATCGCCAATCCCATCACGTTGATTGTTGCTGTTGGGCTGAGCAAGGTATTAGTTACATTGGAATAAACGAGCAATTACGATTCATCAACTACAATAGTTTGTATCGACGATCCACCGGCCAATTCGTCCAGTGTCTTTTATGAGTGCGTTCCTCGTTACTGGCTTCTCGAAATGGGTTAAATTTAGCCTCAGCACAGCAACATATGGCTTCTATAAGAGGAAACTTTGAGGTAAGCTATCCCAGTTCTTGTGTTTTTGATGTAAAAGTTACTGGTTTTTGTTGATCCAACTCGACAATCGCTATTCCTAAATATCACAGATTTTCCGGCGGGGGACTGAAATTCCTCGGCGGTTCTCGAGTCTACCTTGCATCGAATTCCAATCCTCTGTTGTCGGTCGTTTGTGAGCTCGATCGTACTTTAAAACTATAACAACAATAAACGTTGCTTTACATGAATCTTGAACCGACCCGAAACTTATGTTTATGTTTGCGTTTACTGTGTTTCGTGTCACAAGATGCCACACTGTGTAAACCCGTCATTGTATTTGATTTCCTCACGCGAAAGTATTTATCAGTGGGTCCTTTTATGGTGGTAGTTTTGGGTAGTTCGTTTTAGTGGTATTTTATTTATAGCTGAACCGTTTTCTCGTAATACGCTATTTTTTAAGTGTCGGAAATAAAGCTTAAGGCATTCTTTTATGTGCATAACATTTGTAAATAAGAACGCACGTCTGGCAAGGGCAGTAAGTATTTTACACCCGATCCTGGTCTGTGCTCTCATCTCTCTCGTTAATCTTTGCAACAAACTTCATTGTTTAATATTTCACTTCACAATAGCTCAAAACAACGTTATTCACGCTTGTGTTATGATAAAATTCTCCAGGAGTTGCTGGTGCGATCGCTTGACAGTTCGCCATCCTGTCTTCTTGGCTATTTTTTTTTGCTGTGCGCGCTCCCGGGTTTTGGAAAAGTTTCAATTTCACTGGTACTTTAATCACGATTCGATCGGAAAGAAAATATGTCTGTTTAGATCTCACACACAAGGTAACATGTCGACCCTCGCAAATGTCGAACACCTTTTCTTTGTTTGAGACAGAACATTAATTTGGAAAATAAGTGAAATTAACTTGCAAGACTGCTCATGTGGAAAGCGTTGCATTTTTTATTTTCAAGGTCAATTGCCGTTTGTTTTACGTTAAAGAAACTGAACCGAATTCCGATGAGCATTGTTTTGTAGATTTAAAGGTAACTCACAAAAATTAGTGCTATATTAATTCAAAGCGAGATTGTAGTCTCAATGTTGTGCTTCGTTTATTTTTTGCAGCAAATTATCTTTTTTGTGAATCGTTTATATGTTTTGCCCATCTTACGATTTGTTTGTAGACAATTTAATTCTTTGTTCTTAATATTTTAAAGGTATTTTTTTCAAGTGTCGTTAGTAAAATCATAAAACAGTCGGCTTCAGTAGTTTTGCAAAAAATACTTCACATTTCACAGCCCGTGCTGTGAAAGATTAAATATTGGGATAGCTGTAAACAGTTCTTTTCAGCTATTTTACCAAAGGTTAACATACAGGCTAAGAATTATTTTGATCTAAAACAAGCAGCCAAAACAAACAATGCTTGGATGTCATCCTTGAACTTGGAAGTGATGTAAGAGAGCTTGTGTTTAATGTGTTTCCCTTGTTTAAATGACATGCCTGGCCGTTATATATTTAATAGACCATTCTACGGTATTTCAACTTTTGATATTGTCAGTGTAATAGAAATCTGTCAACACTGCTGGAGACAGCACCTTAAAATTAGTAGAATCACCAAGTCTGGGAACCATATCTTTTAAAATAGCAGAGGTATACACTGTAGCTTTCCAGTCGGGAAATTTTACAGACATTGTATGCTCAGGGGCACAAACTTGACCTCATGTATACAAATGTCCATAAAATTTCCTGACTTTGCAAGATGTGACTCTCAAACTTGGCCATGGTACTAAATGTTTAGGTGCTAAGGAAGATTTTTGCTACCTGGTCAGAATCAAAACTTAAAAATAACCTTGGAAAGGTCTATTATATATTTTACAGACTAGTTGTCATCTATGGTTTTGAGCTTTGGAAATAATTCTCTTTTAGCTTCTGTTCTGATTGGTAACTTGTAAAGATTTTACTGACGGATAAAGAAGTTAGAATCTCTTTTAATTTGCATGGCATAAACTGCATGGCAGGCTCATTAAATTTATGACCTTTGCTACAGTGGAATGACCTTGTTTTAGAATCCCATAGATAGTCTTGCATAAGCTTCAATAACTTGATTTTGACCAATTATTTTGCCCAGTATATTTTTCATTCTAAGGGAACAAAATTAGGGCCAAATTATGTCTAGAGATTCTACATATGCAGTACAGCTCGGAGGTAAGTGAACCATGTAGACGCAAAATATACATGTGTTTTTTTGCATATAAAGCATTTTTGATGCGTCTGAAATTGCATATTATATATGCGCCTGGCCTTTGTTATTTGTAACCATAAGTTCTCTTTGTGTGTAATTGTTTTCGGAAACAATAATTAATACCAACTGCCGAGAAGCAAATTTGCATAATTATTGAAACGCGGTGTGCTGGCAAACATGAATTTCTGTATCTGCAAAGAACGAGTCGGGAACTGCACAGTTGCTAGTGTTCCCAGTGTGATCCGTAGATGGTGTGCCCAAATTGTAGCTATGGCGGTTAGTTGCTGTTTGGATCGTCCCCTATTAGCCTGTGAACACTGACAGACAGTTTTCTGGCTTTTGTTTCACGCCGGTTATTTCTGTTTTTTTTTTTTTTTTTTTTTTCGGGTTTGGGCCTTAAATAGGGTATTAATTTTTGTTTGCTTCAATCTTAAATAAATATGGTCAGGGACCCTTCGCGGCACACACCTATCCAAAATTTATGGGAATACCCCCTTCCCGGGGGGTTGGGGGCAGTAAACCCAGCCAGCTATTTTGGACTGTAGGTCTTTGAAATCAGACCAGGTCTTTGTGTTCTGTTGAAATTTCAGCTGGTGATAAGCTCTCTTTATAAGCTGGTGAAATTCACCTGCAGTTGGCTTTTAGCAACAACCTTGTGTGTCAGCAGAGGGTTCAGGGTGTGACAAAACCTCTGTCCGATTGTCCGGGACAAGTAGAAATTTGATTTGGACAAGTAAATCTTTGACATGACTTGCCCAAGGGACAAGCACATTTCTCTTTTCCCACAAATAATAAAACAAAATAATGAAGATTGACATAAAACTTTGCCAAGATATAAATTTATCCATTCATGAAAAAATGAAGGTTTTTACTTTACAAAAGAAGCCTAAAGAGTCCAACAAATTTCAACACATTGAAGCCATGCTTTGTTTCTCTAAGTAAACCGGAGAGTGGCTGAACCTCATCTGAGCACTTTGTTTAATTTTATTCCAAAACAAAATAAGAATGAAAGCATCTCTAATTCTAAGATTCTAATTCTAAGAAAGATGAAACCGAGATATCTTCTTTGTTATTGTTTAAAATGTTTTTGACAAGCACTTCTGGGCTTTGGACAACCAAGTTCTTCCTGATGGTTGTCCGAAGGACAAGTGAATCATGAAGTTTTTGTCGCACCCTGGGGTTTGTTTTTATTTGTAGGTGTGTCTCTTTCATATTTCCTTATTTGATGACCTGGAACATGTTTTTGCACCTAAAATAGGACAGTGTGGATTTTGAGCAGTTTTTAGCAATACTTAATAAGCTCTGTGAATTCTTCTTGGGTTCTATTTTTGTCTCAGTCTCAATTTAAGTCAGTTTTGCCTGTTTTGGTGTTGTGGAAGGGGTTTCAATAAATTTTGAAATAGCTGTAACTAAAGTAGGTGGCAACCTGATGAATTTTAAAAATAATTTGAGTGAAAATACGGACAAAGTAGGAAGCAGAAAGAGGTAAATTCTGACAATGTATGCGGTGATTTTCGCCGGCTGCCTGCTTCTAATGAAACCCCTGTAGAGGGTGCCTTATTTCTCTCTGTTGTTTGGTTGGTAATCATTTATACAGTATCATTCTAAGGGAACAAAATTAGAAAGAGGTAAATTCTGACAATGTATGTGGTGATTTTCGCTGGTTGCTGGCTTCTAATGAAACCCCTGTAGAGGGTGCCTTATTTCTCTTTGTTGTTTGGTTGGTAATCATTTATACAGTATCATCTGTTAGTGAATACAGTCAAACCTTGATTATCCGGATTTTTCGATTATCTGGACTTGCTTAGCTGGTCCCAGTTATACATGACTATTAATTAGTCATGTTTAAGATCCATAGCAAAACTCCTTCCCCTTCAATTAAGTAATGAAACTCCTGTTCAAACTGAATTGGTTTTGCTTCAAAACACAAATCTGTATGCGCTTTGAGTTCATGTG
Source organism: Pachyseris speciosa (assembly GCA_016490735.1). Lineage (NCBI taxonomy): Eukaryota > Metazoa > Cnidaria > Anthozoa > Scleractinia > Pachyseridae > Pachyseris > Pachyseris speciosa. The sequence continues at coordinate 316,886 of JAEMWC010000081.1, read as the reverse complement.
CGCCTGCATGTGATGCGTGCCCGATCCATGCGCGCCCGCATACGAATGCAATGCATTTCACTGAGCTCTGATTTGCTCAGGTGTTCTTTGTTTGTAAGTGAATTTTCACGCTCCACTTGTTCAGTCATTCAGTTTTATTTTTGGCTCATTAATATTGATATTTTTGATTATCGGGACTCACGATTACCCAGACTCTTCAGCTCAGTTCCAACGAGTCCGGATAATCGAGGTTCAACTGTACACTGTAGGTGGACTTTAGCATGAACTCAATGTGACAACAATTTTCCCTCTTCTTGTATTAGCAACTACTTGTTTTACAATAATTATTATTTTTGACACTTACCGGTATCAGCAATAATTATTATTTCATACCACGAATTGATAAATTAAATTGCACTTATCGGCTGTTTTTTCCCTCATTCTTCTATATATTTTCACATTATTCTATGGTTTAGTGAAAAAATAATATAAAACATATTGTCATTCACTTCTACAGCCAACATTGTGATAAAAGCTTCATTTGCCTCTTGGCTGGAGTGCATAATTAATTGCATGTGACTTGGATTTTTGGAAATACATGAAATTGCATTTGATCTGCTTATCACATACAAACACATTTAATTATTATCATGTTTTTCTTCCAGGGAAGTGAACTGACTTGGCAACAAAACAATGACTTTGGTAGCAACCCAGCATTTCTTCCACCTTCAAAGTTAATTAGTCTTCAGCGTCAAAGGAATGGTTTTGGATTCACTTTGCGTCATTTTGTTGTGTATCCTCCAGAATTGATCAGAAAATCAAGCGAGGTTAGTGCATACTTGATAAGAAACTTAAGACAAAATATTGGTTTTAAAAGTATCAACTTAAAAGCAATGTATCATAACAAGGAGTTGGGGTGGTTCTAAAGGTTCTGTATCAGCATGAAAACTGTCAACTGAAACATGTCAGTCTGTTAAAGGGGCAGTGTCACGCTATTGTACCATAACTTTAAAAGGCTTAAAACTGCCAATGCATCAATGGAAACCTTAAAATAATGGTCTAGTTTTTTTGCCAACGACATTAGCCCTGCATTGACACTATAAACTCCTGTATTCCTTCTAAGATGACGAGGATGGAAATGGATTGAAATTTGAAAAAACTTGCCAGTTTTTTCAAAATTTCAAGCGATGCATTGAAAAATCACCAAAAAAATTATTATGGTTAGCTCTCCCTGCTAAAATTTCATTGGAATTCATATTGCTGATTCTGTAGGAGCATTTTTTGCACGATAACAGGAAAAAGGCAGTAATTTTGGCAGAATTGAACTAAAAACAGCAAAAATACCGGTGACAGTGCTCCTTTAAGGCACCTGTGGCAGCTGCTGTCAGTGCATATTTGACCTAACTGACACACCCAACCAATACATGAATGTCAGATGAAAGATAGAGATAGACCACCACACCGGGAACAACATCCCATACTCTTTCCGAATGGTGTGTGGGTTCTTTAACGTCCCACAGATTATTAGGAACAAGTGTTGTGAGACAGGACCTATGGTTTATCATCCTTATCCGAGAAGACTAGAAAGTCTAATCATTTGTATTTGTAATTACAAAGGTAGCACTTTCTCCTCAATTTTTTAAAGACCCTAAGTGTTGGTTTGGCTGGGGTTTGAACCCACAACCTCCCCCATGGTAGTCTGGTGCTCTACCAACTGAGCTAACCGGCGGGTGGTTAAGGTGAAATATGACTCCCCTAAAAATTACTGCGTGGAAGGCTACAGTTTTACAAACTGGTTGTGGACTTTGTCATGGATGCCCTTGTGCACTAACAAATCTGTTACATACCTACATACATTGTATGATAACAAAGAATATTTAAGTCATTTGTGTTGGAAAGACATTTACATGTATGCTGGCTAACTACTTCAGCAAACAACCTTGTCACCTCACAAACCTGTAATAAATTCCAATATTATCACACCATACTACCGCAGGAATGAAGACTCAAACGTATTCCCTAATCTATGATTATATTACTACTAGTTGGTAGGCCATTGTGGTGGAAGACACGTGTAGTTGGAAAGTACCTGTACATGTAAAGTACAAACTTGTGTCTTATATAGGAAACAGGAATACCCAATGAAAACATTTAAGTTAGCTATTTAAAGTGCTTAATAATCATGCTTTGTTCCATGACTGTGGCCTTTTTTTAAGGCATTCTTGTACAGTATAAGCTAACATTCTGATATTTTTGATCTTCTCAGCTGAAAGTTTAAGTGACTTACTGTAATGATTTGGGTCTTATTTCCTTAATTTGAGCTTATAATGGTTTATGAAGATGCTTGCTTTCCTTATTTAGCACTTAATGTATCAGGATACCCAAAATGACCATAGTTAGAAATCGACCGTTTACGCGGGTGATTGTAGAGAAAACCCCGGCAACCTATACATTTTCTGAAAGCTTAATATTTGTAGAATTCAATGTTGAAATCAAAATTTGAGAAAAAGAAAACGTGTAATGTATATTAAGAGAGAAAGCGAAATTTAAGGCTTCGCCTTAATCACATTTGAAGGGCTCAGTGGAAGAAGGGCATAAGTGACGATTTTGGTCATTTTGCTGACATCCTCCAAATGAGCTGAAGTTTTGCATGTGGCCTTTGATACATTAGAAAAACATTGCCCTATATTCTTTTCGCTTTTTTTACGCTCAGTTTTCGAGAAAACGCGGACCAAAATACGCATTCTGGCTTGGATTACTGAAACTGGACATGAAATGATTGGCAGGGACTTATTGTTTGATAGTGTGACGTAGACTATAAGTTTAGCGGTTAAAACATCGATTCACTGATACGAAACTTACGCGGTTGAGGTCAGCTCGATCGGTACTGAGTTCCATTTAATCGCATTACGCCCGAGTGTTTGCCTGCTCGCCTGGTGGTAAAAAAGACATCATGAAGTCTTGAATTACCCGCAAGCCACTAGCTTCTCTGAAAGAATCCAAAGAAGTTTTCTCTGTGCTTTCCAAATCATGAAATCCCTCTGTTTTGGAGTACAGATTAAGGAGCCAGGCGATAAAAAGTCTGAAAGCAACTCTCGTCTTAAAAGCAGCCCTCCGTTGCTAGTCTCGGACCGTCTGTCAAAGGTTACCATGCTAAAAGTTCGGAAAACGAGAGGTGTTTTTGGACTTTAGGCTGAAAATCTCCGATGTTTGATGAGAGTTGTCCGCGCTTGGAGGCCATAGTTTTCTCCCACAATTCATTGCGGCCACAGAGGGCGCTGTCACAGTGAAAAGTTCCCGCGGGTGACGTAACGGGATTAAATCCGCTCAGACTACGTGTACTATAGATTATTTTCACTTCGGAAACATTACGGAGAAATCATTGAAGACAGGGAAACCAGCAAGATGAAAAGTCCGTCCGTTTACGACGAGTATCCTGAATTTAATGCAAGGAAAAGTTGACGCGTGTGGCAAATACCAAAAGCGAAAATGCATTCGTTATCGTGTGGTGTTTTGTAAACCGGTTAAAACATGCTGGCGAATATCAACACATAAATCACTTTGCCGCGATGACCTCGGTTATTTCGCTTCCGTGGAGGCTTGTAAACATCACCAAAGAGCATTGTCTTAAGCCAATTACGAACATTTGGCGCTTAATTTTCATAAGAAGGGCTTGGTGGAAGACTGTGCTAAGTGATGCGTAGAATGCGTATTTTGGTCCGCGTTTTCTCGAAAACTGAGCGTAAAAAAAGCGAAAAGAATATAGGGCAATGTTTTTCTAATGTATCAAAGGCCACACGCAAAACTTCAGCTCATTTGGAGGACGTCAGCAAAATGACCAAAATCGTCACATGCCCTTCTTCCACTGAGCCCTTCATTTGTTTCCCCACGTGAGTAATCAGAGCAACGCAGTTAACATCAGAAATGTTTCCTAACACCTCGCCCTCCAAAAAGGTGTCTGCGATTTTTCTGTTGTTTCTTCATTTTTTCCCAACACTCACGTAAAGTTTGATACCAGACGTGTTTACTTATCCTTCCAGAAAACAGGCCATAACTTTTAAACAGGAGTGAAATTCGAAAAATGCCGACACCTTGTTGCAGAGAAGGTATCTTAGAACATTTGTGCTGATTTTCAGCCAAATCGGTTGATGGATAAGTGAAAACGAACTTAAAATATTCACCCTTCACCGAGATTTTATTTTATCGAGAAAAGACGGTAAACCATTTCCCAGCTTTATATGTCTGGGTGTCAAGAATCTCACTCATGGTGCAAGAGTTAATGACTTATTGACAGATATCTGGCACGCACGCACGGCAACAATGGCAAAATGACAGCCTATACCAAACAGATAGCTTCCAAACTGTGCGTAAAGCGAAAGAAGGAGCTATGGCAATGAGTGGCTTACAACTTCGTTTTCAAACTTTTGTTGTATCTTATACTGAAAGTATTTGTCCACGGCACCTAATATTATTTTGATAACGCACAATGATCTTGCAGAAACCCTACCGTGAACTAGTAAAAGATCGCGAGCAAAGACTCGAGGAAGAGAGCAGTCCATTCTGCCTTCGACCAATGTTAACCCAAGGGCGAAAATGCTAACTGTAATGGCAGTAGTCCGGTAAGAAGTGACTCATTCGAACTAAGAATATTCATTACTTAATCTCTAACCTCTATAAACTAACCGTAATTTGAACGCGAGGCCTAGAGGTAAAATATTATTACTTGGAATGTTTGATTCACTCCCTTTGACGTTTGCCGTTTTGGCTTCTTTGCCGATGTGAATGGGCACTATTTTTTCTTGTGCTTTTTGCGAGGACATCACGAATATGAACACAGCTAGTAGAACGATATAGTTTTTCTCGAGAAACTAGATAATGGCTTGCGTGCACTTTTGCTTTGTTGCAATGAAATGATCATGCTGAAATGCTACGCGTTCATACATGTGACTTGCGGTGAATATTAATTAGCAATGACAGAACTAGTGGCAGAAACTTGTCAATGCATAATTAGCCATAACAGCATCACGAAATAGTTTTTCGGAATTCTTTTAAAAAGTAAAACAGCTTTTCTCCTCCTTTTTTTTTTTTTTTTTTTGAAAAATGTACATTCTAGTCTTCCCGATTTGAATCATGAAAAATGTGCTATTTTCAATTTCTGGCCAAAATCCTGGTATCCTGGTACCTTAAAATGCCCATAAAAATAACTGTATTTGCCTTAGTTTGGTAAACAAAAATGGCTAATACTTTTCCATTGTTACAATAGTTGGTAGTGACATTTCACTAAGTGAGAAAGAAAACTTCATCTTTTCATCACAGTTGTAATTTGCTTAAGATGTTTGTTCTCTTCATTTTAGCCTGGTTCCAGGCCTGGTGTGAATGGGCTTGATCACCATGTTGACGATGTTGAGAGGCAGAAAGCAGAACCTATGGATACTGTGTTTGTTCGCCAGGTTGCGCCTAGTGGACCTGCAGATAGGGCGGGGCTCTCCACAGGTGAGCAGTGTGCACTAGAGTTTCATGCATGTCATGAGCTGCTGTAGTTGACTTGATGAACTGCTGCACCAACTAAAGTGATGTATGATTGATGTGTTCCTGGGGGGGGGGGGAGGGTGGTAGGTCCTAGTAATAGGCTAATGGGGATGTGCCGCTGGATGGGGTTGCATTTTCACAACTGGATTGACTGTAATGGGGTTGCATTTTCAACAGAGTTACTAGAATGGGAGTGCACATTTTCAGGATTTTGGGGGAAATGTACCAGAATATTTGCACTGTAGTTTTGACCTACTTCAAAAGCTTCATAAGGTACACTGTAGATGCATAAACAGAAAGTGGCTAAGTTGTGATCACGAAAATTACATCTGTCCAAAAGTGACTAAGGTGGGGTCTATAATTGGCCACAGAACAGACTATGTTTTTTATGTCTTGATTTTTTTGGCAAAAAGTCATATGCTAATTTATCAAAATTCTTCCTCTAAATCACAAAATAAATACAGACCAAAGTTTATGACATGAAAACCAGTCTGTAGGTCAAGATTTTAAGGCAAACATTGTCACTTACACCCTCTTTGCACTGAGCCCTTCATTAAAAATTTTGCTGACCATGTTGCTGTGATTGATGATGTATGCTGTAGTTTACTCACTCCCTATTGTTGTTGTTGTAGTCGTGATGATAATGATTGGTTTTCATGGTGAACGTATGTGAAAACAAAGGAACCACAGCTAGTTGCTAGGCCTCATGCACAATTTACTACATTTAAGTTTCCTTAACTCCAAAATATTTTTTGCTTAAATAAATCTCTGCACCTGTTTGAAATGCATTGCACCTTTTAGCGCCATTATAAACCATAATAATGTGACTTTTTATCGGCTGTAAAAGTTACATAATCTAGCCATCATCTGTTACACGATCAAGCTAGTAAGGGGCATGGGTCTATTCCTGGTTTGACGTCACGAACTGATTTGCATTCCATTAACTCTTTGTAAACATGCATGCAAAGCAGTTTGTGAAGTCCAAAACTGGAAATAATGGCTACATGTTTTTGGAAAAGGTGAAAAGTTTTATATTAGCAGAAAAAATTATTTTGAGGTTACATGTAGGTGCACTTAAAGCCACATTTGAGTGAAACTAGAAGAGACTGTATTGTGTAGAGTGATGGGAAGGTGAAAGTAGGCAAAATTGTTTGGTCCCCAAAAAGTCCAATTGGGCTAAAGCTTGGCCATAGTCCAGTGCCCTAGCCCTGTCAAAATGTGTTGCAGTAGTTGGCAGTATAGTTGGAGTAGTAGACAACAACTGCAAGTGATTCTTGCCTGCTAGAGATCTCGCAGTGAAGTCCAAGTGTGAAGCAAGGGGCAAATAACGGACAATACATGTAGGTGGCAAATTTCCTCACTGCCAGCACATGTGAGT
>JAEMWC010000081.1:215000-305000 GCA_016490735.1 Pachyseris speciosa | reverse complement strand
AGGCCGCTTGCACTAAGGTTTGAGAAAGGTTCAAAAGTAGGGAACACACTGACAGTTTTGGAGGATTTACATACCAAGGCACGCTCTCATTCACTTCCAGTTGGGGAACTACAAAGTCTTGGAGAGCAAAACAGAACCCCTAGTAATATCAGTGATTCAGACAAAGCTAAATCTGTGAAGGTGGCTGATGTGTATGGTTATGAAAGTGATGAGCGCAATTCTGTTAGTATTCCTCCATTTATGCTATCCTCTCCAAGAACCGTGGCTTCTGATAGCCCATCAACAACATATATGAACACAAATGCGGATATAGGTTCACGTCAACCTGTTGCTACTGACCCGGGCTACAAGAAAACTCGTTCATCCCCTGAGGAAACTTCATCTAAGTCCTACTTAATTCGAAAAATTGCCTCGCAAATGAATAAAGATCACCAAGGCGGCTTAAAATCGTCGACCATGGGAACCACACTGCTGGAGAGTAAAGATGTGCATCCTCAGCAGCAAAGTGCTGGTCCTGGAAGATGGCTGCCAACAGATTCAGGGAATGAAACGTACAAGGATGCCGATTCTCCACATCCTGCGAAAGTGCCATGCCAAAGTGATGAGCACATGAAGCCAGATGGATATTCTAGTCAGGTTTCTGTTTTTCCAAATAAACCTTCTTTTGAAGAGATTTCTTTTACCCCATCAGTTGGGAGCAGTTCATCTGAAGCAGAGAGTTCTCAAGCCAATAAACATGGCAGTCCAAAGCCTCGGCGTGTGTCCTATCTGATGGCCACCTCTCGTGGCATGCCACCCTCGTCAGACCAAAAAGTCTGGGCTACGGCTCCTCAAGGGAAGAAACCTGGCAAGTCATCATTGTTTCAGGCACTCTCAACAATGCTTCCTCCAGTTATGGTGCATGTTTCATCTGGAATGGAGCTGTGTGAGGATGTCAGTGGAGAGGAAGGGATAAAGATTGGTGCTGATGAGCAGGAAGATGAGGTGTGTGAATCCGTTAAGCCCTAAAATAATCCACATGCATAATAATTATTCTCTCAGTCAACTCTGGTTACCTGGTCATTATGGGCTGTAACTCATACCTGTTACTTTATTTTACTTATTTCATTTTATGAGCTTCACCCAAATAACAGCGACCTTCAGATTGGACTATGAGTACGAGATTGAGTACGAGTACGACTTTCAAATTTCAAAACAGCTGTGTTTTCAGAGGCCTTGCTCCTTAGTGTTGTTGAACAGAGTAGAATGAGGCTCTTGGAATGAGAGGTGTCATACATGACAATATAAGCTTGCGACAAGGAACTGAAAAGTCGAACTCGTACTCAATCTCGTACTCATAGGCCAATCTGAAGGTCGCTAATAACAACGTGCAGACCATAAAATGCAATATGAGCAAGGTGACTGCAACAGCTTGCACCAATTCCTCACAACCCGAACACTTAAAACACAAAATCCAGGGTAATTGAGTGTTTAAAGTGAAAAACAAAACTAAAAAACAGCATGAGGAAGACTGAAGGCTGCAGGGGCATTACATTTGACGCATATTGTATTCCAAGTCATTATGGCTGAATACCATTGAACCTTGCAGTTTTATTCACAAAGCATCCATGGTTTTGATTTAAGTTTGTTATGGGTATTAACCATTAGACTTGAAACTTAAGAACTACTTTGGTCTTCATATTAGATTTTGTATAGAAGTCTTTGGTGATGTTGTTTTAATGTGGGCATGCCATGTGTGTGGAAGTGAACTGTGGGTGTTTTGGAGTACATGTACAGTGGTATAATTATCAAAACAACCTGTACCTAGTATTGATATCTTCAAGCGGAACTGGTATCAATGTTTGTTTGGCCAACTTGTATTTCTTCAGTGCTACAGCTTTATGTGTAGTTCCTACAATAAAAAATAAATATTATTTTAGTATTCCTTTGAGATCATCCATACATGTGTACAAACTAGCCTCATGGTCAGTCAGTTGGATTAAGTGCAAGATGTGATCTGATCTTAAGTTCAGTTTATTTATTATCATGATCTTTATGTTTCGTGTATGTACAACTTGTATGTATTGATATTGCATGGAGAAATATTAGATCATGATCATTGCTGGGTTTACAGTATGTTCCTTTGAATGTGCATGGGTTAGTTCCGAGTGGCAGATCTACACTGTAGAGAGGAAAGTTGGGAGGCATGTGATGTGTCTCTCCCAAGAATGGTCAGGCCAGTTCCCTTTCTACAGGGCTGATTTGTGTTGGTCAAAAAACAAAAAGTGTACACTGTTGACTTGTTTCGAATGAACTTTTCTCTTGGTTTGCTTAACCATCACTTACGTTTCATGTCCGTAGGTATTTTCAGGTAAAACTGAAGAAAAGATATCAAGTGAAAGTACAATCCAGCGAACAAACAGGCGCACCTCATATGTCATGGCAACATCATCTCCAATGTCTCGCACACATCAGCTGTCATTGGAGATGACAAAAGAGGAAGTGGTATGTTTGCATTCCTTGGATTATGTTGCCCTTTCTCTCACAGCAACCTGTTGTGGAGTGTACTAGAGTGGTTAAGCTGCCAGTTTTTATGTGCTCTCCCTTAACATTGTACAGTGGAACCTCCATTATCTGGACCTCGATTATCCAGATTTTTCAATTATCCGGACTTGCTTAGCTGGTCCCAGTTTTTCCTCAAAATTAATTAGCCATATTTAAGATTCGCAAAAAAACTTTTCCCCTTCAAATTAAGTAAATAAATGAAACTGTGGTTCAAACTGAATTTTTTTGCTCCAAAACACAAATCTGTACCGGTTTTGAGCTCATGTGCACCGTACTACTGCATTGCATTTCACTGAGCTCTGATTTGCTAAGGTGTTCTTTCTTTCTAAGTGAAATTTCACACTCCACTTGTTCAGTCACTTGTTTTTGGCTCATTATATTAATATTTTCGATTATCCGGACTCTTGATTACCCAGACTCTTCAGCTCAGTCCCCACGAATCACGACAATCAAGGTTCGACTGTATTGATTTGGGTGTCTAGTCCTCATGCAACCATCAGCTACCCTTAGCTTTGACGGGTGACTGCTAATAGGGAGCCACTGAATACAAGTTTGATGGTACATACTAGTAGTAGAGGTGCGGTGTAATTGAAGGGCTGAGGGCATAACCAACCCAAATGACTTCTTGGGCTTTTTTCTTTTTTTGGTCCAAATCACCTGAATGTTTGCATGTGGCCTTTGATTCAATAGAACAAAATTGCCCCATAATTTTTTTTTGACCATTTTCCATTCTTTTTCAAGAAAAAGCATATACAAAAAAAGGCCCTAAAAGTCACTTGGGTTGGTTATGCCCTCAGCCCTTCAATTGTAAGTCTGAATATATGTTTTGGTCGCCACAGGAGACCAAAGAAGGTGATGTGGTGCCAGGCATGTTGGAAGTAAGTGTAATGCAGAACCGTTTGTAGTTGTAAGGCAATAATATAGGTGAACCCCTATTACTGGCCACCCTTGGGGAAATGTGAGGTGGCTGCTTAATAGGGGTTTGTCAGGAATTAGCATGAGGCTTAGTAGAAGCATCAATTTATTCACATACAAACATCGATCATGTCAACACAATAATAAACATGTGTTTTCTATTTTGGACTGTATCTGTCATCTCCTTTTTCAAAACAAAGCAAAACTATGTGCATTAAATTTTGGGTTGCTGCTTAACAGGGGTGAAGATAATAGAAAATACTCATTGGGATGGCCAAAGGGTGGCCATGGCCACTTAATAGGGGTTGCTGCATAATAGGTTTTTTACAGTATTTAATAAAGGTTTAACTGTACAACACTCCAATTATGCTTCAGAGATCTTAAGACTGTTTTAGGTGTTAAGACTTTATTGTATGTGGTAGGCTGATGAATAGCCTTTGATAATTATTTATTAACAATTGTGCATTTCACACCTTATTGTATGAAATTTTAGCGACACATTATTTAGCGATTTTGAAAAATCTATAACCAGCAAAAACATAAAATAGTTGCAAACAAAGACCAAAAGTAATTGCAGCATGCTTTACGTTGTGGCTACATTACAATTCTGCTACGTACCAAACAACCAAACTGTGCAAGTCATATAATGTTGAATTTCTGTATCTCTCAATTCCAGGTGTGCAAGGAAGGTCTCTTGTGGCGAAAACTTGCTGTGGTAGATGGAGGAAAGGTACTTGTATCAGTGACAAAAATTAATCATCCACTTTGATTGCATTATTTGTCCTTCAAAACACACGCTAAATGGGCTGTCAGTAGACCTTGGCAAGCGAGGAAGCCAGTTGTACACTGAAGACGTCCTTGGCAGTATTTTCACTTAGTTATTTGAATCTGAGCAGTTTTATCTTCGTGTTAGTCCATGTGGCTCATATCCCAATACTGGCTGCCAGTGACAGTTCCTGTTCACTCTGACAAAGTACTAATGCCCAAAAGGTCATCTCTTGGGTCTCTTTACAGTGACCAATCTTATCAACTCATTTTACATTATTTTTGCCTTGCTGTATTCTCTCTCTGGACTCCTTCAGGATGCAGTGCAGCCGAGTTTGTGGTGACTCCTGTTAATAATTACTGTACAAGCACAAAACAATGAATATGTTTGATATGGCTGGTTATTTTTTTTATGTTAACAGGTACAATTTATGTGCCACATGAACACACTAAGAAATGTAGCTTATGCCAGTAAATGTGTGTGTGGTACATTACACTGACAGTGTTTCAAAATTTATTTCAGCTCCGAGAGTAAAAAAGGTATCTGTACCACTACACAACATTTTGAAATTGTGAAGCTTGATGCAAGTGAGGCACAAATGCTGTAATAATGATTCTTGCCAACACATTTGGCACATGCTGTACTTATACAAACAAACTTTTGTGTGGGGTTTACAATGTAGTAATAGATTGTATGTCATTAAATGAAGTCCCCCATTTATTTTAGCTCACTGTTTGCTGGGAAAGAAAGCTGTGTACTCATCAGACAAATTTTTGTTTTGGTCTTTAGCGCTCCAGTGCACGGTCATGGAAGCCAGTGTTTGCTGTTCTGCGGGGCCACGTCCTTTATCTATATAAAGACAAAAGCTCTGCTCATCAGGTGCTTGTTTCATTTGTAGTTAACGTGTTAGGTTTTAACTTTGCACTCCACTGACAATTAGCGTAACCTCTGAAAGCTCCTGAGTGGTGCTATCTTTGGGGAGTGTTATGCATGCTGCCCAAGGTGGTTTTAAGATAAAATTCATAAGGGTGACGTTTGAAGTGAAAGCTACTGTGTATTACATTCCTGCACTGGTGTTTGTCATTCTGTACAAGGTGCTTCTAACTTAAGAACTTGGGATGAAATTTCTCAAGTTTGACCATTGAAATTAAAGTACAAATTAATAGTAGCGAACACATACGTGCTAAGTTGATTAAGACAAATAAGTGTCTGTTTGTATTCTTGGCTTGCACGTGACGTCAGAAAAAACTAAAATTAAAAATTTTGAGGTTTTACCTTCATCAGGTTAAAGACATTTTAAAGATATATCTGCTTGCTTGTTTTCACCTCGGTAGCATGCCTTGTTTTGAAAATAGAGCAGTTTAAATTTAGATTTTTTTTTACAATGCGTGGTAACTAGTAGTAACTGGGGAACGTCGGTTCGATTCCGACTCGGAGCAAAAAGTTTTTCTTTCAATAGAGATGTGTGTCGAAAGCTGAGTGGCAAACTGTGTTTGCATGGTTCCATGACTATATTGTTCTACGGCTTTCATGGCTTCGAAGATATTTACATATAGACATCGTGGTTGTGTCTGAGAAACATATCACGTACATGAAAAAATCGATTTACGTTGTGTTTTCGAGTTCTGAATAACCAATATGTTAACAGAAGTGTCTAAACGAATATTTTGAAGTTTAGTAGAGAGGAAAAATGGTTTGCGAGAGCAAAAGTGAGGTCCAGATGTTTCCAACGGATTTCCGGCCGCCATTTTGGGGTTCCAGAAAGGAACCCCAGCATGGCGTCTCCATACTAAACACTATAATTTTGAGTAGTACCCTTTGGCAAATAACTTGAGTTCGGAGTATCGCACTACCCAGAAACTTTGATACGTTGTTTATTTATTACTCTTCTACACAATCTCAATTTCTTGACTTAATTTATTGAAAGATAAGCGATTTTATTTTTTATTTGCGTGATACTTGCGTGCGCAAGGAAGGTTTCAGTCAAGGTGAAGTAGATCACCTATTTAGCGCATTAGTTTTACCGAACTTCACTTATGCTCTGCCTGTTTATGGTGCTGTAGACTCAGATCTCAGCTCATACAAAACTCTCTGGATAGATGCTTTAAAAGGAAATACACATCTAAGAGAATGGACATTCGAGAACTCTTAGAAAAGGCTGATAAGAAGCTTTTCAAGGTACGATCAGTGGATCCCGATTGCCCCCTTAGTGACATCATTCCGAAGAAGAAAGAAACAAAATATCAACTCAGAAACAAAAGTGCTCATCGCCTGGATATAAAGACTGAAATATTTAAAAATGTTTTTGTAAATACGCTTATTTTAGATATAATCTTTGATCTTTCTACTTTTTGTATACAGTACATTGTATGTCTTAGGTATTTTTATCCTTCTATTATTATTTGTAAACAGTATGTCTTAGGTATTATTATCCTTTTATTATTTGAATACAGTATGTCTTATGTATTTGTAGACTCCCAACTGCTGATGTGACTTAAGATATGTCTTTTTATCTTAGGAGGAATAAAGATTGATTGATTGATTGATTGAGTACTTTACTGTTATTCTGCCTTGTTGCTTAAGCTGGTGTTTGATTTTGATGTGCCTGTGTTCTTGTACATGTAGTTGCGTTGGACTGAGGTGAAACTGACTTTGTTTTCAGGAGGACGGCTCTGATGAGCAGCCCATTAGTATCAAGTCAAGCATTGTTGACATTGCTCATGACTACACCAAAAGGAAGAATGTCTTCAGATTGACAACTTTTAATGGATCTGAGTTCTTGTTTCAGGTATCATGATTTGTTGTTTGCTTTACTTAAAATTTCTTATTACGGCACCATACCTGTGCACATTTATGTGCAGTCAAACCACAGCCTTGCTTTCTCAACAAAGATCCAGGGGTTTTATTAGAAGCCGGCACCCGGCGAAAATAGCCGCCTACTTTGTCAGAATTTACCTCTTACCGCCGCCTACATTGTACATGTACTTTGTCCATGTTTTCACTCAAATTATGAAAAAAAATTCATCAGGTTGCCGCCTACTTTAATTGGCTCAGATGGCTATTTCAAAACTTATTGAAACCCCTGAAAATCTCTCCAGAAAAAGTCAAAGTTTCATTGGGTTTGCACTGTATGTGACCAGTTCATCATTTATTTTTCATTGATCACTCGCTCCAAGTGCATTATTTTGAAGAGAGCCTTCAGTTATTTAGACTTTAGGCATAGTTTATTTTGTGACATTTTGTGCCCCAGTTATTTACATGTATTACAGAGGGATTCTCAATCAACTGTCTTGAAACCAAAACCAGAGTACCGTAAAATATTAATGCTTGAATTAGGCCACAACTTCCATTAAGCACTCCCCTTCAACTTAGCGCCCCTCCTAAGGGTTAAAATATTTTAATTATTAGCGCCACCCTTCCAATAAGCGCCCCCCCCAGCCCCATGAAAAGTGCAATTTAATTACAATACTGAATGCCGTGCGATATTTCAATATTAACAATGCATTTATTTATTATTGCTTATTTCATGGTAGGCATTTGCTCACAGTTACTACCGTATTTGTAGGCTTTTTTCTTTTATACCTATATACAGTTGTACAGCTAAATACCGTAATAATAACAGGCATTATTACATGTATATGACTGGCTCTTTCAGCGGTCAAGGTAAATCAATTCTCCTGCTGTGATTGGCTACCTACAAGGTCAAGGTGAACCCATCTTGACTACTAGGGATAGCTCATTCGTCCTGCATTTTACTGTGTTTTAATAGTGTCCTTAGCATCCCGGTCCATAAACACGCAAAATAAGAACTTGGCAAATATTCTGCCATCTTGACCTTCCACTTGGCCAATAACCCATATACATTGAGAATATGGTAAAAATGTTTGTTTCAGGCTCGCGAGTTACACAAAAATTATTTGCCATATACAGGTTTATTGTTATGTTGCAGTTTGGGTTCTCTAGAAAAAAAGTCAATGTTATATTCAGGCTGAAAAATGAAAAACGAAATAAGTGCCCCCTTCCAATAAGAGTCCCCCTTCAAAAAAGTGCCCCCGTCTTACCTCAAAAAATGTAATAAGCGCCCAGGGCTCTAATTCGAGCATTTACATTAATTGCTCTGGCAAATCACTTGTAACAGACGTAAATAATGTGATAAATGTTATGTACCAGGGCTGTATTGTTTGACACCTGGTCAGCAGTTACTCTGAATTAACTGTGATCAAAACCTGTGGGTTGCCCGGGATTAGCACTTAATCCTGCTTTGAAAACGCTGGGCCTGGGTGGTGGGTTGTTGTACTGAGGAAATCCCATACATCTACCTACCTTGTGGGCTAAATTCACATCAAAACAAAAGATAACCTTAGATAAAAAAAAACGTGAGGACAAAAGCATGGACCAATAATCCAGCATTTCACTACTTTTACCTTTCAGGCTGAAGATCATGATTCTATGATGTCGTGGATTTCTGCAATACAGGCCAACAATAACCCAGATGAGGATGTAAGTTTTATATTTTATTTATTTTTAATAACTTTGTATAGTGCAATCATCCTGGTGAATACTACCGGTATCTGTGATGGCGGTGACTGGTGATTTGACGACCCTAGTGGAAGTGATCATGAGAGTCAAGTGAGTTGGGTAATGTCAGTAGATGATATGAAGTCTGTGGCTGTTGAGTTGATTCGTCAATGAAATCATGATGGTATTGGTTGTCTTCCACTTAAGCCATGATGTTATTGACTGTGAACACTGTAAGCAGTATTATAATGTTATTTACCAGGTGATGTTGTAAAACTTTGATGGCAACTTTTGTTTGTGTTGCCAAGATATCAGTCAACATAAACGCAAATAATTCTTATCAGGACTGCACTCACCTGCACAATCTTAATTTAAAAGGTTATCTTGTGACTCCTGGGCTCAACCATTTATTTATGTACTGCTTTTTGTGTGTGTGTGTGTGCGTGCGTGCGTGCGTGTGTGTTAAAAAAAAGAATTCTGTTATCCTGACATTTGAGGTAGACAGTGAAATTTATTGCCAAGAGTGTTTGAGGGCAACAGTTTCTGGTTAGAAAGTCTGCTTTCTAGATGATGGAGGATACTGTACAAGTGTGTTTGAAACCTTTTTTGTTGAGTGTGACTTAATAAATTCTCTGGTTTATATTCAGGAGAATGGTGTAAGCAGCCAAAGCTTGATAATTCGAAGAATGAAAACGGTAGAGCAAGAGACATCTGGGTAAGGAAAACAATGTTGTGCTGTATTAGCTTACATGTGATGGTGTTGTGCTGTTGAACTGGTTTGAAAATGAGCAATTTTTTTTGTCAGCCACAAACTCTTCTTGGCTTGTTTTCTAGTACAAGGAAGGGTGTTAGTTTTGTCTGGATTGGCTGCAAGCTTACTTATGACTGGCCTTGCCCAAAGCTGTGTATTCCGAGGCCTTACAAGGGGTAGAAGTGACAAATGACATGGCTCCAAAAACAGGCAACAATCCTCTTTCAAAACACCAACAACCAACAGAAATTGGCAGGAAAAGCACAACAGTTTGCAACAGCGACAATCACTTCCCATTCCTCTTTGTTTTCTTTGTGACAGCCACATTTGTCCCTAACGAAACTAGCGACAAAGCAACACCAGACCACCCCATGGAAGGCCTCTATTACGGCTGTAATGCACTACACCTGTTATAATGGCAGCTTGATTTCAAGGCTCATCTTGACTCTTAGAAACAGTTAGTTCTATGAATGTTATGGTATATAATATGTATTTTCACGTATTATTTTACCATTATTTACTTATTGAAATTATTTTAAATTTGCCAATTTAATTAACTTATTTCCTTCAGAGATGTTAGCATATTGCTATCTAGAATTCAAAGTAAAATAAAGTTTTTGATTGATTAATTGATCTGTTGATCTTGGAGGTTATTTTATTGGGCTGCTTTTAATTTTAGCCACAGCCACACACTTTATTGAAATCTGTGCACCAAAACAATGCACTGCGTTTCAATCAAAATAAATTCACATGCAACAGTAAAATAACCATTGGAGGGCAATCATGGGGATTCATCTGTTGTTTGTGTTACTGTTTATGGTCCTCAATGATAGCTTGGATTTTATTCTCAAAACAACAAATTTGTTGTCTTTGTGAATTTCAGTGCAACATAGTTAAGGCTTACAATCTCCAAAAAGAAGGTTTATTACCCTGATTTTTCATGTTCTGTTGTAGATCAAACATCAGCACTCCCAGTCACAAGTTATCACCTCCGATAAACACCAAAATACCTGGCATTCCTGGAATATCCAACATCAAAAAGAGCTTGTCGTTCAAGAACATCACCACTGGACAGAAAGGTAGATTTAATAATAATCACTAATAATAGCAATAATAATAATAATAATAATAATAATAATAATAATAATAATAATAATAATAATAATAATAATAATAATCAAGTTATTAAAGTCTCAAATCGTTCTAGCCGAGCACAGATGCTCTACTAATTGAGGAGACTACCGGTAAATCAAATCAAATCAAATCAAATGTTGGTTTTTGGTAAGAGGGGAAAACTGGAGTACTTG
Source organism: Pachyseris speciosa (assembly GCA_016490735.1). Lineage (NCBI taxonomy): Eukaryota > Metazoa > Cnidaria > Anthozoa > Scleractinia > Pachyseridae > Pachyseris > Pachyseris speciosa. The sequence continues at coordinate 294,199 of JAEMWC010000081.1, read as the reverse complement.
GAGAAAAACCTTTCGGAGCAGAGAAGAGAACCAACAAACTCAGCCCACTTATGACACCGAGTCCGGGAATCAAATCCAGGACACATTGGTGGAAGGTGAGTGCTCTCACCACTGTGCCAACCCTGAATGCGTCTTTACTGGGAGAAAATGGGTGCGGTCCCCAATTTTTCATTGATTGTCAAGATTGTACCTTTTCATCAAACTGCCACCATGTTCGCTTATAGTGGATCATACCGTAACAAAAGTGAGGTGTAAATACTTCCCTTTTAAAGGCCAATATAAGGGAGGTTTGTCCGACTTTGATCTTTTCTTATTTCAGGTGAAAGTGGAAAAAGCCAGTCCAACAAATTACTGAAGAAGCGAAAGCAAGCGAAGCACCCTAACAGCTATCCTTCAGGTAAATCAATTGCTTATGAGAACACTTAAGAACATTATAAATATGTCACCATTGGGTGCCTTTGTACAATGGAATTCTGTTGTGCAGAAAAAAAAACTTTTTCAATCCAAGTAAGAGCTTTTGTCTGTTTATGTGAGGTTTTTTCAGTCTGGCTTTCTGAGTTGAGGAGGTAAGCGTCTAAAGAAGCTGTGTTGCTGCATTGGAAGGGAAGTGAAAACGAATTTTTGGTGCTGTCCGCTGTGTCCATGATGCAAATTGGCTCTCCTCTGGTCAAACCATTCTGACAGCTCCACATAGTGATCTGGGCAAGCAGACTTTACCAGTACCAGAGTCAATAATTCAGATTTAAACTAAAAAGCAGCCATGACCTGAAGGCCCATACAGTTGGGCTGTTCCAGTGAAATCTTTCATTGTCTTAAGTTTGTAATGACATGTTTTTTTTCCAACTTTATTACAAACACCTATGATACATCAAAATTAATGCACAGTATACTACAAAAAAGATAAAATACAAAACATTGTAACTTACAGTGTACACTTAAGACATAATACAACTATACTTACGTTTCTATATTACAAACATCACATCATTTATTGACCAAATAGATTTTTCATCAGTTTCCACTTAAGAACTCTTTCTGATGAGAAAGTCACGTGCAAATTTATCAATATTGTTATTAAACTTAAGGTAGCTTTGTACGCCACCAAAATCGGGGATACGTCCTTCCATTTTACATATATATATGAAAAACTTGACTACTAAAATAATACAGTTAATTACATTTTTACAAGGCAGACAGTTTGTGTAGCCCAAGAGAACAGATTCAAGGGAGAGGTCTACTTCAATTTTTGTTACCTCCCAAATCCAATTTGTGAGGGCACTCCAGAGTGGAAATACTCGGTCGCAATACCAAAAAAGGTGCTGTATGGTTTCAGGTTTGCTATCACAAAAAAGCACTCATCGCGATCCTTAATACCCATTTTCATTAACAATACATGTTGACTGAAAGCGAATTAGCTGCCTCTTTGCTAACTGCATTTTATTGTATCGCAGGTCATTCCATTGGTGTACCCCTAGAGTTTTGCCCTCCATCAAAAGGCAACAAGGTGTGAAGAGAAACTGATACTGTTATGTTTGATTGGAATTTGTATCTTTTGCCTCCTTTACAGGGTGACCTGTTACAGGCTTTCAGATAGTTGGGCAAGCAAAGAAAATCTAGCGGGACTGAGTGCCTCCCATTCTTTTCTTCTGACGTACCAATTTATTTTTCTAAGTCCAAAGACTCTGAATACTCCTGGAGTAGGTTATCTACAGAGATCCTGATGTGCTGGTTTTTAGTTTGATTTGTAATGAAATATTTTGGCCATTAGTAGTTCAGTGCGGCCGTAATGTTTACGGGAATTTGCTGTGGTGTTCTCTAATGCTGTCTGTGTATTTCATTGCAGATGATTCCTCTGATAGTTGAACATTGCTGTGATGTGGTGGAGAGAAAGGGACTCGAAACTGTTGGCGTGTACAGGTACAGTTGAATTCTAACGACTTGAATCAACTGAGGGGTAAAATAGAATTGCACATCGACTTCACATTGGACCAGTTCTTTACTTTTTAAGCTCTAAGAGTGATCGGTACCTAATTTCTCCTTATGATGTCACTACTTACTACTTGCTCAAATATAAATGTGAAGAGAAGAAAGGAAGGGAGAACAATGGATGGATGTCTTGATGTTTAAACAGATTCTCCTAACTTGTACCATAAGTAGTATAGAGAAAACAGTGCAGAGAATATGGATGTCAATGTCGGGGATTGAAGGGTTAAGGCTGGTGCACAGTTGCAAGATAAATGCAATCCAAATACAAGCCCGAGAGCAATTCTCCACTCCAGAACTATCAGGAGACTGGAACGATTGAAGAAGGATTGTTGGATGTTTGGGCAGACGGAAGATGACAAACATTTCATTTTTTGGTGTCTTACAGACGCTGAAGTAGCTCTTGTTAAATCTACTTCAACTAGAACATGTTCTCCTCCGGAGCAGACTGCCATTGCTATGACAACAGTTCTCTGTCAACCCAAACGGTCCCACAATGCCCCACTCGTTCTAGTCTCTTTTCATAGTTTGTGAATGCAGAATCGATGGTCAGAGTTAAGCTTGAGGAATGCCATGCGCGCTCACATACAGGTGTAGTGGGAGTGATTACCCAAGGCAGCGCGAGAGTTGTGCTTTGCTTGGTCTTGCGCATGCAAGGCAGATGTCAAAGCGTCAGTCAACAGCAAGAAAATTCAACTTTACCTCAATGCGTTTTAATCTCGGGCCAAACGAGGATGATAGTTGGCGAATGTTCGGACTCTCGCTCGTGCTTGGCCTGAACAGTCATGCGCTCTCGGTGGCTCTCATCAACTCCCGCGCGCTCGCATTGAATTTAAACCTGCTCAATTTTTTCGTGTTAGTCGACGTCATTTTCCCATCGTTTGTTCTACGACTTATGGTAGGTCACGCGTGTTTTTGGCTTTGGTTCTGCGATGTTATCTAAAATACGCATTTTCTGTTGGCTTGAGCTGCTGTGTGGTTAATTTTCACAGAATGTTGTGTATTTTTGTTGACGATTTTTTTGCATTTTCAGGGTTCCTGGTAATGCTGCTGCAGTGACAGCTTTACAAGAGGAGCTCAACAACCGTGGAATCGAGAACGTCTGCCTTGAAGATGAGGTAAGTGCACTTATTTTTGCAGCTTTGTTAAACAAGCTAATGTGTCTGGTATTTGACCAGGATTAGGGAGCTTTAGATTTGACAACGAGTACGAGATTTAGGACGAGTACGACTTTTTAAATCTAGTTCGTGCGCCTTACTTAATCACTCCATACATAAATCCTGTTTCTAAAATCTCCTTTTCTGTTAAGGGAGAGTAAGGGATCTGTGGAGGCTACGGGTTTGAAATTTGAAAGTCGTACTCGTTCTCGATCTCGTACTCGTACTCGTACTCAAATCTAAAGTTCCCTATTGTAAGTAAACAAAACAGAAACTGCAAAGTAGCGGTTGGTTAATATAGAAACAATAATATAAAATTTGTAAGGCGCCAATATCTCTTTATCAATTAGATTATGAGCTCGAGATTTCTATCGTGTGATAGCTGATGAGGGCGCAGCCCGAATCAACTATCACGCATAGAAATCGAGAGCGCCGGAATAATCTAATTGTTTTAGTATAAATCTACTAGTAGTTCAAAACTAAACACGTAAATTGTGTAAATCTTCCACGTAGACACTTCGAAAAGGCGAAGAAGCGGTGGCATTTTGTTGACAACCGCTACTCGCTATCTTGCCTGCGCGTTAGGCGTAGAAAAGTGAGGGGGAGGGGGTGGGGGAGGAAGAGGGAGGGAAAAAGAGAGATAGGATTGGGGAGAGGAGAGAGGGAACGCCTGCTCTAAGAACCCAGGGTTTTGCATTCCGCCCACCGACTCTCTAGTGATACGATTACGTCTACTGTCAATTAACTGTCAATGTGTTCACCAATCAGACGACGTAAGGCGAGCCTTCGTAATTGCGCGGAAAGTTTTGCTTGCGGGAAACGGGGGAGAAAAAAGAAGGGCTTCGAATGCAACGATCGTTGCAGATTCTATGGTTTGGCGTTTGAGAATTTATCCGGTTCAAGGGCATCTTTCGGCGATCGGAAAGAGCGCAGTTTCCATATGACATCGATGGCAAACATCGCAAACGATCGGAATGCGTTTGAAGAAGTAGTGACCGCAAAATAAGAAATGCCACGGAGTTATACTGTTTTATTAAGACAACTGTAAATTCCAGTAATGCCATTGCTATTTCGACGTTTTCGGCAACGATCTGGGAGACCGAGGAGGAATCGATGCGCAAGAATGTAGCAGCAAACGTCAACTTCCAACGACGATTAACCCCGGAACGAAAACAAGGAAAAAGGCGTAAGAGAAGCAGATAAAGATTCAGCGGAGCGGGGAATCTCAAAGAAGTCGCTGTAGTTTTGTGTGGAGAATGCTGTCGCGGAGATCGAAAACAGAGATGAAGGTGACAACTTAACGGAGAATACCGATTTGTTATTATCATGCAGTGAAAACGTGAAGCTTGTGGGATGTGGCTGGAGTGACAAGGATATACCTCACAAATTAATGTGATTTGGTAAGCTGAAGCCACTCTAAAGGCACTAAGGCCACATGGTAGCGGGCATTACCCCTTAAATCTACCAAAGCAAAGATTGAGCCCAAGCATTAGCAGCCATGGACAGCTGTTTCGGCCTTGTTAGGCCTCATCAGCATGGCATAGCTAATGCTCAGGCTCAAGTACCCACATATCCATAAAACAAGCAGTGAAAACGTGAAGCTTGTGGGATGTGGCTGGAGTGACAAGGATATACCTCACAAATTAATGTGATTTGGTAAGCTGAAGCCACTCTAAAGGCACTAAGAATCAACTGGCAACTCATCGGCCACAATAGCCGAGACGTTTCAATGTAAATTCCACGTGGAGTCGATCAACATTTCTCGAGAGGGCTTCTCTTTAACTTTTTCTGCGGTTGCATACAGAATTTGTATTCGCATCTGCGAATTTCATCATTGCCATTAGCGGCGTAGTTCAAAGATTTCGTCTGCAGTTAGTCTTCGATTATGCTTTTCAGGTGAGAAATGACGAGAATCGCCGCATTTAATACTTAGTTCATTGGCGGCGTTGAGATGGCCGAATTTGTGATTCCCTTGGTTACTATATACGAGTTATTTACGAAGCCAAGTAGTTATTAACGTATACAGACAATAAAATAACTAATTGCTGCGGAGCGACCGTAGGGAGCGAAGCAGCAGCATAGTCAGGATTTAAGAAAAATATATAAAACGGAGTACGAATTCTCGAATTCATCACTTTTTACCAGAATGCATTGCATTTAACCACAATTTTTACCAGAATGCATTACATTTAACCAGAGTGCACTGCGCTACTTGTTACCAGAGTTCTCTGCGGCACACTTTTTACCAGAATGCATTGCATTTAACCACACTTTTTACCAGAATGCATTGTATTTAACCAGAGTGCACTGCGCCACTTTTTACCAGAGTACTCTGCGGCATTGCGCCAGAAAAGCACGAGGATGTCAGTCGTACTGTCGTCCTTTTTCGCATGGATTCTAGTGGTAATGTTTTGCCTTGATTTACCTGTAATACGAGGTGAAGAAGCACGTGCTTGACTTTCCCAACTCCTGCTTTCGTTTTTAATGCAGTATGTGAAAGTTTTACAAATCTGGACGCTTTCGATTTTCGCGATCTGTATCGTTTCATGTCCAAACATAAGTTTAGTTCACCATGCTCGCTTCTTGTTTTTAACTTTAGTATGTCATTTCTTTATAGTCTCACCTCCTTGATCGAATTCTTAAATGAAGAGAAATTGTCGTTGCTTAAGTTTGTAGAATATAAAAACAAACGAAAACCCTAGAACACGCTAATTTCATATCGCCGGGCTCATCGCACACACGCATCTGGGAATACGAATGCAGATATTTTCCAAACAGCGTGTCGGCATGTGCAACACGTACGTCGAGCTTAGTTCGCAGTAAACAATGTGGGTCGAATTCAATTCTAAGAATTCTTGCTAATATTGCGACCTCTCACGCGAAAACGTTCCTTACGGCAAGCGAACAAATACGGTACGGCTAGACAAGCGGAAGAAATGTTCGGCGAACTGCTCTTTTCACACGCATTATTTCGCCATGTTCCTCTGGGTGAGACGGCTCCGATTTGCGATCTGTGGAAAAATATATATCAGCCGTTCAAGCCCAAAGATTTTCCAACAGAACGATGAAAACTTATGACACTAATAATATACATGAAAAAATTTCTCGATTCTCATTGGCTAAGAGAAATGCAGTTTTTAGGAAACACCGGTGCACAAAAAAGGTAATTCGGTGCAGAAAAAAGGAAATACAGTGCAAAACAAGGTAAAAACTGAGGATTCTGATTGGTTGATAAACAAAGGCGCTGCGATTGAGCCAATCAAACGCGGCCTCTGAATGGCGCAAAGTCTGAAGAGCTGCAAGCGACTCTGCGAGCCAAAACAATGGCTGGCTTTTTGAGCAGGTTTTCTTTCTTCGTGACCGCAATAACAGCAGAGAAGCTGCAAAACAGCTCTAAAAAGGAGAAACGGCTGCGAAAAGCACTGTATTTTAGCTGTCTGTTTGGAAACAGTGGTGTCCAGAGAAGGGAATTGCCGACCTAATTGGAATTACGAGTCCGTTGATGGAGTGACGCCGAGATTAATAAACAAACAAGGACAAACAAGGCGAAGACAACGAACGAGAAGGCCTGAAGGTAATGATTACAGCGCTTGATAGACACTTAGCAAACAAAGTAGCCTTATAGCTATGGCCTGTAATTGTTTAGCCAGTTTTTACACCTAAAAACGCTTTAAAAACATCGAGAAAACTGTTGTTTTGGTTCACCTTAGCTTCGTTGCGTTGCTTCTACAACGTTAAGAAGCTATCTCGCAATTTTTTCATGTATATTATTAATAAGTAATCACATGATTTTTCTCGTGCAATTTGGAATAAATAAGCACTTGTAAATTTTGTCAAAGACCACAAATTGCACTCGCCCGTTTGTGAGTCTTTGAAAAAATTTACTCGTGCTTATTTATTCCAAATTGCACTCGAAATCATGTGATTACCTATACAAATAAAGCTGCATTCGCGAAGCCGTTTTCAGCGATGGAAATGATTATTTGTAACGAAAATAGCGCAAATCTAAACATACTTTTGAGCAGCGCTATCGCGTCTTGCCGTAATGTAAACACAAGTTCGTTGTTCATCCTCGTTATTGAAATGTGTTTTTTATTTTCGATCAAAATGTTAGAATATGCTCGCTTCAGCGAAGAAGAAATGTAGAAATACGAGAAACATTGCGTTACCTATTAGTTATTTGGGCGCTCGGTATGCCGGTGTTTTTCAATGTTAACATAGTGAAATTTACATTTTTCAATGTTAACATAGTGAAATTTACATTTGATTTAATCGCGCGATAAAGCTACCTTTTTCACTTTTATATTTACATGTGTAATTTTAACGCAGGGCATTACGTTGTGCTTTTAAAATTAAGAAACGGAGGAGCGATTTTCGTTTTGGAGTAACTGCAGAATACCTTGCCACATTGACTTCGTCACTGAAAAACTGTTAACAGCGCTCTCAAATTACTTTCCTTTAAGCGATGCTCGATCCGGTGCGATAGCCGCTACCGCTTTTTCTTTTTAAACAGTTCCTATTGTTGTTTTATCGAGGAGTAAACCGCTTTCAACGGGCAGGTAGATGAATCACTGCGTAAAATATGTCACTATCAACAGAATGTGCCGCAGCATTACTATCTTTTAGATACCCTAGTTTTGTTACTAAAACGAGACTCGGTCGTTGCTCTCCGCACGTACAAACATTTGGTAAATCAAACTCTTCCCGTATCCAGTGGGTAAAACCGCCAGGACGACTCTGCTGATTAAAAAAGCCTTTGTGGCTGATTCTTTACCATCTTGGATCGTGACAAAGTTGACTCGTTCTTACAACATCTCAATAGTCAACAGCCGACGATCCGTTTCACAATGGAAACTGAGAATGACAACTCAATTCCCTTCTTTGATACGTTGATCATCAAGGATTCGAATGGATACCTCTCTACCAGTGTTTACAGAAAGCCTACACACACTGACCAGTACCTAGCGTATGATCGGTATGATTCACACCACCCACAATCTGTAAAACGCGGTATTGTCAAGTGCCTGTACGATCGTTCTAAACACCTCATAACAAAACCGTCAGTTATCTCTCATGAAAAGAAACACCTCTCATCGGTCCTTGTTTCCAACGGTTATCCGTTTTCGTTTGTAAAAAATCTTACGAAAACCAAGGGACGAACAACCACTAAAGAACCTGAACCCGAAATTACATCTACTGTGGTTCTGCCATACGTCAAATGCACATCGGAGGCTCTTCGCCGTTGCCTACAACAACAAGGCATACGGACTGTTTTCAGATCTGACACAACTCTTAGATCACACCTAGTGCGACCTAAGGACATTGTCGATCCAGTAAAACAAGACGGAGTAGTCTACAAGATTCCCTGCGAATGTGGTAAGGTTTATATTACAGGGGCACCCAACGACAAGTTTCGGTAGATATCTGTTCGGTGGAGGGTAGTTCGCCTTGTGCTTTCGGCGTCGATTAAAGAGTGCACTCGGATTTTGGTAACTAAAACGTGGCCTAAATGATTCGCAATTAGGAAATCATAGCCCCTGAGGTTTTCGGAAAGGTCATAATTGCTGTTTTTGGCAGTCAAAAACGTTAACTAGCATTTTCGGAAAGGAAATAGTTCCCTAGAAAGCTGGTGGAAAGTTCAATTTCAGCTTGGATTTTCTCAAAGGAAGATTTTGTTCCCTAACATTTTCGGTCAATTAAACTTTCAGCTAGGGAATCCGAACAGATGAACTTCTTCTAGCTTATGAAAACATCACTTTAAACAGACTTCAAACACCACAAGGTACTAAAAAATGCCTTTCTACAGCTTTTGGTTGAGTTGGCTCGTTGGGTACCCCTGATATTAGAGAGACGGGAAGAGCTATGCATGAACGGATTAAGGAACACGATAGAGACATACGGCTTGCTCGAACCCAATCCTCCGCCGTTTCAGAACATAGCAACGCGACCGGACATTATCCGCTCTGGGACGAAGTTAAATTTATTGACCGAGACCCACATTAGTACACCCGTAGGGTTAAAGAGGCTATTCACATAAGACTTCACCCTAACAACATCAACAGGGACAGTGGAATTGAAATTCCTGAAGCGTGGATGCCCACGATCAAACACCACAACAGCCGATCAGTACCAAAGCGGACCGCTGAGGGAACAATTTCTAGTCTGAACGACAAGGATCGAAATCCTCCAATCAACAACAGCCTATCGAAACGCACCAATCACCACCAGCCACGGTGCTTCTTATACTCACACGCAGCCAGTCGACACCATCGCCTGATGAAAACCAGCAGTATAGCGGTCGAAACGTCGCGATCCACATCTTTGTGACTCAATCGTGAGACAAAAGATTAACTCAGCTATCACTTTCAAAATAATGTTTCCCATACTGACGATATTTAAATCTATTAAAGCACGTTTGCGTCCCGCCGCTATCATGGTTATTTTTTTGTTGAAATTATATTGAAATTATATTTATAAGTTACTCATTGTCTCTCAGCCAATGGGAATTTTGCGGCCGCCAGCAGCCGCAGAAATGAACAAAAGGGGGTTCTTAGAGCAGGCGTTCCCTCTCTTCTCTCCCCAATCCCCTCTCCCTTTTTCCCTCCCTGTCCCTCCCCCCCTCCCTTTTCTACGCTTGCCACGCAGGCTGCTCATTATCTGTCACAGAATAGATGGCGAGTAGCGTAGCCAATCAGAGGACAGCATTCGTGATAGAACGCTAGTAGATTTATACTAAATAAATATATTCAAATGCGTTGGTTAGTGCTATTCTCTGACTTTCATTTCTCTGACTTTCTATGGATTGCATAGATTTTCTGGCGCCAACTATCACTTATCTAGTAAATGCTTTGTTTTCCTGTGGTGTATTTCCGTCAGCGTTGAAACATGGTCGTGTTACTCCGGTCCTTAAGAAGAATGGACTTGATCCTGAAGTTTTCAAGAATTATCGGCCAATCACCAATTTACCATTTCTATCCAAAGTTCTAGAAAAATGTGCTTTGTCCCAAATGTATTCTTATCTCCTACAAAACGACCTATTCCCTCTAACCCAATCGGCTTATCGTAAGGACAACAGTACTGAGACAGCCTTACTGCGTATCGCCAATGACATTTTGCAAGCCACCGATAAACGTGAAGATACCATCCTTGTTCTACTTGACTTGTCAGCGGCGTTTGACACCATTGATCATGAGGTGTTATTGAATAGGTTACATCAGAGATTTGGCTTTAGAGATCTGGCTCCTAAATGGCTTGCTTCGTACCGGCTGACCGCAAACAATCGGTCCATATAAGATCTGCTGTGTCAGTGGATAGTCAGCTGCGTTTTGGCGTTCCACAAGGATCAGTCCTGGGACCTGTCCTGTTCTCCATGTATGTTGCTTCAATTGAGGATATTGTCCTTTCTCATGGCCTCCGTCCCATGCTCTATGCTGATGATAGTCAGGTTTACCTCACAATGGGGCTCAGAAAAAGAAATGTATCCATCGGTAAAATTGAAGATTGTATAAGCCACATTATTGGCTGGTACTCCAATAATTTCTTGCTCTGCAACTCAGCCAAGACCAAAGTTATTTACTTTTCTTCCAAGTTTATCAGCAATGACCCTATCCCTTCCATAAATATTGGTGCTAATACCATCAAATTAGAATCTGCCGTATGCAATCGAGATGTCGTTTTGGATAAACATCTCGACATGTCAAGACAAGTCAATAATATCTGTAAATCGGCGTCCTTAGAAATACATAATATTGGGAAGATTAGAAATTACTTAGATCAACCCACTGCAGAAAAGCTTGTCCACGCTTTTGTAACAAGTAAAATTGACTTTTGGAACAGTCTCCTATTTGGGCTCCCGAAAAAGCAGCTTGATAAATTGCAACGTATTCTAAATGCTGCTGCTAGAATTACTACAAAAACTAAAAAATGTCAGCACATATCTTCGGTATTGCGTAAGCTGCATTGGCTCCCTGTTACCAAAAGGATTGAATTTAAGATTCTAACCATGACCTACAAAGCACTGAATGGAACGGCTCCATCCTACATTTGTGATCTTCTACAGGATCATCACCCAAACCGAAATCTTCGTTCTGCACCCAGGGGATTGTCATTGGTAGTACCTGCTTATCAGACCCAGGCTTACGGTGCTCGCTCTTTCTCGGTAGCTGCGCCTACTCTCTGGAATTCCTTGCCAGTGGACATTAAAAACGCGCAATCTTTGTTTATCTTTAAAAAGAAGCTCAAAACATTTCTATTTAATTAACTTCACATGTAGTCTTATCACATTATTCTTTTCATTATGTATTCTTTTTATTTCTTATATTTGTAAGTTTATTTGTATATTTCTCATTTTATTTCTTACATTTGTTAAGCGCGCTGAGATTATGTAGCTGCGCTCTAAAAGAATTTTATTATTATTATTATTATTAGTAGTAGTAGTAGTAGTAGTAGTAGTAGTAGTAGTAGTAGTAGTAGTCCCCATCAGCGGAGAGGGAATTTCCGCGGTCTTTACCGCCGATGTGTATGCGAGGATGAGTTGAGCTCAACTTTGGACCACATCGGCGGATCCTTCGGTATGACGGCGATGAAAAGGTTAATGAGAAGGTGGGTCTCCGCTTATTGCCGACGGCCAAACGGTAGGTATGTCGGCGGTATATAAGGACCAGGCTTAAGAACCGTGCTTCCTAATGCAGAGGTATTTTTGTGCAGTTTATAACAATGTTGGAAATGCAGAGTTTGGGAAGTGTTCTTGGAATCTAGAAAGAATTTTGGGTGTAGCCAAATGCGGAGAGATGCAGAGATGCGGATGATAAATTAATGATCACTTCGTATATTGTGATATTTATGCTCTCCTTTCTTTCTTTTTATTGCAGAAGTGGAATGATGTTAACAACATCACCAGCCTTTTGAAACTGTTTTTGCGCAAATTACCAGAGGGTCTTGTTACTGCAGGTAACTAACGCATATTCACAAGGAGCTCTCGGATTAAGAACTGGAGAAAATTGGAAATTTCTTTTAGCAAAATATTGAAAAAAGAAAATAGCGTACATTTAAGTGGGACAAATCGAGAATTGAAAGAAACAGTCGCTATTCGAATTGAGGTGTGGTCTGTGTGAGTGAAGGGATGAAATATTACTTATCTCGCTAGTAGCAATGCTTGTTACGCCAGTCTGTAAAAACAATACCACTATATGATTTTAAACGTACCGCAGTACACTGATATAGAACTTGGTCTACTGAGGAACGTTTTCTTTACAAGGCGAGCACTTGGACCTGTTAGTAGAAGTTTGTGTGTGGTCTTCCAAATATTTGCGGTGACTCGAAAAAAAGTGGCTCTTGAAAAATTTAAGGAGTGATTGCCGACGCAGTTCAAATATATGATTTTCATATATTCATTCTCATATATTCACCACTCACGTGTATACTACGAACTAACAAAACGACCAACTCCCAGATGGCTTGTTAACTCAGTCGGCAGAGTGCTGCACCGGTATCGCAGAGGTCGTGGGTTCGAATCCCGTACAAGCCTGAATTTTTTTCAGGCTTTATTTTTACTGCTGCTTAAGTAGTGTTCATAACTGCGATGATCAGTCACATATTTAATCATTACTCCGCAGTTCAAATATATGATTTTCATATGTTCATTCTTAATGTGGTCAAACGACCTCGAATCGCTCAAGAATTTCGTGGCAGATGTTCTAAAACAGCAAGGGAAATGGCTGACGCCTGGTGGAAATACGAAGCAATTCAAAAGTTCCAACGGTAATTTAATTATTAACTGGTACAACAAGAAACAACGAACTCTGAACTTTCAGGGTCGTGATGGCCCTGCTTTAAAAGATGAGTTAGTGGAATTAGTACGAATGAAGCCGGGAGTGCCAACGGATTTGCAAGACCACGAACCTTTGGTATCAACCGAACAAACAACGCAACCATCACTATCAGAGGAAGACAGCAGTATTCAGCGTAATAGTCGAATATTGATCGACGACGGGAGTCCGTCAAATTGCACTCAAGAGCGATCATGTCCAGTAATTGTGACCGACATTGAGGGCTTAAAACTTGATTTATTGATACTTCAGAAACAAGTCGAAGAAAATACAAAGCTTTTGTCCATTATAAATGCCAAAAATCAAGACGAAAATGCTTCTTGTACCGAACTCCTTGATTACAAGAAAAGGTGCGAAACGTTATTATCCTCTGTTTCCAAAAAAGACAATGCAATCAGAGAGTTGGAAGAAAAATGTTTGACCTTTGAGAGCCGCGTTTTGTCATTAGAACAAGAGAATGATTCCCTTAGGCTTGCATTAACCATCATTATGCAAGAAAAGAGTCAAGTTGAAAGCAATCAACCAAGGTCAAACGAATGTTGGGTCCATGTAGATAAGTCGCGAGGCAACAATGGAAATGCCAAACGTAGCCAGAAGCCAGTGCACACTAGTATCACCGAAACCCGAAACAGTTTTGAGCCCCTTCGAATTAACGAACAAGTGGAAGTGAGAAATGTAGTCAATCAAAAGGTAAACAGTGGTGACGATGGCCAAGGTACATCTTCGTCTTCCTCGGAGGTTAGAACGGAGAAAACTATCGAGACCGTTTCAACCGAATTGTCAGACGATCACGACCGACTACAGCCCGACCGCCGGAAGAAGGTCATCATAGCAGGAGATTCTACACTTAAATATCTTCGAGGCCACAAAATGTCCAGAAACTCCCAAGTCAAGATAGCCACATTCCCGGGATGCACAACACGAGACATGAAGGATCACATTAAGCCACTTCTACGCAGAAACCCGGACGAGATAATTATCCATGTTGGGACCAATAATTTAAGATCTACCAACTCCCCTCGTGAATGTGCTGAAGAATTGATTGACCTAGCCGAATCAGTTAGTTCGGAATCTTCAGCCATGATTACAATATCCAGTCTCATCAGTAGATCAGACGATGAATCTTTGGCCGGTAAAGTTCCTGATGTGAATAAAGTTCTTAAGCAGTTTTGTAAGCAAAGGTCCTGGGGTTATATTGATCACTCAAACATTTCTGCGACTGACCACCTTAATCGGAGTGGTCTCCACTTAAACAAGGGTGGAACCTCGCGTCTCGCTCAGAATTTTATTAATCATTTACGTGTAGATTAGGACAGTGCCGTCTGGGAATCCGATCCAGCTGATGCCAGCAATTGTAACGACCGCGGTAAGTCAAACCATTCTAGTATCTTTGGTCGAGGGTTAGTCTGTGCGTCTCTAAACATAAATAGTCTACTGTCCCACATTGACGATCTTAGAGTTTTTATGTCCTCTTCTAGAGTAGATATTTTAGTAATCAACGAGTCTAAATTAGACTCTACAGTGCATAGTTACGAAGTCTACTTGCCTGGCTTTGAACTGGTTAGGAAAGATCGTAAAGTTAACGGAAGGAATGGAGGTGGTGTTTGTATCTATTTGCGCACGAATTTAAACTACCGAATACGTGACGATTTAAATAACGACGAGTTGGAGTGTCTATTTGTCGAAATCAGTAAGCCACGGAGTACACCATTCCTAGTCGGTACCTGGTATCGACCCCCAAGCTCTTCACCTAATCTTTTTAATGAGTTCGAAAAAGTAATCGCTAAAATTGACGCCGAAAACAAAGAATTGTATATACTTGGTGATGTCAACTGCAATTTGTTGCCTGAAGCAAATGCATATATTTCTTCTTTTCTGATTAATATTTTTGACATATATGGTCTCACTCAGTTAATTAGGGAACCAACACGTGTCACTTCAGTTTCTAATACTCTAATTGATTTATGCATAACAAACTCCCCAGAAAAGGTTTCAAAATCGGGTGTCATCCACCTTGGTATAAGTGATCATTCTCTTGTTTTCTTGACACGTAAGGCCCACTATGACCGTAATGGTCCTCGTATGATCGAGACAAGGCAGTTTAAGCACTTTGACAGTTATAAGTTCTTAAGTGATCTCAATCAAATGCCATGGGGCAATGTCGATTTGTATTCTGATCCAAATGACATGTGGCGTGAATGGAAAAAAATGTTTCTCACCTGTGTTGACAAACACGCACCACTGAAATTGAAAAGAGTCCGTAAAAAGCGATGTCCATGGATTACTGGTGATGTCCTGAGCAAAACCAGAAGAAGGGATTTCCTTAAAAAGAAGGCAATCTCTTCCAATAATTCAGCCTCATGGAATCAATACAAGCATGCTAGAAACCGGGCAAATAACGCTATTAAACTTGCAAAGAAACTCTATGTTGCTGACAACCTGGAAGCTAATAAAGGAAATTTGCGAAAAACATGGAACATAATTAACGAGATAACCTCCCGTAACAGTGGTAAGATGTCCAATATCTTGGAAATCAAAGCTGATAATACAGTAGTTAGTAATCCGGAAGACATTGCCGAAACTATTAACGAACACTTCACTAATATTGCGCAAGTATTAGCAGAAGATATTCCTCCCGTAGAAGTAAATCCTGAATTCTATCTGGAAACTACTGATAAATCGTTTTCTTTGCAAATTCCTAGTATTGATATTGTATTAAGTCTTTTAAAGAAAATTGATGACAAAAAAGCCACTGGTCTTGACAAGATTCCGAGCAAGCTGTTGAAGATGACTGCTGGTATTATCGCACCTTCGCTTACCGCTATCTTTTCTAGTTCTATTCTCACTGGGATATATCCAAACGAATGGAAATCGGCCAAAGTAACTCCAATTTTTAAAAAGGGTCTTAAATCGGATCCTAATAATTATAGGCCTATTTCTGTTCTTCCGATAGTTTCTAAAGTTTTTGAACAAATTGTTTACAACCAACTCTACCATTATTTAAATGATAACAAATTACTATCAAGTTGCCAATCAGGGTTCCGCTCCCTTCATAGTACTCTTACGGCTTTGCTTGAGGCGACAAATGATTGGTCAGTTGACATCGACAATGGGCTACTAAATGGCGTCGTTTTCATCGACCTTACTAAGGCATTCGACACCATTGATCACGAGATTATCTTGCGTAAAATGTCATACATGGGTGTTGACCAGGCAGCTATTAGATGGTTCTTGTCGTATTTAAGTGGCCGAACCCAAAGATGTAATGTCAACGGCAAACTATCAACTGCTCGCGATCTCAAGTGCGGCGTTCCACAGGGCAGTATATTGGGTCCTTTGCTTTTCCTAATTTATATTAATGATCTCCCCAACTGCCTGCCGGCCGCTGCGCCAAGGATGTTTGCTGATGACACAAACATTACACTATCGGCTAAAACGTTAACGGATCTCAAACAAGCCTTAACCCCTGAACTAAGTAACCTAAGCTGCTGGCTTAAAGCCAACAAGCTTAGTTTAAACGTTGCCAAAACAGAGTTAATGTTAATTGGGTCAAGGCAGAGATTATCTGTCCAAAATGAAGACTTCGAAATAAGAATTGACGATCAAATCATCGAGAGAGTTGGACATACCAAATCCCTGGGTGTTACCATCGATGCTCATCTTACTTGGCGCAAACACGTTGAAGAAATAAGCAAGAAAGTATCCTCAGCTATAGGTGCCCTCAAACGGGTGCGACCCTTTATTCCGAAGGAAACTGCCATTCAAATTTATAACGCGCTAATTTTGCCAAACTTTGATTACTGCAGCCCGGTTTGGGACTGTCTTAGTGGCTACTTGAGTGATAAGCTCCAAAAATTGCAGAATCGAGCAGCTAGAATAATTACAAAATTGCCCTTTGATACGAACTCGGACCACCTCCTATCCACTCTTAACTGGGAGAGGCTATCAATAAGACGAAAGAAACAGAAAGCCTTAATGATGTATAAAACAATGAATGGTCTTACCCCGGAATATCTCCAACGTCTTTTTGCTCAGAGCTACTCTAATTACTACCTGAGAAACTCTGAGGGAAAACTGGCATTGCCGAAACCAAGAACCAATTATTTAAAACGTAGCTTCTCCTATAGCGGGGCCAAGTTATGGAATAACTTGCCCGATAGCTTAAAAAATGTCGGATCTGTTGATCAATTTAAGCGAAATCTGAAGAAGGTATCCAACATATCGGATTCCCACACGGCAATCATGTAAAGCAGTTAGTTGTAAATAGTCTTAGTTTTTAACTTGTAATACTTAACTGATGATTTTCCGTGTTTAAATAAAGTCTTACATACATACATACATACAAGGTTTCTTTGAGTGGACAGTCAGCAAAGCGCATCTTACATGTACATGAATACTGCTCGTCGAAAAATGCAGATGAGTGCTCCCTTGATTACAATCATAAGATTGCTCTTATGAGTCGGCACTAGTGATCTGCGGCTTGCCTACGCTGTTGGCGCGCCGTGATGAAGCCTAGAGGCGTTTTATATCTAACATCAAGGAGTCCGGTTTCCTCTCACACCTGTTGTCACAGTCCACGAGTGTCGCTCATGGTACGGGCTGAGGTCTGGTTGTTCCCGTTCTGATTTCCGCCTTGTCAGAACGGACCGCCTTAGTAGTTTCGTTACTCACAGTTATAATAGGGTTTTAATTGTTTTTGCCCTCTGTGTCAAGTGTAATTATGCTTTTCTGTGCAGAATTGACCGCCTCCCTTGTAATTTAGTGTTATACACTACCAAAGGGTTTAATAAACTGATTATTATTATAATCTAAGAGAGGATAACAATCGAAGAGAGGATAATTTTCATATTTCACTGAACAAATCAACAGAAATTTACAACATGTGATTGACCATGACTGATCAAGTGGTCAGATGCTCTTTCATGTACTACTTGCATATCAGCGGTGAACCACAGTGCACCAACACTTGATATAGGCGGGAACCGGAGAGTAAATGGGTTGTGCCTCTCGTTATTGTAACACGAATGTTGTGGCTTCTGGTTTCACTACAGAAACAATGGCCTAAAAATGTAAGGGAAACGGGATGCAGCTATTTCAATTAAAGCGCTTTTCAATTCAGTGTCGTAAAACCAAAACCAAAGCAATTACTCTGGCCAATCACAACAGAAGCAAGCAGTGCAATAAGCCAATCAGAATACGAAGAAATTACATGTAGTCGACGCAAAGGGCGGGAAAAAACGCGCGTGCAAGTCGCGATTGGTTTTGGTTTTGCTTCTCATTGGTTGAGAAAGTGGCGCGAGTTTTCTTGGCCAATCACAGAGCGAAGCAATGCAAAACCAAAGCAAAACCATAATTACTTTCGACACACAATTGAAAACCGCTCTAACGTGTCGAATGTAAATAGAACGGTTTTCAATTGAGTGTCTTAAGTAATTATTATTTTGCTTTGGTTTTGCATTGCTTCGCTCTGTGATTGGCCAGCAAAACTCGCGCCACTTTCTCAACCAATGAGAAACAAAACCAAAACCAGTCGTGATTTGCACGCGCGTATTTTCGCGCGCTTTACGCCGGCTACATGTAATTGCTTCGTATTCTGATTGGCTCATTGCACTGCTTACTTCTGTTGTGGTTGGCTGGAGTAATTGCTTTGGTTTTGGTTTGAAAAGCGCTCTAGTTGAGGTGGGTTAAAATGGTTTCGCTATTGATACTCCCACAATTTTTCGTTTGTTTTCTTGAACGTGGTATCAAAAATTTCCTAATTATTTCTTAAGAAGTTGTGAACGTTGTTTTGACATATAAGGCTACCATAGCAACAGTACAGTCTCTTAGAAACACCCTTAATTTTGGCTTTATGTGCCTGTAACACAAGAACTAGTCAGGTGACCTCCATTATTGTGTCTACTGCACGTGCAGATAGACACTTTACTGTATACCAAAAGCTGTTTGTGTTAACTTTGGCAGATAATCGTAGCCAATCAAACCTGGAGATTATGTAAATTTAAATGCCGACGAAAGTAAGATGAATTCGGAGATTAATTCGGCTCTTCTCGGCATTTTGCAATCCAATCAGAAACTGTTTAAGTAATTCCCGACCAGAGGACGGAAGTGTGGATGGCGGAAGATCGACTGCAGAAATCAGTTGGCGCGTTTCGCTTTTCAAAACTTCTCGGGAATCGGCAAGTTGCCATTTAAATTCCGACACAGTTTATCAGTTTTTAACCCCGCGCTAAGCCTCCTCCTCTCTCCTTAGTGTTCCCACCGTTTTGATCTACACAAACGACGGCAAAGGACAAAATCACCATACGATGTGCGGGAACTCACGTGTCAGTTATTCTGTTACAATAGAGAATTCTCATCTGGAAGTTTTCGTATTTTCACGAACCGATTGACGTTATGCAATAATTTGCCAGACATGCTTCGTGTTCTTTGTATTTGTTCTCATGAAAAGAAAATTATATTTTTTAAGTGTCACTGTTTTGCAATTTGCACGCGTCACTATTTGCATAGTTTATTTAAGATTACGAGACTTGATGTCGGGGTCAAATAGCGCAATACGCTCTTCAGCGGCTCTGAGGATTTGAGAGAGAAATCTCCTCAAGTAAACCAGAATATGGCTATAAATCTCACTTGCCTTTAAATTGAATGGTATTATGTCACTTTTGAATCCCATTGTTTTTTTTTTAAATTCCTTTGGCCGGTTTGTTGACGCGCCAAAATAGCTGTCTGTGGTGACTCGAGTGTTTTTAACATCCTAAGGCAGTAGATACACGTACCCACTTGGGTACCTATTTTTTGTTATTGATTGCAATCATCATATGAAGATTCAGCTTTTTTCAAAGTTTTGAAAAATCTGTACATTGGGTTCAGAGCCATCTAAAAATTAAGTTATCTAAAAATTAAGGTGGTTCTGCAGAATTTTTTTTAACTCGACGCTTGTGGTTAAATTTCTTAATAATGGTTATATAACTTGAATTGTTTTGTAGATCTGTATGACGGATTTATTGAGTCAAATAAGAAAGAAGATGCTGCGGAGCGAATGTGGTCAATAAGATCAGTGGTGAGTTACTGTGATTTCCTATCGCGCGGTAGCTTCAGGGGCAGAGCGTCACTCTTTGGAGAGAGGAGGGGGATGAACACGTCAGGCGGCTGCTTCAGTTGACAGGTTGTCACTCTGTTACTCTGTAGGGGGGGGGGGGGTACTTCCTGGTTTGACGAACACTATCTCTAAACCTCCCGTGAGCGGACACCCTTGGTAGGAGCATGTGTGCCCTCTCACAGGAGGTTATAACAGTTGGGTTTTAGTGGATAAATTGCTGGCACCGTGGTTTGTTGGTGTCCTCTTATGAGAGGTAGGTGTCCACAAGGCGAGTTTCGACTGCCAACAAATTTAAATCCTTGAATGTTTCTTGAGTGATAATGTAAAAATACCCCTAAGCTTGCAACAAACCACCGATGCGGCCACCTTCACTGACAGCGTGATGAGCATGATTCTGGTTTCTTTGATTAGAGCGGTTTTCAATTGAGTGTCGAAAGCAATTCTGATTTTACTTTGGTTTTGCATTGCTTCGCTGTGTGATTGGCCAAGAATGTTCGCGCCACTTTCTCAACCAATGAGAAGCAAAACCAAAACCAATCGTGACTTGCACGCGCGTATTTTCCCGCGCTTTGCGCCGGCTACATGTAATTGCTTCGTATTCTGATTGGCTCATTGTACTTCTTACTTCTGTTGTGATTGGCCAGAGTAATTGCTTTGGTTTTGGTTTTACGACACTCAATTGGAAAGTGCTCTAATGCCATCAGATTAACTCTGATATCAGCCACAGGGCATTGCGAATCGCCCGGGGCAGAAAATGACGAATATCGCTAGCTACGCAAAATTATATATCCAATAGCCTACATAACCAATCTAGATTTAAAAGCACAAATTAGTTCATTCAGATTGCGTTCTAAATTGTAATTTTAAGTTTTTATTTGGATGACACAGCTTAGAGAGTTGAATCGTTTGGATCGCTTTCTGAATTAATCTGTTGTGATATAACTCGTTACGTTAATCAGAGAAAAAAGGTACGTCTCTCACTCCTTTGATCCTTAGAGCATGTCGTAATTGTGCGACTCCCTACGCCTTGAGGTTAAATGCCGATGTAAAAGGATGTACGCGCTCCTGTTATCCAGTTTGTGAAATAGATTATCCAGTAATATTGTTCTAATTGACATGGAGAAACTAGAATCTTTATGGAAAAAAAAACCCCGGAGATTGTTCCACTCCAAAAATGATAAAATCGCAAGAAGATGAACACTGTTATCGTGTCACAGGGATGTGTCCAGTTTTCGGACGGCAGGCTTGGGGAGGCACCCTACCTTCAATTTAATCCTTGATTGATTCTCAATTCAACTTAAGAATGAATGTCTTTACTGATACCTGATGCTATTTTTTCCAGGTTCAAGAGCTACCTGATCAAAACTTCGAGACGCTCAAATTCCTTGTGAATCATCTGAAGGTGGTGTCAGACAACTGTGATAAGAACAAGGTGCTCGTCCTGATTCCTCACTGTGGTGTTGCGTTGTTTGCTAATGCGCTTTGGTAGTCTTAGAAACAGTTAAATGCATGAGTTAACCCGCCCGCTTATTTGAATGCTCACGCAAAGAGATTTTCTGTACAGACAAAAGTTTCAGCCACTATGTGGAGCGAAACAAACACCACCGCAGGAGAGCTCTTCTTCGTAGCTTTCATTTTAAATGGGTCAACTTTACGATTTCATCCACAGACTTAAACGTTGGAACAATCGTATACAGAATATTAAACGGCATCGCAGGAAAGTACCACTTTGTAGCAGTCATTTTAAGCAGTCGTTCCTAACCCACAGACGCAAAATTTAGTACCACCAGCAGCATTACAGAAAGAAGTGCTTATATTAGATCGGGGATTTCAACGACAGTCTCAACAGTTAGAACCAACGGATTCAGCAATTACCACAAGAAAGTATTGTTTACTATCTTTCAATTGCGGTCAGACTTAAGGGATTTCATGCATAGGCTAAAAGGTAGAACTAACCTTCATAGCATATTAAACAGCAGCTCGGGAAATTAGCGCGCAATAGCTTTTGTTTGAGTAGTCAGACGGAAGGATTTCACCCACAGACTAAAAAATTTTGAGCCTCATTTTACAGCGTAATAAGTTGTACCAGAGGGAAGTGCTGCTCAGTAATTCGCTTTTGAATGGTCCTTCTCCCATGATTCTTAGCACGGGAAACCCCCCGCTGTTTTTTGATATCCAGATTATAACTGTGTCTTTCTCTTGTGTGTAGATGGAAGTGCGCAACCTGGCCATCGTTTTTGGCCCAACCATCATAAGGACTGGGGACGATTCTATGATGGCCATGGTCAAGGACATGTCAGACCAGTGCCGCATTGTGGAGACACTTATTACTGAGGTCTGCATGCAAATGTTGTTATAAGCAAATTTTCTGCATATTAATTGTAGACATGCACGTTTGAAGTGAGCGTGACTAGTGGTGAACCCGTCACGTCCAGGGAAATGCGTGCAATTAAAATCAAAATGCAATAATTTCGAAATTGAATGAATTTTTTTTATTGAGTTGGAGTTGAAAGTTTTCATTAAAAACGAGACGACACTTGGGTTTGTGGTGGTAGCTGTAACGGTTTCTGTCTTGAGAACTGGGTAATGCGTGCTTTCGATTCACACACGCCTGGACATCGTAGGCATAGAAATGAAATGAGTAAGCTCGAAATGATGGCCCACAGTATTATCAGTCACATTCAACTTATCTGTTGATCGCTTTTTCTTACACTTCTTTCATACGCCGTAAAATAATGATAATTTAGCCTGAGAAAAATAGCTCCGGCAGGGGATATCACGAAAGCGGGAGGGGAAGTTTGAACCCCTCTACTTGTGCCATCTTTTCCTGCTTTCTCCTAGTCCTATCTTTCATCTGCGAAAGCGGGACGGGTTACGAGGTGACTTTGAACTCTCCCCCCTCTCCTCACACTATATCCCCCTCCCCTCCCTCCTTGCTTTATCCCCCAGTTGAGATTCCGTTTACAGTCTAGAAAGAAGCGGTTAAAGTGGATTGGATGACGTACTGACCGCTAAAACATCTTCCACACTCACTTTTCCCTCTGAATTCTCTTTCAGTGCGACTGGTTTTTTGAAGAAGTGGAAGGCGATGAATGCCCAATACAGGTACTTGTGGGTCCCTTTAAAGTTCTTTTTTTTTTTTTTTTTAACCCGATATTGCACACTACCAAAATTATACGAGGCTGTGTCTTGTTCAATTTTTGCTGATGGCGTCCCGTTTTTAGCTCGTGGAGAGCTATCGGGATGGTTGGGGAATCAGATGTCAGGCGTAAACAATGGAAAATTTGTAATCGATTTCCGATCGTCTCAAGTTCGGCAGGCGCTTCATACATTCGTTAAATGGTCGTTAAGAATGTTCTTATTCGTCAAGTACATTCAAGGGACAAACAAACTTTATTCTGTTCTGTATTTCTCTGATATTAAAAAAGCTTTCGGTCACTATTAGGTTGTTCTGACTTTGGTTAAGCTTGTGTTTCGTGTACCGGGATCACTAATTTGTTCATTACAAAAGGCAATCAAAAATTGTTTTATCTGGTAAGAGTAGCGCATTCCCGAGCATTGAGACGGCTTGTTTACCGGTTTTTATCCTTTGTTAAGCACATGCGTATGCAAGTTAAACTGGCAAATCAAGTGGGAAATTTCTTTGTCCAGAAAAGCGGGACTATTGGTTCCAAGCTAGACAACATGGCGCAAGGGCTGCCCCTCCTGGTTACCACGCCCCAGTATCACCTCCCCATTCTGCAAATTCAGCCTCCTTACGGAGAAGGAGGTTCTCAAACTCATCAGCAGCAGTGCGAAGAAAAGCTGCACTCTGGACCCCATGCCGACCCTCCTAGTGATGGATTGTATCGACGTCCTTTTACCAATCATGACGAAAATGATTAATCTATCACTCGAGTCTGGGTTGTTCGCGGATGATTGGAAGTGTGCACTCGTTCTTCCATTACTGAAGAAGCCTGGGCTAGACCTCCTATTCAAGAACTACCGACCTGTTAGCAATCTACAGTACATTTCAAAGCTCGTTGAAAAAGCGGTGTTTGAACAGATACACACCCATATGATGACTCACTCACTATACCCAGAGTTTCAATCATCATATCGTCAAAATCAGAGCACGGAAACGGCTCTTGTTAAAGTTACGAACGATATTCTCATGAAAATGAACACTCAAGAGGTTACATTGCTGGTCATGCTTGATCTCAGCGCCGCTTTCGATACGGTAAATCACAACATTCTGCTAAAACGTCTGAACGAGGAGCTCGGGATATGTGGAGTGGTCTGAGAATGGTTTAAATCGTACCTGGTCAACAGGTCAGCGAATCTCCGTCATGGGATCTCTTTCAGAGCGCTTCAGTTTGGACTGTGGTGTCCCACAAGGGTCCTGTCTGGGCCCCTTGCTTTTTGTTATTTATGCATCCAAACTATTGACGGTTGTTGGGGATCAGCTCCCACACGCACACTGCTACGTTGACGACACGCAAATCTACCTGAGCTTCAAGCCTAACAGTACAACGTCCCAGGAGGACGCAGTTCGTTCGATGGAATGTTGCATCAAGAAAATTAGGAGCTGGCTGATCCAGGACAGACTCCTTATTAATGATGATAAGACCGAGTTTATGATTATTGAAACTCGGCAGCAACTTTGTAAATTGCAGGCTATGAACATCAAAGTAGGTAGTTCAGAGACAAATCCTAGCTCGCGAGTTCGAACCTAGGCTGCTGCCTCGATCCCAACCTGTATATGTGTGACCACATCACAAACGTATGTAAGACAGCTTTATTCTACTTACACAATATCAGACGCATTAAGAAGTATTTAACGAGAGACAGCTTACTCAATCTGGTACACGCATTCATCACGAGCAGATTAGACTACTGTAATGCCTTACTGTATGGCCTTCCCAAAGAACAAATAGCCAAGTTGCAACGCGTGCAAAATGCTGCCGCCAGAGTAATAATGGATATTGGGAGGTATTCCCACATAACTCCGGTACTCTGTGACTTACACTGGCTACCAGTGCAAGCGCGCATTCAATTTAAGATTCTGTTATTAGCTTTCAAAGCCATTCATGGCCTCGCACCAAGATATATCAGCAATCTTATATCTATTAAATGCAAGTCCACGTATAATCTTAGATCCAATTCAGGCATTTTAGTGGAGCCACCAAGTGGGAAGATGCTTGTTACCCTGGGTGTGCGCGCATTTCAGGCAGCAGCACCGCATTTGTGGAATATGCTCCCATTACAACTACGCACTATTCAATCTGTAGAAGTTTTAAGAAGTCAACCAAGACATTCCTTTTTAAGCAATTTTTTCTTTCTCGCTATTGATCTTTTGTAAATAGCGCTATATAAGCAATAATTTATTATTATTATTATTATTATTATTATTATTATTATTATTATTATTATTAGGGAAACGATCAAGAAACAAAAGTTTCCGTGTATATAAATACGCTGCGCAAATTTCATGGAAAAAAAAACTTAGGAAAAAAGTGCGCATTATACACGGTAAATATTGGTATTACAGTATTTCTTGAACAAACTACTCTTCTACTAGAGTGGTTTCAAAACTCCCATTCCACAACGTATATTAATCAATGAACAACAGTCAAGCTACAACAAACGAATCAAATCGTAAAACAGAAAAATGTATTACACTGCATTTCAACCCACTCTATAGGCTTGATAATTCCCTATATCACCTCCCTGACACAGTATCTTACTCCACGAGTTTACCACAGGATGCGTTTGAATGATCAGTTCCTGGTGAATTGTGGGTAGATCCAGTCCTTTTGTGGGGGCAAACGGTCAAAATTACAATTTCAAATTACGCCCCAAAATTGCCGTTTGCCCCCACAAAGGACTGGATCTACCCACAATTCACCAGGAACTGATCGTTAGCAAAATTGTGTATTGTGTGGCAAGTTGTTTAGCTAGGTCCACGTTTCATGACGTAGCGAATGCTGAGATCGACTAATTTGCATATGTGGTTGTAATGTGATACGCGGGTGGTTTCTAATTCATTTTCCGAGTTCAGTGGCTCATAGCTACCTTCATTAGTCTTACCACAAAGCCCAACCAGTATTGTTCTTATTATCGTTTTAGGCAGTGCAGTCAGGCCACAACTCTTCACAAGAAAATATACTTTCCCAAAATGTGCTCTCCTCGCTTGGACAGGTTGCAGTTAATTTTGGTAAGCTCTTGCAATTCTACTGAATACAAAATTATCAGTGGTTTTAACTTATGAGTCATTAAGAGACGTAACTTTCCCTGTGAAACAGCCTGGGGTTGTGCCGTTTTCATGTACTGCTCCCTGAACCTTTTGTTTCGTGTTGCTTTCAAGTTCGTCAGTTGCGCGTTGTTCCATGTACTACATATTACATCATTCTACACCTCCTCTTCACTAAAGTGGAAAACCTTTCCGTGTCGACTTCCTGTCGTACCCAGGTCTCATTTAGCAAGACAAAAGTAGGCAAAAACTGATTTGGTCGATTAGTCGGAAAGCAGTTCTAGTATATTAACTGATCTCATGTCCACAAGTGATAAACAATAAAGGAGCTATTTTGGGCTCTAAAATCATGAAAGTTGTACTCGTAATAACGAGTTATGCCAACAATTGTGCTAGCACAATCTGTCAAAGCCTATTTCCGACTAAAATAGGTAACTTGAAAGGATTCGAAACAACGGCTCACATTCAGAAAAAATTCGTAAAACGCGCGATAATCGGCGAAAACTTGTCAGAGGTTTCATGCCGAAAATGAGGTAGCAGTTTCGTTTCCAAAATAACTGGAGTCAAGAAGAATGCAGGGGATTGAATTGTTTTGAAACTTTCTTTTCTAGGAGATGATGGATCATACAAACCTAAGGTAAAAACATACTTCTTGGTTCCGAATTAATGATTCTTGTTTCAAGTAACCCCAACCCAACATGTGAAGCAACTTGCGACGACGGCCTGGTCGCCGCTGGCCGTAAGCAAGGACACTGGGTCGGGATCGTTGTCGCGAAGTGAGCAAACTGGAAGTGTACGCTCAGTTCTTTTTTCCTTGTAAGGTATTTTCTGAGAGTATTTAGGTTTCTTTCTAAGGAAATTTTAAATGTTGAGGTTTAGTCCTGTCAGTTTCTTTTTAATCTAAGTATTTGCAAAACTTGATTTATTCTCTGTTTGGTGCAAAATATTTCAATTTTTTCGTTCATTAACAGAGAAAACTATCGTTTGACACGTACTGTCTTAGAGTGCCAGTTTCACCTACTGGGCTTTGAAGCTTCCAAATAATGCCAACTTAGATGCCGTATTGTTAAACTCAGGTTACGTCTTCACAACCTGCGGTGTTCAATTAAATTTCTATTTGTTTCCACAGTCAAGCGGAATTTCACTTCATATCCCCAAGTTCCGCAGCAACAAGAGCGCCAAGTCCGACTCAGGCCAGGGCAGCTCATCGGATGGACCGTGGTCCGATTCTCAAGGATCCGAAGGCTCACCGCCGCCTGAGAGAGCTCCCTTAGTGAAAACCCTTTCTGGCGAAGGTTCAAGGTCTAATTCACCGACCTTGGAAAGAACAACCAGGTTTGGGGGCAAGAAGATTTCGGACAGTTCCTCTGCGTCCATACAGCTTGTGTTAGATTCCTCTGATGCGGACTTTAGATCCAAGGGGGCAGGCTCTCTAAAGGCGTATTCCTACTCGCATCCTCCCCCTCCGTCCTATCGCCGCGTCAATCCGCAGAAGAGATCGACCAGTCCAGGGACCCCTGAGCAGCCTTTTGCACCTATGGAGGTGAATTTTGCGATCGGTCAGCAAGATTTAGAGGCAAGAAAGTCGCTTGATGAATCTCGAGGTGACTTGGACACCACTCCCAAGCCGAGCTTTTCTTCTTTTAGCGAGGAGACGCGTCGAAGGCTCCTGAGGCTGAATCTCCAAAAGAAAGCGGAGGAAAAGAGACGTCAGAGTGAAGAAGACAAAGAGCTGTCTTCACCGCTCCTTGAAAGAAGCGATGAAACGATACGCGATACATCTCGTGATTTTCAGAGGAAGCTGTCTGACCAGGAGAATTTCGAAAACACCGAGCAGCCCAGCAGCAGTAGCACAAGCCGCAGTAGCAGTGCTCACAGCAGTAAGAATCCATCGTTGGATTCGCTGCATGTGGCTCCACAACCAGACAAAACGGCCAGTGGAGCAGTTGTGTTTCATGGAGAACCACCCCGTGTAAGCAGCAACCTTAAAACGTCGTCGTTGTCAGGTGACATGCACCAGGAGACCAAGCCTAGATCTACCGAAACAGTGGTAGCTGTTGTCAAGGGAAGAGGAGTGGTGTCTGGCACAGTGCGACAGTTTGATTCAACGCGAAGGCCTGCCAGCTTGGACATCCCACCGAAACGAGAAAGTGCAGAGGATCTTCGCTTGGCAAGGAGGTCGCTAGGCTCCGAAGAGAGCAGTGATACGTCGAGTGACGAGGGAGACGAATGCGCCATCAGTATGTCGAAGACATTCGATGAAAAGCTTAGGATCTTGCTGGATCTTGGAAACGCGTTTGGAGTTAAAGGAAGTGGGATGGAGGGTCAGAACGATGACGACAGATCCTCTGTCAGAAGTGAACCTCCGAGTAGGCAAATACTGAGTCGTGATGAGATGGCCCAGCGCCGCTCATCAGATGAACCTGCTGGGAGGATCTACAAAATTGTTGGAATGAGCCCTTCAAAAGACTTTCACGAGACAATTTCCCCTGTGGCTAGCGTTGGAAATGACACTCGGTACGACAATCCCGAAACGGAGCTGAGGTCGAGTTGCTCAGTAGAAATCAACGCTAGTAAATACTTTGCAAGCCCTTCCGCAGAGGATCATGGCAGTTCTTCTCATCCGTTCTCGCCAGCGAGGAGAGTTTCTTTGGGGGAGGACACGCTCGAGTTATCTGACAGTGGAAATGTGGGTGCGCTTAGGCAAAAGTTCGAGAGCGGTCATGGCCACTCTAGAGGGAGGGGAACCAGCGTTTCGTCATATGCTGCCCACATGTCTGCACATGGTCTCCAAGGAAGGATGTCACCACAGAAGACGCAACATGCTAACCAAGGAAGGTCACCCGCACAAAATGCCCATGGCAGGATAGGGGGAAGCCAAGACAGTGTGCCACAACAGGGTACCCAAGGGAGAGGCAGAGATATTTCGTCTGTTCCAAGGAAGAAAATTGGGTCAGTGCGAACAACCACCCCAGTGTCACTGAAAGAGTTCAATGTCAAGCCAAGCAGTGTGAAGACCCAGTCTGGTCAGAGTGGGCTGAGAACGGAGGAGCGGGGGAACGCACAGAGACCTCCTGAAGGTAGAACCACTGCCTCAAGTAGTATCCGTCTTGCGTCCAGCCCCACTAACCACTCTTCTACCACGTCATCGAGGTACGGAATAGACAGGAGTGGCGCTGGTGATGATAGGAATACGCGTTCTCGGTTCAATGCCGGTCTTTCCGCAAGCGATCGGTCAAAGGGGCAGCCGTTCGTAGGAAGGACCCATGTGGCTCCAAGGGTGGTGACCCGGGAATATGGAACCAAGTCTAAACTCTTATCTCACAAAGACTCCGCTAAAGAACTTTTGCCGTCCAAGACTAGGATGGCCCGAGGGACGCCAGAGGATCGCAGACACAGCGGAAGCTGGAGAAGGATGCTCAGCACATAGCAGAGCTGTTGGAAGAGATGCACAGTGAGCGCCACTTACAGTTGTCTCGTCAGCAGTCTGATATATCAGGACAGGCGCAGAGAGCAGCCGCACAGAGAGCTGCCATGCGCAGACGTCGGCGTTCTCTGGGAGACGAGAATGATGCTGATGCTGCGTCGGAGAGCCCCAACAGGCCTCCGGAGCAAAGTCACAATAGCTCGATCGATGAAACCCATGGGGCATATAGAACACGATCGAATGGCACAGATCCAAGGACATATGGTCCGCAACGTGAGAAATCTGTGCGGAGTGGATATTATACTGTCACAAGGTAACACCATGATCAGGCGAGAAATGGATGTTTCATG
The DNA here is from genome assembly GCA_016490735.1 of Pachyseris speciosa. Classification (NCBI taxonomy): domain Eukaryota; kingdom Metazoa; phylum Cnidaria; class Anthozoa; order Scleractinia; family Pachyseridae; genus Pachyseris; species Pachyseris speciosa. The sequence continues at coordinate 264,127 of JAEMWC010000081.1, read as the reverse complement.
TTGAAGTTGAAAGCATTCGACGGCCACGTCTTACAGAAACACGCCTCCTGGTCAGGAAACGCGCCTGCGATCATGAAGTCTCGCCGGGGAGTATTTGTGCACAAGACACATGAATATATGCTCCAGAGAAGCGGCAGAAATGGTGCGACAATGCTTTCTCTGTCCTTCCCGTGTACACTTCTGTCGAAAGCGTCCCAGTAAAGCTGAAAAAATGTACTCAGTGGTAATTTTGTTTCACAGTCAGTTTTTATTAATTTATACAGCTGATACGATATTTACAGGGGGCAGGCACGATTCTTCAACGTTTTCTACCAGCGTTGCATTTTATATTGTAGTATTTCAAATCGATTTTGCGGCAAGCATAGTTCCGAGTTTTGTATGAAATAGCTTTTGTACCTGAAACCTTTTTTAAACGGTTTCTTGTGGGCAAAAGGTGGCAACTGTGAATTATCGATGCTGCTTCTGCATCTCTTAAAAGGTATTTTAAAATAAGTTATTGTTAATATATTTTCTTCGTTTTTAAGATAACCAATGCTCTATTTGTAGGCTGTTGACTCGACGACGGCGACGGCAACGAGAACACTACAAAACTATAGGGGGTATGCAACCAGTCTCCGGAGATTCAAATGACACTGGGTTGGCGGCCATGTTGGTGGACAATAACCAAAGAAGCTCGCCTGAAATCTTTTGTTCACGGTACACCAACATGGCGGTGATGACGTAACGTGCATACGCCCTATAGGTTTGATGAGCAAAAACGGTGGCTCTGCACGTGCGTTTTACATTTTGGTACATTTCTTTGCCGTCGTTTGCAAAACAACGTGAAATGACCAAATGTCGGATTTTGCCGAGCACTTGTGCATTTTTCTTTATTTTTCCCGTTCCCAGTCAGTTGATCCCTGGATAGTTCGCTAGCATTTTCCAAGTTAACTAAATATGAATAATCGCGAAAGAGTTGCCAGATTTTACGAGAAGTTATATTTTGATGTTCCGTTTCCTTGCCGTCGCCGTCGTCCTCACCAAAGCTCCCTAAATTGTTGATTGCGTGACGTGGCGCCATGTAACGACAACCATACCAACGGGCTTCTAAACTTTCATATACTCTTATATATATAAAGTTATTTTTGTGTCGCTATATTCTTTCAAGGATTTGTGGAAAATCCTTACGAATGCTTGTAATATAAAGCAAGAGAGCCGAAAAAAAGAAATCCAAACCTCACAGGTTGCTATTTTTGCATTATTTTTATATCATGTCTGTGCAGGGTATTTTCTGAAAAATGTATCTTTATTCAAGCAAGCGTACAGCTGCAAGATTTGTATAGTTTTGTAATTTGGGGTGTACTCTTCAATATATATAAAGTCCCAGTGAAGTGTTAGTGCGAATAGAATTGACCACATTGGGGTTTTGAATCATAATTATGATAATTATCCAAATTATTTTTATCACGGTGAGGGTGTCATGAATGTTTGTATTTCTTTGGCTTAGTTTATCCATCACGTTTCACGTGTCGAATGTACTTCAGGCCCGGTAAAACTAGCAAAATCGCATTGAATTAAATCCAAAAGCTACGAGGCTATCAATGAGCGGTAAGAGGCCAGGCGTGCGTTTCTCGAAACTACAGAAAACGTTTCGGGCCCGGAAAACTTTTTACGTCCATTAGGTTTATTACCAGAAATTCAATTTAACAACATTTCAAGAAAGCACGCTGCAAAATGAGAAATGCACTGGGCTAGTTTGTTCAGTGGTAACAATCGATAGAAATTCTTCCCGGGCCCGAAATGTCTTTTCGGAGTTTTGAGAAACGCGCGCCAGGGCCCCGTTTTTCGAAAGCCGATTAACGCTAACCTAGGATCAGGAGTCAACTGAAGTTTTCATCTCGCTCATTGAGTAGGCTTTCTAAATCAAATTTTACGCTCAAAGTAAAGTTTAATTCCAGTCAAAACTTACGGGTGAAAATCTTTTAAAAATGTTTATTGAACAGTAACTAAACTGGACTCATAGTTAAGTCTAACCCGGGGTTAGCTTAATCGTTCTTTGAACAACTGGGCCCTGCTGAATGTCGAGTAGAACGCAGTGTCGGGAGCTTGAATTGCTTTTAATGCCTCTGAATTGGGCTAAAGTGGAAGAAAGCAAGTCCTATTTTTCTTGAATTAAATATCTGAAAAAGTAGGCTTGCCTTTACTTCGTAACCCCTTGGCTTACGGAGTGATGAAGAAAGAACCTTAAAACAACTGTTGAAGCAAAACGAAGCAAAAACATCGCCGCTGTAAATCACTCATAATGAAGATGGTGTCCACAGATAGCGTCCACAAACTGAAAAGAAATATATAGGATTCCGAACTGTACCACGGGACTTGCTGCTTTGTAAGCATTCGTCCACATCGTAAATATCTCCACTGGAAAGTCCTGCTCTGCTCAAGATAGTAACGTTCTACAGCACAATAACGAGCACTGCAGAAAGTAGTGCTCGGTAGTATTTTGACAATTCACAATTTCATCCACGAAATGAGAAGGTTGCACCGCGTTTGACAGCTCCTTGAACAGTGCCAGAATAACAGCGATCAGTTTGGAAAAGACAATCTCACAATTTCTCTCCCAGTTGAAACACTTGGACAACTTCTTTCAGAGCAGCACCCACGAGGTTTCAGTGATTTGATTTGTTAGCAACATAATCTTAAAACACCTGCAAGTACCATTTCATTCAGAACACCAGCACTGCCACAAATACAAGTCACCCTAAATCTTGGAATGAAAAAAGATTGCAATGTAGTCAGGGTAAGGATTTCAGAATGCTACGCGCACCTTAGTGTTTAAAAAGCTATTTCTTTTCTCGAAGCCCCCGAAAAGAAGTCCTCTTAACAGAAGGACCTTAGAAAGTTTGAAAGGAATATGGAGAGGAGGCTTGTATTCTGAACTTTGTGATACGTTGTATGTGTTCATTTTACTCTTGGCCGAAGTGATACGGTTACAGAATATGTTGATCAAAGAAATTCCAAGCGGTTGCTGGGCATAAGTTAAATATTATGATCTTAATACTCTTTTACAGTCTAGTTTACAGGGAGATGGATTAAATTTAAACGGTTTTTTTTAGTTTTTCAGTCTATTCTTTCTTGTTCGTAATCCCGCCGTTTTCCCATTGCTGTACCCTTGTCAGACAGACGAGTTATGTCGCGTTTTCAATCTTGGCGATCGTTAGCCATCGGCAGTGTCGGCCATTGATCCTACTAAAACATCTTGATCAAGCATGCCCTACCAGCATATTTGCTGTGGTTTAGATAGGACGGCTTGGAGTGCAAGGAGTATTAGTTGGGCCAGGCTTCGTTTACATGAAAGCAGGGGATAGTTCATCCCCGGAGGGGTTTCCTCCCGCGGGGGAGATTTTTGCCCGGGGGGCAGACGAATTATCAGGGCCCGCGGAGCAGTTTTTAAAGTGGGGGGAGGGAGGGGGGGGGGGGGGGGCGGCGACTCCCGTGTCTACAAGTGAGGGAAGGAGACTAACTCTAAAAATAATTAAAACGCATATAATTCCGTTTAATTCATAAACTTTTGCCAGCAATTAGCATAAATTATTAACTCAAAGTGATCAAGTGATATCCTTTTCTCCACTTTTCAACTCAATTCAAGCATTTAGAGAAAGGGGTTAGTGACAAAATAAACTTTGTAGTCACACTTAACGTAATCTGCAAACGAAGGTATAGTAATCATAACCCCGGAGAGGGGTACTCCCTTATATTGGCTATAAGGGTATGGTTTTTTAGCCTTTTTGGTCTGAAATAGGGTATCGATTTTGACCATTTTGGTCTGAAATAGGATATGGTTTGTGCACTCTAGTCTTGAATTGGCTATCTTTTTTTAGAAGATAAGACCATCAACAAAAGCCCTTCTTTTTCGTCTTTTAGTTATCCTTACGCCAACCATGTACGTGAATTAGGTCTGAAATAGGGTATCGAATTTTTAGTCAGGTCTGAAATAGGGTAGGGAAAATCCCAGATTTTGGTCTGAAATAGAGCCGTAAGGATTTCAGGAAGCGGGCCGCACACCCCCACCCAATTTTTCTGGGATGTACCGAAATTCCTGTTTCGATTATCGTTCACTCGACAAACAAATTTATTTACCACGTCCGCAATTTGTCTGTTCTGTCTTTGTGAGTGTTTAGTATTGTTAAATTACTGAACCTTTCTAGAGTCTTTTCTTTGGGCCTTTCTTAAGTAACTCTTCGAGAGTTACTTTCACAGACAACATAGAAAACTTTAAAACGCGCCTTATATCTAGGACGACCGTCTATAGAAGTTACCCTGAGAAAATGGTAGAGCAGTTACTCTCAGAAGTTGAGTATACGGACAGAAAAACAGCCGTAACACAGAAACAGAGAACGTACAAGAAGCTTCTACCCTTCGTGACGCAATTTCAATCATCGTTACCATGTTTGAAAAACATACTTAATGGACGAATGGCTGCTAATACAAGAACAACCATTACTGAGAACTACCATTACTTATAAAAAAGGAAAATCGCTTAAAGATATGCTTGTTTTACACAATGGGTACACAGCAGGAGTCGCGTTGGTCTGTCAACCCCATTCAATCACCAACAGAAGACTACAACTCAGTGTATGAATTGCAAAGATAGTGGTTTTCAAATTTATTCCATGAGACAGGATCGAAAAGAACCAATCATAAATTTGGATGATTTCATGCGAGGTCCTTATCTCTAGGACTTATATCTTAAGCCAAGCGCTATTATCCAGTGAAAGTACTTTCTTTGGATATGTCTTTTACTTAATACATTTTTTTTCCACAAAAAGTGGGGGGGCTTTGGCCCCCCGGCCCCTCCACCTGCACGGTCCCTGATAATTCCTTAGAATTTTTTGGTTCTATCAGGGAGATAAGCACCTGAATTGAAACCTGATAGCGCAATTTGATTTTCATTTAATCCTTTCCACAGCATGTATTATCTTTAGAAGCTTTTAAAAATAATGCCCAATTCAATAGAGGTTAATGGCATTAAACATTACTGAATTTTTAATGAAATTATGGTTTACTGAAGGACTTTCGGCAGCTATTAGGCCATAAGTAAGACATACTTCAATGGAGATATGTGAACGATGACGGTCCAGTTTGGTTGAAACATACTATGCTAGTTACTGTACTAGTTCATCAAAACTAATTATGGCTTTGGGGATAGAAATGGGTTGTAAGTGGGAAAAATGCAAGGGCCGTTTAAGGTAGTGCGTTCTTCGATAATTATTCATAATCCGTTTTTATTTGCTCGTATTGACAACTTCCAACTGATTTTGACAGAACGTCGTTAAACACCGCTGCGACAAAATCCCTTTGAAAGGTCGACGATGAAATTGATATTAAATTTTTTTAAATTTACATGCTGGTCTCGCTGAAAGCAATGGAAAATTGTTATGCTGAGGCTTGGTTGTCTTTAGTGATGCAAAGGAAACTTAAATTCCACGCGAACTCTAAGAAAATGCAAGCGCTGGCACCGTAATCCGGGTGGACTGACTCCTGCTTCCGTTTTACAGAAACCCTGTTCTTTTTTTCAAGGGCAGGGGGGGGGGGGGTTGGTGTCCATGGTGGAGTGGGTAGCTGGGAGGGGGAACAGGAGCTTACACTAGTGCTTAGGTCACTGCTAAAATCCCCTAGAGAGTCTTCCGTGACCAGAGGGCGGGGACACAATGACGATTTAAGCTTTGGTCGAACTTCGATTTGAACCCGTGAAGATACCAGGTATATAAATGAGAGCAGACCGACAGATAAGAACTATAATGATTCGTACGTCAAAAATGGTCGTTAAGACATTGAGATCAAATGATTGAAATCAGCTGTTATTTACAACCATTGTCAGCCATGTTTTATTCTTTGAGGATGGTACATGAGCACTCTAAATGGTATAAACTATCCCATAATTTACACCCTTGAAGCAGATGACGAGCATCTCCGTCCTTTCCGCACAGGACAAATACCTCCCAGTGAAGGATAAAAAGGTGTAGGATAATATAATGAACATGGCATGTGTAAATTTTCACATATCAAGATTTAACAAAACAAGTGAAATAAATAAATAAATAACAAAATTAATAATTATTATTACAGAACATCAGCAAAGACTGTGATAAAAGAGATAATAATAATAATAATAATAATAATAATAATAATAATAATAATAATAATAATAATAATAATAGCACTTTATTAAACGAGGGTAACATCGATTACTGATGACTCGGTAGTTTACATTATGGCCCTCCCTAAGCTAATCTGAAACAAGAATCTAAACCTAAAGTAATCATTAATAATTACACCAATAATTATACTAATACATTTTATTTCGCGAAAGCAAAAGCGACAGAAGCTGTTTCAGGGAAGGAGGATTTTCTGAACCCCAATGAGTGAAAAAACGGAAAACGAGCCTAGATTCTATATATCTCTTCGCCAAAAAGCGACCCCCGACGAGAATTAAATTACGTCTTTCGTCAGCCGACACAGTGAGATGCACGATGTGGGAGGGAACTCCCAAATAAGTGAGGGTGTCATGAATGAGCCTTCTAGGGGGTTAAAACCTGTGGTTTGGTACCACTTAGCGTGTTAAACTCGACTGAAACGACCTTAGTGAGTTTATAAGGCTAAAAAAGGGAAACGTGAGGACTTCTTTAGCAAAAACAAAATTTTAAGCCCACTTACCCCCGCCCACAAAAAAAGGAGCAAGAACCTTTTAGGGGGCCTTTTCAAGGTTTCTTGAAATAACCCCAACTTACTACTTTACGCCTGACTTCTCCTAAATCAGAAAAAATAGCCAAATTTAACTATGACGTGAGCTTGTTCGGAAGCTCATGTGCATGGACTGCATGGTCTTCTTGAATAATCACCTGCGGCGTTCGTGACAAGCGGAGCTCGTGATTCAAACACTGATGACTGAAACGCATGCCAAGCATACAAAAATGCTAATAATACCAAGGTAAGTTAATGCGTTGAATAGCCATTTCTTTCTAAAAACCACGGGCCATTAATTTCCCTCTTTTTGCCACAGCAAGGGTTTTGAATTGGCGAGGGCGTTCCCTTTTGCGGATAAATGCAGTCAATGAAAAATTAAAGGCTTTGTTAACGACGGTCATATTAGCACATGAGAGAGACTCAACTGGTATTCTTCACTCAACTTCCACATCAAGTAAGCTGAAAGACAAAAGGAGAGAATCTTGACTTTATTTAACTGTAAGTACAACATACGGTGATCATTACTTAGTAGTTTTGCTTATTGAGGAGTCGAAATGGTCAGGAATTTTCTTTTAAAGAATGTTACGGAACGGTGACTGACGCTTTTGTTTGTTTTTCTTAGCGAAAGAAAACCTTGCTATTCATGCAAAATTTATTTCTGATCGTATGCCAACACAAAATCTGATTCCACACAAATCAATTGATAACCAAGTTAGGCTTTGATAACAGCATAATCTGTTTTACCGAAAAAAGGCCGTTAACTGCAAATATACTTCCAAAACACTGATGCTATATTTGGAAGAACACTGAATGTTTGTTTTCTGCGTTCGCTAATCGTCATTCTATAGCCCAGCAAATAGTATTTTTCAAAGGGGACTCAGCCCAGATGCTGATAATGATCCGATTTTGAGAGCTAATGCAGTCCCTTCTGTTCAAATACCCTTTTAACCTGAAAAACTTTCCGCGGAAAACGCAAAACAAAAGACATTTTCAATTTTAGCGTCAAAGCGGCAATATGAAAGTCATAAAATGCCGGAAGAGCCATGCTAAAGTTGTCACTGATCGCTGGTTGAGATTCTTTAGTCTCATTACTTTTAAGAACATAAAATTTATTCCTTGAGTTTTCGCGCCTATGTCGTGGCTTCCAAGAAATGCAAGCTGGCATTATTTCCTTCTTCTAATCATTTACATTTATCGCTCCAAAACACTTACAATCAGTTATTCCACCGAAAGAAAACTGCTGAGTGTGGCTGTACAATGAATCCTCGATATTTTAAAGACATAAAGGTCCATCTTTGCAATGCAATACTTAGGATTTATGCTAACTTCAGCTTTTATGTGTCTGGAAAATCCCAGACTGCAAGGGAATTTGTTCAGTTAGAGACTCCACCAAATGTTACCAGTATTGATCAGTATTGGCTGGAAGCACCGGCGACTCACCGGCTAACAAAAGTGATCAAAAAATAGACATGCCGATAAAAATGATTAAGTTCGTAATATTACTATTGCAAAGGTCTAGAATCAACGCTGATCCGTCACATCTGAAAATGGCAAGGGGTTGGCGGCTATTTACTGATCTTTTGGGTTAAACTCTTAGGTATCCAATACGTGCTGTCTCTAATGGATTGAATACCTGCGAATTTAATTTTCAAAAACAACAACAACAATAACTTTAATGGGTAAAAACACAATTTTTGGTGCCCCAGTAGTTTACCCTGTGGCCCTTAAAATACAGAAAACTAATTATTTTTTTTTATTGAATTCAAAATTTTATACTGAATTCTCGAAAGTTTTTTCTGCAGTCAGTTATGACGTATCTTTAAATAACGAGACCGTGATCATGATATGTGTTCATTCACTGGGAAACCATAGACCACGTGACTTAACGTCGTCTTGGAACTTTTTTTGGTTTTGCTGAGATCGCAAGGCTGAAGGAATAAAAGAGGTCGAGTTTGGGTTTAACTGATGGCCTAAGCGGAATGTCGCTCTTTTATGTGACAAAATGTAATCTAGGCAAAAGTCATGCGCTCCTGGCAAAGTCAATCTCAAGCCAATGCAGTCAGCGGTTTGTCCCGTGGGTGTTTGTGACCTATGGGGAGGTCTCAGGGGCATGCATCATGTTTCATGACTGTCGCTTGCTGCTGCTGCTGGTTACAAGCAAATCCTTTCCGGATTCTAGGGTTGCCATGGATACCTACTTGCCGAGCCTAATAGGCCCCGCTCCCGAGCTCATCTATTGACGATGAGATTGACAACTTACAGACCCTTATATCATAACTAGGAAGCCATCATTGCTGGTACACCCGAACACCGTTTTATTGTCGGCGCTGAACATGAATTTAACGTTAATATCTCGTTCACATTCTAAGCAATCAAAATCCCTACGTTCATTTCACGAAGCTATGTTGTGTGATATTTTGTGAATTTTTGGAATTTTTGGTATATTTGGGAAGAGATGATTTTTGTCAAAGGATTAGTTAAATTTAGGGAAATAGGAAATATTGAAGATTTAATGAAGGTTTCAAATTGGAATTTGAAGTTGAAAATTAGTAGGTGGACACCAAAGCAGTTCCCCAGCAACCTGCAGTGCCCTTGTGGGGTGTCAACTGTCTGGTGGTGTTTTAAAATTTTTTTTTACATGTTAACCCTTCTTTAAACTCCTTAAAATTTCACTCCAATTCACGTAGAACCCCACCTTAACAACTGATCACAACTGATACATAAACAAGGAACCCATCACTTATTAACTGATACCTGAGAAAAGGGGAAAGTGTTTATTCGTACAAGTGGTCAAGAAATGGCTGAAAATTTCAGCAAAAACTGAGATTCAGTTGAGAATTGGACCCGGAGCAGATTTGTAAGAGGCGGAGTAAAGTTGCTGTTATGAGCAGCGAGGGTATTCAATTAATTCAACTGTCCATAATCCTTTGCAAACTGCGAAATGTTGGTGACGCTATAGTCCTGACAACATGTGGCCGGTTTTGCTGGAAATCCACCCGGCTTTATCTTTATCTATAACATTGGCTGCCTCATTTTTAGTCGTGGATACTCGAAGCGTAGGAACGAGTATTGTTAGGGGGCAGATTATGCAAATTTGTCACTCACTCAGATGTAAACAAATCGACATGTCAACGGCATACCAATAGATATCAATTTTCCGAAGTATTGCCGGAACACCTCTATCGGCTTTCCAAAGTAACTCTGAGGAGCAACAGTCGAACCGATGAATGGAATGAAAAAAGTAAAGTAAAGTAACTTTCTTTCAGCTCGGATCGAAAGAAGTAAACAGCAAAAGGAACGTCCGATCAAACAGCCGAACGACGAAAGAAATTATAATCAATATTCCGTCACAAGCGCAGCTTCTCCTTCGTTCATTCACGATCTGTGGAAAAAATATATGAGCCGTTCAACCCAAGATATTTTCCAAGTGTGTACAGGAATTGACGACGAAAACTTTTGACACCAATATAGCTACATTCGCGAAGCCATTTTCAGCGTTGGAAATAAAATTCTAACGAAAACAATACATAGGCGCCTATGGTCCCGTCGCGGAACGGATAAAAGTTCACTGTTTCTTTGCAAAAACTTTTGGAACCATTCTCGTTTTTGACGGATCCGTGCTATTTTTGCTCTGTCGTGTAAACGCGCCTTTAAAACCACAGTAATCAATGCCAGGAGCCCCTTATCCAATGAACAATAAATGCGACGTTATGATTGGTTTTAAATTCACGCCTGGCTTTTTCTGTTTTCTGTGTATCATATGCTTGCTCCGTGTACTCAACGTCTGAAGATATTAGAGTTTGGATCTTATTAGCCCTTCGCAGGTTCACTATTTTTAATTAGAGTTCAAGCAAAAGAAACTATATCACTGACATGTTCTTTCATTATCAATGTTTTCTATTGAATCGTTAAGGCTTCCCAGGGACAATCAAAACGAATTAAGAACCCCTTTCTGAGCGTATCACTTTTCCAACAATGGGGAGTTTTAGTTGGTTGGAATATACTTTTGTTCAGGATGGACACTGAATAATAACGGCCTGGACCACTCGCTGTTATTCAGTTCCCTGCGGTTACAAGCCTGTTTTTACGTTGAGCTTGGGTTACCAGTGACCGGATATCTTGTCTGCAGCTGTCTTGTCTGGCAGGGCATCGCAATCTTGGAGTGCAGCAAAAGGAATATGCCACTGTTTTGACGAAATCTGTGTTGGAAAGCAAGCAAGAAAGTTGTTTAGGTATGTGAGTTTACGTTAAAACTTGCTTTGCTGAACGCCACTGGGGTGTTGTTGCACCATATTTATTTAAGGCTTAAGCATGAACGTTGTATTGTTTCGTACTGGAGGTCATTTCAGTAACGCTCATTTCGTTACCCTACGGCTTTCAAGAAATCTTGAGTTAAAAATGAAATTCATTTTTGCCGAGAACCACGAGGACTAAACCGCACCACATCAAGGGTCATCAAGGTAGCTTTGAAGAGATTTCAGTTCGATCTTCATCACTTCGGCGGAACTACTTTGAGGAGGTATGGTTAGCACCGTGACCTTGGGAGGAAAGGCCGTGATGTGATTTTAAGTAGAACCGCCGGGTACTTGGTCAAAATCCAGCATTGTGGGTTGTAAAGGATACAAGTAAATGAACCGCAGGACAAAACGTTTTTCTTAACACAAATTTTGGAAATAACATGGGTGTGATAGTATTCAGACGTAGCCTGCGAAAGAAAGGCCTCCTACCGCCCCCAACCCCTCCCTGTATAGTTTGGGAACGATGATTGATGCCTGTTTTAATTGTTTAAACACTCACTGAAGAGATTCGAAGGGGCGCCATATAAAAGTGAAGGGGTACCGGTCGTAAATTTCGTAACCAGCTTCTAAAGGTATTGCGAGCTCGTGTTGTATACTTTACAGGCAGTCATTTGCGCCGGCTCTTTCTATAGCCTAAGCAAGTCGAGAGCATTAGTTTTCGTCGGCAATTATAAATTAGGAGCCATCAGGTTAGTGTGTATGATTCTGCTTGTTGTCAGTAGCTCGGAAATTCCTTCAAAACTGATCATCTCTGCGATTAAAAATTATTTATAGCTGTTAAAGTGATTTTATTTTTCTCGTAAACCAGATTAAGGGTTTTAATGCATTTCGGTATGCACCTCAATTGTATTCAATCAGACTGCTTTGTTTTGTTTCCCTTTATTTCAGTGTTGCTCTTTGCCGGAGTATAACCGCTACTTACTTTCAGACTTATTTCAACTAACACCATTGTCACCGCGAAAATTAAAAATAGGTTGCAAATGTGACACTGAGTACGAAAATGAAATGAAAACGTTGTACCACTCAAAGTACCGGTTCCATCATTTGCCTCGGAAGTAGCTGTAAATTTTAATAAGTGTTCACTTTTTCCTTTTGTCTCTCCCGGGCAGACAAAAGCCAGAACAAAGAAACAAAGCCGCTACATCTTATGTTATTGAGACAATTTCTTATTTTGGTTTCATCCAAAGACGACTTAGTCATAGTAAGCTGGTTTTCGAAAAGGGGCCATTTTTGGGTTCTTACATAGTCATTAAAGACAGCGTACTAAATTTAGGGCTTGTTTTCCCTTGATATTTCCTTCGCCTCTTAACACGTAAAACACCGGTCGCTAAGAAAGAAATCATGTCACCTCATTCTTTTTTAACCTCGATTATACGCACGTGTTGCCATATTGTGCCGTTTTTTTCTTGGTCAAGAGGCCTTACTCCATTTTATACCCTCTCTTTTCCTAAGTTTATAAATGGGTATTGGCAAGAAATCCATGATTTCAAAGTGAACTTCAGGAAAAGTCCATCGAAGGGTTGGACGGCAATCCTCGAAGGCCAAGCATCCCATCCGGGGGTAGTGCATTCTATCGCAACTAGTGTGTTTTCGCCAGTGAAAACGGCTGTACCCAAATGCTTTCCAGTATCCCGTAAGAAAACGTGGCAAGTACTTGATGGTAACAATTCTTTTCGCGCTCAAGGATTATTTCTGTAATTTCTTTACTTGCGATACCGTGCCCCTAAACGATGCAATTGTCTCCTAATTGATTCATAATCCCTTCGCCGATGCTCTGCTATTGTTTTTGTCTTATGAGTAAACGGATAGAAACAGGGGATAAAAAATTCTAAAAAAGACAGACAATTCCATCTGAAACTTGATGAGGAAACTGTCTCCGATTTAAGGTTATTCAGCCAGGTTTTGATCATGACACATCAGGTAGAGGAACGATTATATCTCGCAGACTGAGTCGTAAAAACTGAAACACTGAACAGTTTCCTTTCCGCTGTCACGCGGGAAAAAAAAAAGTTCCGGTTCGAAACCTTTTTGTTGCGGTATTGATGGTTTTTCAAGCTCATTTTGAGTCCAATAAAACTTTCATGAAGCACGGAATAATATTTGTTCGGTCGACTGAATTCCACACGCGTAAAACAGCGTTTGTTGAAGATACAGTGAATTTTACCAAGTTTCAACTTGGTGTGAGTTGGAGTTGACTTTCTCACAGGTAATACAACTCTTTTTATTTTTCACCTCACGAATTTATTTAGCCTTGAACCGCCAAACAAATACTTAATTGTACTGCAGTGTTCGCGTTGTGGGTTTGGACACCTGTTGTGATTTTTCCTGTCGTGTAAAACGGTCCATTCCGGGATACGATAACTTTTCAAACGGTGAAAATCCTATCCAGTATGCGCATCGTTACGCATTTATATAGATCTCGTCTGTGCTAATATCACGATCGTAGAAACACTTTATCCCTCTCAAACTGCGTGTCTTATAAGAGACTTAGGCTTGTTTTATTTGTGAAAACCACGCCACAAGACCAGCGAATTGGTAAGTGGATCTCGCTATTTTGAAACAAAGGGACACTAGAAATTCCTCAAAATAGTACAATCTCAAAATGATATCCCAGTCATATTTTGAGTGCGCTCTAACGAATGGTAATGACATATTCCGTCCTTTACTGAATTAGCGCATCCCCTTGCGAAGTTTGGTAGGAACTTTGATAAACGAAAACGCACCTATAGTTAAATACTCTTCTAGGTCAATTCTCTGTAATCCGATCGGAAGATGGGTTTTACTTGTGTTAATACCTGTGGTATGCGCTTTGAGAACAAGATTTATGATTCCTTTTGTAAATGACTGCGTGAAAAAACAACTGATGCGCCAGCAATTGGAGACAAGATGTTCAAATTTCGGTTGCTAAGAATAGCAGGGCAAACATAACTTTCTGTGGCTCTTTGTAAGCTTTATCAATCGCTCAAGAACCACGGAGCACGGAGAAAGATCCTTGGAAACAAAAAGAAGGTAGTGAACTGGGAGCTACCAGATATTGTTTATGACACATCTCAGTACCCACTAGATTGATTATGCCTTCTCCATTGCCCTACTGGTAACTTTGAAGGTATAATTTAGTTTGGTGTTGCGGTTCCTGCCCACTCCTCCCCCGCAAATGGCGGGGGATGGTGTACTGTGGTCAGGAGCCCACGTTAAGGTATGCTGTGACCATTGTTCCACTGTTAACGTAAAAGGCGTAATTCAGCTCGTAGTTCAGCTTCCCTCTCTCTCCTCAAGAAGAGGACACCAGGGATGGCATACCCCCAAGCCATGCAGAAAGTCTAGTGTACCTTTATTTACAGTCGGTGATATTTCTCGAATACCCGGATTAATGTGGGAACAACTGTGCCAGCTCGGAGATTCGGAGAATAGATAATTGTCTCTACGCTTCATTTTTCAGTCAAGGATCTGAACAGATCTACCCTGGACGCTTCGCGACTCGGGATTAGAGTGTCACTGAACAAATCATCAACATACTGCCGGTATGAAAGCTCGGGCAAATCTCCTTGGCACTTATAAACGTTTAAAATAAATAACAGTAATAATAGAAAAAAATATCCCTCTACTCCTCGTACATTGTTCAGTAATATAAGCACTTTGAAATTTCTAAAAACACTAGAAAAGTACGAGAAGCAATCGCCTGAGAGAAGCACTTCTCTCGTGTTCTTGAAAATTCACGCGTTCTTATATAACTCAGAAGTAGTGATTTTTTATTTCTTCGTTACATTTAAATATCAATGCACTTTGAAGTGCCAGGTAGGTAACAGGTAGTTATGAATTAGAAAACCATCAGCTATGGAGATTTTCAGTTTTCGATGTAAAACAGGAAGTTTTAATCTCGAGAATTATTTTGCAACTCGTGTAAGCTTGCCAAAGACAAAAAATTACATCAAGTGAGTTTTCATGATCAGCCATTTTTATGCAGCTGATAGGTTTAGTAACTGCAGCTGTCTTTGTTCGTTTATTTAAAAAAAGAAATAAAACGTAAATTCAATGCCAGTTAATTTAGTAAATAGATTTGAAAGGAGACAAGACACTAGTTTTATAATCGCGAAAGACGCGACGTGTTATTTTTGAGCTGTCGTTTTATTACTAAAACATGATGAAATTATTCTACGGTAATTTGGCCGTTTCTCCGAGCGTTTCACACCAAACTTCAATTTACACCGGTATGCTACGAGATGAAAACACGAAACCGCTTAAGCAGGTAAGCGTTTTCGTACTGAAAGGAAACAGTTTAGTGAAACTAACTAAACGCAGCAAAAAGGAACAAGAAATTAACAGTCACACCTCTTTCACATGACGTCATGAGAACCTCGATCCGGCGACCGCAGCTACTTTAACTGGTATGTGGCTCGACTCTAACCGACTTTGACATGTTTGAATACAGAAGAGGGACTCGTTGAAGTAGCGCCAGGTGAACCATTAACGGTTTGAAATATGTTTTTGTTGCTACGTTTTTTCCTAAGTCAAATACCTTTCAGCTTTAGCTAGCATTGCGAAATGACTATTTAGACAAAGAATTATGGCAGACTAATGAATGGACGTAGAATAAGTATTCATACAAGGCGAAACAAAACAAAGAAATATCTTTTAGACAAACCATAAATTAGCTGTGAAACGAGCGAGATTTGGCCTAAAACACAAAATTCTAAGTCCTCTTAGAACGATTTGAGAAATGATGAATTTGTGATTCATTGAGCCGAATTCGCACTAACCTTTTCTGCGAACGAAAGATAGTTCAACAACCCAATACGGCTTCGTGGAAAACATCGTGCAAGACGGAAAGATTTGTGAGATTTCGCCAACAATTTTGGAAAATCTGGTTTTGAAGGACTATTCCCACTAATCGCTGTGGAAAGCTGATTTATCAGTAATGGTATTTGATTATTGTAGGAGTGGCACAACCTTATCGTTTCGTAAATTCATTTGTATGATTTTGTTGGATCTCTCTATATGGAAATAGCAAAGAGGAAACACCACTTAGTTACTGTACTGAACTCGCCAGCTCAAGTGGTCCATTCCGTGGTCACACCCTTACGTTTTCATCTAAAAACCGAAACAATGGAAGCTGGAAAATACTGCGATAGGTTATTTCCGAGGAGCGAAAGCCGGTGCAAAAGGAACACAAGACCCGAAAAATAGTTCAATACTGTGATGCGAACATGACAAGCCCCACGGTATGTTATTTCAGATGAAATGCATTAATTCGGTCTGGAATTTTGAAAAAAAATCATCAACTGGAAAATTGCCCAATTCGAATGATATTTTTGCCAATTTTGTGTCTGTCGCGCACTTACGTCATAGCCCTATAAATATGATACAACATATAAAAAGTATACAAAATGATGTTGGTTCGATTAACCAAAATAATCCTTAGTCTTTGCTAATAATTATTGTTCGAACAATCCTGCTTAGGAGACAATAGACTGATATCTAACGACAATATACCGGCTTTCGTAAACAAGTTTAATAATGAACACTTTTCTCCTTTGAAACGTGCTGGAATTACATGTTTCATGCAGCTCGGAGAACTCCTCAAGCCCTGTCAGCCCTCTCGGAACTTCGTCACATTTTCAGTGCCTTCCGCATATCGTCGCAGAATTTTCCTAGTAACTGTTTCACCTGAGTAGTTTGAACATGAGCCAAACGAGAACGTTTCACTGGGACAATTTTGAAAGGGGACGACTGTACGGTTTCGGGCTCATGAAATTTCATAGCAAACGGATTCCTGTGATTACGGTTGAAAAATTCATGGATTTCTAACATTTTACACGTATTCCGCACATGCATTGAAAAAGCAGTCTATTGCCCTCTTGTCTTAAAGCATATTGGTGTCAATAAATGGCGCCCGCCAAGTTTTTTTGTTTTCGCTCGTTTAAAAGCGTATCCGGGAAGCTTTTGTATGGAAAAAACCACGTACTTCCTGACTTAAGCAGTTTCTTGGTAAATTTATCTTTCAATTCTGACGAGCCCCTAAGGTTTCACTTCTGTTGTACTAACAGAACAAACATCAAATTTTATGAACTTTGCCTTTTGGGTGTGGACCGTGAAAAGCACGGGGCTTGTTTCAAGTTGGGCCACGTTCAAAGCTTTATCCTCTCTCTCTCCGTTTTCAAGGGCCTTTGTGAGCATCTACTTAAAAAAACTCTGACCGATAACATCGCCGTAAAAAGAAGTACCATGTTTTGGAGAGCACGATTAAATATATTTTGTACAAGGAAATGTTCAAGGAAATTGTAAAATGGAAAGAACAAAAGAGGACGCTGACAAAACAAATAATATTTCAAGGCGTGGTGGGATGCAATTTTCACCTAGTCGAGGCATTAATCCCCTTGACAATTAACTAAAAATTGCGACGAAAGTTGTATTTCCTCTTTGAGTTAAATCGTGCCTGAAAGATCGAGGTATCAGCAAGAAAGATCTTGTTTAAGACAAAGCGGGAACTCGCTACAAACCCCGGTTCCATTTTCAAAGCGTCCGCTACAGTTCGGTAAGTTGCCCAAATATTTTTAATAGAGGTGGGTATTGTGTTACATTCAATGATTTATTGAAAACGCCAGAACGAAAAACAAATATAACAAGATACAAAGGGCGAGACAAAATTAGCCGCTTGTCGAGATAATATTTTATCCTCAACCAAAAGATTCTGACACCGCCAGATGACCTCATTGGCGTACGTACTGAAAACATCCCTTGTCGACAATTGCAACAGCTGTCCTCCAAATTGTCTGAGGAGTTGAGTGGGATGAGAATGACAACTGGTCAGACGGAAAGCGCGAGATTGTCATCCATCAGCGATAGAACTTGTCATGTTTTGGACGTAACTAGGAACTTGTCTTCAAATAGCGAGCGTAAAAGTGATCAGTTATAGCTGTAAGTGAGGACCAGTAAGCATTTGTTCATATGATTCTTGGAAGACCAGAAGAAGCATTGTTGGTCTCCGAGCAAGTTGCTAATTGGTAAGGTACGCTTAGTTTTATACGGTACAGTTTGCTTTTGATGCGACTCGCAATAAACAATTACAGCTCGTTTTAATGTTACGTTCAAAGACAGCGGTGAAACCGCGGAAAAGAAGATTCATCAGTTTTTCCGGTCCGTGGTTTACCTGAAGTTGCGTTGTCTTTATTTTGATATTTCAAACGACCGACCAGTGCGGCTCTTCTTCGCTGGTCGTCGTCGAATTAAATTTGGACAGACAATAATTGTTCAACTGAGTCGTCATTTTTGAGGTGTTTAGATTAAAATTATTTTGTACTAGTGCAGACGTCCGGCTCGACAAGTGAAATAGTGAAGTTTTGCTCGTTTTCACATCACAATAGCGACCTTCAGATCGGACTACGAGTACGAGATCGAGTACGAGTACGACTTTTCCATTCCTAATCGCAAGCTTAGATTATCATGTACGACACCAACTCTCGTTCCTAGAGCCTCATTCTATTCTGTTTAACAACACTGAGGAGCGATGACTCTGAGTAAGCAACTGTTTTGAAATTTGAAAGTCGTACTCGTACTCAATCTCGTACTCGTAGTCTGATCTGAAGGTCGCTAATATTTACCGCTCTTGTCACAGACGAAAATAAAATATTAAGTTCGATCAAAGACCTTAATTGGTCTAAATATATTTCTGATTATTCTCGAGTTAACGTTTAAAAATAAAGATGAAACCGAATTAACATGAACCATTAACATTTCGTTCATTAACATTTCGTTCTGCACCCTGATATTAAAAAAATATGTATATCAAATATCTCTAATGTCTGTGTACAATGAAGTAAGTATTTAAAATTTTGGACATCAGTATTGTAATTTATTCAGGTGCGTTTTGTTCTGTACATAAACATTTGCCAGGTTGATATTAATTTGCTGCTTTAGTTTCTGCACTAAAGGCTGGAAACTGAAGCCATTTATCATCACCAAGGGATTGTATGGTTATTTTTATTGCAACCCTAAATTGGCTCGTCTTTTCTGGTGAGAAGAAAGATTATGGAAGGTGAAACGAAAGTTGGTTAATACTGAGTAGAAGCTAAAAATATGCTATGAGGGGGCAAAATTAAAAGACTTTTAAAACGAAGACGGAATTCTTATTTTTGATGCTTTAAATTAAGTTCCTTGTATTGCAGCAAAGGACTTCGCGTGGCCCAAAGCTAATTGCCTGAAAGAGCTTTCATATGGAGCGCATTGAAACAATACCTCGCCAAATTGAATTAAAACTGTTTACAGCTTTGTTACTCAGGAAAGTTTCCCAGAAATGAAGGAAGTTGACTGAATGCGGACCGGAAGAGGTCAGCCCACAGAACTGAAACCGGATGGCGGTTCTGGTGTATTACTAATTTCGGTGGGGCGAGTGTGACATTAATACACCCTCTGTGCACTTTGCTACATTTTTATTCACGTAAAACGGATGGTGAAATTCCTAAGGAACGAAAACTGAACAATTTCATGTTCTTTAATAAGTCGTTTAGGTTTTGTTACGATGCCATACGGAATTGAGGCGAATCGTGAGCGTTTGCGTGCTTTAGTTGGCAGAATACAATTACATTCAAGCCTGCTGGTTTCATGCTAATGCCGTCCTTGAGCGCGTTGCTCTCGTCCAATGGAAACGGGTGGTTTATGTAGTGTTTTTATATGTCAACATACCGACATGCGTAAGAAAGCGTAATGAGAAACCTACGACAAACCGTCTGAGTGGTAGAGTGCTAATTTGTAAATTCTGATCTGGGAAGGATTCTTCGTCGTTTTGTCGTTTGGACCGTGTATCTAGCGCGAATCTGTAGAAGCAGATTTTTTATGGGCTTCTTCGCGGATTAGATTTCGCTTTGTTGACTCAATCCATAAAAATCCTATCGTGTTATCGATCATTTAACAAGGGTGGAAGAGAGCTAAATTTGGAGATTTTATCACAACGAGGGCTTCTTCATCGTCAGAGTTTTCTGGCGTCTTGGTAAGTTGTATTCGGTTTATTTTTCTTTTTTGTAACAGGAATTACAGGTTTACTGTTTGTAAGAATAGTTTCAGGCATTCGCATTCCTGAACTCAACAACCGTGGATTAAAATCAGTCTCGACAGTGTGAGCTCTTGAATCCAGTCAGAAAAGTGAAGGTTTTGCGCAGAACTTGATGACTTGTATGAAGAAGCTATTGTTTTTGTGAGGACAAGTTGCACGCGCTAGATAGTATTAAGTTTCAGAAGTTTCGATAAACTGGACTCAGTTTTCCTTCACTGAAAGGCTGTTATAATTTCTGCGGGTAGACAAATTTCGCCTTTGTCACCAAGGAACGTTCATGTGCGTCATATAGATGGGAAATCGTTTAATAGATCTATCTTCAAACATTCTGATTTGTTTGGGTGAAATTTGAGTTTGATCTTGATATTGGAATTTGGAAGCGTTAGGTCGCCATGTGAGTAAAACTTGATTGACCTTCGGGTGACGGATATCGCACGTCTGGCGTGAGTTGTTTCTTAAATATCAATGGTTCTGTTATCTTGTAGAGCTACGAGAGATGCCGAGAGAAATGTCCATGGTGAAGGTCGCATTGCTGGCTCTTTATTTCTCGACCGTAACTGGCGAGAAGGATTCGAAGACACCGTATGAAGGTAAGCTTACGTTGAAGTCATTGTGAATTCATCGCTAAGTTCATTAAAAATATTCGCTAGTACTCAAACCACTACACGCTTACTACAGCTTCAGTATCATTCTGCGGCAGCTATATGCTTTCTGTAGTGTGGTGCAGCTGGCTTCGTTTGCGGATATTGAGTTGTTTATCAAGAGGGCCAAATATAGTGAGGCTTTTGAAGGGCTTTGTTTTACAAATACTTAGTGCGCTCTTAAAAGTTTGCATCTCATCAGTAAACTATCCCAGTTGGTGGGAATTTCGACGAATGCTGAACAAAACTGAGTAGAGGCTCGGGCTTAGGGTTTTTTCTTTAAACGAACAAAGAAGTCTTCGTCGATAGAGGTTGCACGAACTCGGTTAAAACTATCAAAGAATCAACTTGAGGATTCAGCAAAGGAAAATCAAAATGGCGACTTATTGGTCGACGAAACACTAACAGGATGTTTATAGACGATGGAAATAAAATTATTGAGGCTGATTTTCTCCGAGGTAACGATTCCCAATCTCTTGTTCTCTCTCAGCTACGAACATTTGGCAGAATTATTATCTGAGCTTATGAGCTTACACTAACGGAGGCATATAATGAGCAATGCTGGAATTGTCAATTAATTAAGATACCAGAATTAAAGCGTATGCGTGAAACTTTAATGATTCAAGCTTGATTCACGAGTTAGAATGCAAATTGGCTCCGTTCCTTCTCATTGGTGATTAATATCCTTTGTTTGGGAGTGAATGAAAAAGTTCGCAAATTTGCTCGATGTGGGCATTTAGTGGAATTCTTGGACAGAACACAAGTGTGGTTTCATCTTGGAACACAATTCCGTGAAGCTCTTCAGAACCCCTGGAAAGGAAATTGAAGACGATGTAGCTGGAAGGCACGTTTGCTTCCAATTAGCCTTTCATCGACATTTCATTTACAAGGTTATAAAGTAAACAGAAATAACTTAACGAAATTACTGCGAAACCAACAAGCACTCCAGGGGTTTCTTGGGCACATTGCTGGGAAAATGTTCGAATGTTTTGTGTTTCCAAACAAAAATAGCGTCTCGGCCCGATAACCCGTGTGAGTAAGTGTGTGGTTGAGTGAGTTTGAAAACCGAGATGTGATCTCTAGATAAACTGATAGATTTCAGACAATACAAGTGCTTCATTATTATCAGTGAAAGCGTCCCATGGTCGTTTTTCAGTAGGGTGGGCTTAAGTAAAAACTTAATTGTGACAGGGATGGGGTAGGGTGGTGTTTTGTCATAAAGTGGACAAATTCTAACAGCTTGGTGGTTTGAAGATTCTTCAAAATAGCTTTGTGGTTTTCATAACCTGGATGGTCTTGTTGTCTTTTTATGGTAGCAATATTTCCCTTGGTATCATAATTTTTTAGTTTGTGTTCCATAAATGTATAAAGGTGGTTTTCACGTTATGTCATCGCCGCCATGCTGGTGGACAAAGACAATAGATCTCTCATTAGCTCCTTTTGTTCGTCCACCAGCATTTGTTCATTTTGTCATTGTCATCTGTGTCTCTAGAGATTGGCTGCAAACCACCTATAGTTAGTGATATATAGTTTGTGTGTCACTCTTTTGTGCACTCGAAACCATTATACTACAGGTTCCTCTGTCGGTTGGTTTGATACTTAACTACCCTTGTACAGTGTGATTACCCCTTCACCCCTCCCCTGTGGAGATGTATATTATTCACTATTTTGTTCCCAAGGTTATTTCCTGAGAGGCTCATTGAAGGGGAACGTGCTTGTTATTAAGCTCTATAGTGTACTTAGATTTTGCCTTGAGCAGATGATTTATTGTTGCGTCTTATAAAAGGGTTTCATTCATCTAACTATTAAGGACCCACCCATTCATATTTTTTATGGTCTGGAAACCACATTAATAGTTCCATGCCTCAAGGCTAACATTTAGGGAAAATAGGTTTTTGTTTTCTTTCTATGTGTATCTGAGACAGCTTCACAGCTGGAAAATGCAGGCACGTAACTAAAATAAATGTTGATTTATGGAGAAAAACTGAAACTGTACCTTTATTTCATGATGTCTTCCAGATGTTCAATAACATTAGCGAAAGGTGACGCTTGATCACTGTTCTTGTATTTCAATGTTACCTCAAAATGCCAGAAAAAACTTGTACTAATATTTCACTATTTTGTAAAGATCCTATGAAATCAGAGCTGTATGTTTGGGTTTGAGAGCTTTGTTTACAACATATCTGCAAAATCATTGAGCTGCACTGTGACCTTCTTCTTGGTTGCTAAATTCATCAAAGAGAGGAACAAACAGCTTGATTTGCTATTGTTGGTGAATTTTGTTATCTCAAGTTCCCAAATGCAATTATGGAAAACTTGAGAGTTCATTAACAAACATGAGAGGTTTATGTATTGTATTTCAACTCATAACAGAGACAAATCCTGCTGTAAGATGCTGGTATATCAGTTTGCAGGAATTCACAATTAGATGATAGCATACCATGTGATTAATGCATTGTGTCCAATGACCCAATAGCCTTACTAACAAAGGCAGTGGATGGGAATAAATTGGAAAAAAAGAATCCATAATAGTACCTTCAGCTTCTGGTAGCCCAGACATCATACTTTCCATGGAGATCTACCTTTAACACTTGTCATTATAAGCAATGTCATAGGAAGGTTGCACTTGCAGGCTCTGTGTGTTTCTTTGACCAATCCCACTTTAGTGTGATAGGTTTTGTCATTTGCATGTACAACTCTTATACATGTATGTAAATGCTAATTGCGATCTTGTATTATTAATTCTGAGAATTCAAAGCTAAGTTTCACTGATCTCTTGAGTGACCTGGTCTAGATTTTTGCCCTAATAATACAAAGTTTTTTAAGATTTCTTACACATTTCTGAGCATTGATTTAAAAGTAAGCTGGCCATATGTGTTTTAATGTATATGCTGTGATGATATCAGAAATATGAATGCTATAAAAGCAGACTTACAAGTACAAACTGACACAAAGAAAACGTTAATCACAGTTCACGACTTATTATTTGCTGTATGATGAGGATTTATTAGAAGTTCAAAATTGGGAATGAGGCATGAGAAGTCAGTAGGAATATGGCATAAAACTTGCAGATGATGCTCATGACTTTTGGCAATAGTGTTATGACAAAGGAATTACATTCTGTGAGTCATATTTAGCATTGTTAATACTATATGCATGCTCTAAATGCAGCAGATCTTGTGATACTGGCCCACTTAACTCTTTAATTCCCATCACTGTTAATTCCATGGCTTTCAGTGTGCAGCAGATCCATGTTGTTAATATAGAATGCCACATCTTGAAAACTTGTTGTCTCAATAATGCTTATGTAATTTATTAATTATCAGCAAAATTTGTTCATCAGTGACATGAGTGCCTAGCTTTCCAAGTGTTTTTACTTGTGACAAGGATGTAATTACCACATGCACAGATTTAATCTTGGAAAGGATTAAAGCCCCTCTTTATGGAATTTGATTTAAGCTGTAATTTAAGAGTTGAGGTAATCACCCTGAATAAACAAAGAACCAAGATGTATAAATATACAACTTTGTCCTTTTTGTGTGGACCAAGTATCCATACAGGAGCTATTGAAACTTTCTCAAAACATGCTCAAAACTTGAAAGAGTGGGACACATTTTGAGTGTTCATGGAGGGGAAGAGAGTGGCCCCCACCCACCTACAGGTGGTTACTATCAAATAAGTACACTGTGCTCCCCACCCCCAAGGGGCACCAGAGGTGCCAACCTCTGGTGATCTGAAATTGAAGATTTTTTTCTATTGTGCCAACTCCTCCTCACTTCTCTCTATGACCACTCCCAAACTATGTGTGTAAAACTACTCATCCCATGCTCCTCATTGCAAGCTTGATGCATGCTGTGACCATTACTTCTGTGGCTACAAAAAATTAACCCGTACATGCCCCTTTACAGAGGGTCACTATAAATTATCATTTGGAGGGGACTCTTGAAAGCAAATGTTTTGCAAGAAACTTTGGTATGATATTAGACATTCCTGATTGATGGGGTGGGGTTGGCGGCGGGGCCAGTCGGTTGGGGAGGGGGTGAGTCTAGCACCATAGGACGTTCTGTGGGAGAGGCACAGGTAATTTTCTGCACCCACAGATTTTGCCAGTGGAGAGGCATGCCACAATCCTGGATACACATCCTTATTTGTCACCTGTATTCTTCTCCATTTGATGTTGTCCAGATTTTTGCAGTTTTATTGGTGAAACAAAATTGAAGAGTCAAATGGAGTGCTTTTTGTTTTATCTGTTTCAAGAGTTTTGGCTGTGACTGTAGTGACAGAAGATCATATGTACCCTGAGTAGTAGGTTCAAAGTGTGATTTATATTCTTTACAATGTCATTAAAAATCCAACTGTTTATTAATTTTGTTTGAAACTGTTGTTTGATGTACAGAAATTAAGCACTACATACAGACTTTCAATACCAGAGGATTAAACACTGATACTTATTTCACGCTGTCAGTGGATGAAGAGCATAATAACCTTCTAGTTGGAGCAAGGTGAGCAAATGTTGGTTCAACTGTGATCATCCAATTATCTTGATCCTCAACTGTTTCTTTACAGTCACTTTTAGAATTTGAAATACATGCCATGGTGTTACCTGACACTTGTCGTCTGAAGTTACAATATATGAGCCAGATTCGTTGAGACCTCTACAACAATCTTTCCAATGGATTTTTCTCCCTATAATTAGGATTTCATACCTTCATGCAATTACTCTATGAAACAAATAAACAATGTATGTGACAAGCTTCCTTTAGGATTCTGACCAGGCAGACACATAATTTAACCTACAGGCCCTTATGTCAGTCCTCATTTTGAAAGGAGATTGGTACTTAATTTAGTAAGGTATTATTTTTTTTCATTTGTTTTGCAGAAATACTGCTTTCCTTGTTAATTTGGATGACATTGACAACTATAAGGTGAGCGAAGGGAAGAAATTTACATGTGGCATTATGGCCATTGTAAATTTGAAGTATTCTCCATCCTCAGCCATGAACTTCCACCCAAATGTGAAAACAACTGCAGCTCAATGTCAGCTTTTAAGGAAGGCTTAGGTCGACAAAATGCTGTGCATTAGCTTAAAGATGTTTGTCAGTCATGATACCCAGTCACCAAAGTAACATTTACTTTAGGACAAAATTTCGTTATGGAAAGTGTCTAATTATACTGTGGAATTTCATAGATATGAAAAAGCAGCAAATAGCACACTTAAGGCTGATTTGTGACAAATGTTTACAAGCCTGGACTGGATAGAAGAATGGGTGTCTTGCACACTGAAAAACCTTCTCTGGAAGTGGTTTATGGAGAAGGCTATTCTGCGAGTCTGCAAGCCGGAGCCTCAAGCCTCAAGCCTCTTTTTTGCGAGCCCCAAAAGATTCCCACAAAAAAAAAAAAATCTAAAACGGCATACTGTCTTTATTTCAATGTATTACCTACCGACATGGCCCTTCAAAAATTCTTGAGTAACGTGCCCTCTATTTCATTGTTGTACTTTCAGACCTGTTTTCATGGTGCCGACTTCTCAGTGACTTCTAAAGCGCTAATTGGTATTTGTTACATGCGGTCTTCATTGTATGACCTACCAACATGGCTCTTCAAAAATTCTTGAGTAACATGCCCTCTTTTCATTGCTGTATTTTCAGTCCTTTTTTCGAGGGGCCGATTTTTCTCAGTGACTTCTAAAACACTGTGCAATGTTACGTTTCATGACAGTAAAAATCAGGCTCTGCTTCCAAAAAGTCTGCCAAACTATCCAAATTGTTTTCCATGAAATGAGAAGACCCTCATCACAGCCTTTTTTCAAAGAGCAGAAAATTTCCTCGCCGGATCCATCGCCCTGTCCATCGCCTTTGTTTTGGAAGCCATCTTGGGCTGAACACTTGGCCTTTTGAGGGGATGGATGCTGAAAGGCTGTACTGTGGACCCCGAATTTTTCTAATAATTATTGCTGGCTATGACTGTATCACGAGATCAATTTGTCCGGCTGTGTCTAACTACCAATCTGTTATATACTCACTGACAAGCATATTTGTTCTTATTTATATTTATTGCATTGATTTCCTGCCTCAGGAAAAGATTTCTCTAACATACATTGCTTAAATACCATGCAAGTTGATTGGCCCGATAGCAACATCATTATCTCGAAGACCGCAAGCTAGAAATTGTCCTGGTACTTTATCTAAAAGGAAGGAGGAAGTATTTATTTAAAAAAAAGCGGCTCGCAAAAAGAGGCTCGCAGCTCACGGCTTGCTGCTCATGGCTCCTGCTCACGGCTGCACATTAGTTACACTCGTGGTTTATACAACAAGTAAAATAAACCCCCCTGATTGCTAAGATTATTGGTAAAATTGAAGAACAACTCCCATGAAAATCTGTTGGTCAACAGTCAATTAGATTACCAACAGTCCACTTACAGATTACTGACAAGATACATGAAGGAATTAAGTAAACAGATTGAGTGAAAATTGTCCTACCACCTGTCTGCCATTTTTTGGCCAACTGTCGGCTGTCTGTTGGCTGACTGTCAGCTGCTCGTTGGTTAACCTTTTTGCGACAGTCGACTGACAGGTTTATGGGGGAGCTGTTTTTCAATTCCTTCCTGATTTATTAGATCAGTTCTGTAAGTTGGGCAAAAGAAATTGGATGATAGTAACAAGATACAGTAAGTACATTGGGAATGAAGCTCTGGCTGCAACATATACATGTATACATGTGGTTCTATGAGGGGCTTTCTAATACCCTAACAATTAGTAGTGTGATAATTATATTAATTTGAAGTTAACGATTTTCTTTTTTTTCTTTTTTAGCTATGGAATGTATCAAATCCTTCTAGCAGTGCTCCTTGTGACAAAAATAAGGTAAAATGTATGGCAACATGCATATGTTAACGGTAATAGTAAGATTGAGATTTAGTTGAAGAAGCTTGAAGAGTTTTCTATATTATTGTGAGAATTTGGTTTGGTTAAGGTATCTGCCCTGCTTAAATTAGGCGCATTTCAAAAAATAAAATAAAATAAAATATTTATGCTGAATTTGTATCATTTTAAATATGTTTGGAGGAATCTCCATGCAATGAAGCACCTATTTATGCCAGAATTTTGGCAGCTCAGGTACCCCATGGTGCGTGGCAGATCAATTGAAGGGCTGAGGGCATAAACTGCCTATGTGTAGTTTTTAGGTGTTTTTTTTGTATACGTTATTTCTCGAAAACGAAAAAGAAATCGGTGAAAAAAAATACGGGACAATGTTTTTGAATCAAAATGCAGTTCACATGCAAAAATTTGGACAAATCCAAGCGAACTAAAAAAACGGCCGAAAATTACACATAGGCAGTTTATGCCCTCAGCCCTTCAATTATTAACTGAAGTGAAATCACAAACTTTTGGTTTTTTTCTTCTCATATCTGAAATTATGGCAAAATTACATTGAATTTGTTTTAAGTATTACATGTTACATTGATCAAGTTTCGGGCCCAGTCTGAAATGAAATATTCCTGTTAAAAACGAACAATGTTACTTTTGGATTAATTCACCGCATGCAATAATTTTTTTCAAGATGAAGACAAACTCACCAATTGGGCCCGAAACTACATTGGTTTGTCTACGAGTGATGAACATTCTTGCCAAATATCTCTGCCTTAAACAAAGTATTTTTTGAGTTATTTCATTTTCCCTGGGTCTTCATTAGGCAAGAAATCGAAATTCCAGTCCATTGTGTGAAAAATCTCGTCAAAAACCCTGCAAAATGAGTTGTTTTGAGGAGATGAAAGAGATGTAAGCCTTTCACATTCAATTCCGCCATTTTGAATGAATTTCCGCTGCTGATAAGACCTGCAGATTCATTGAAACCATGAGGTTTTGTTTTGTTTACCCGTTGCTAGGTGGGTACTCGTCCCAGACTTCCGGTTTTGTCAAATTGTAGCCCCAGAAGACTATGGACAAGTTTCTGATCAAATTTGGCGTCTAAGAAGATAAATAGCACACTAAACATATAAACAAACCTTTGAAGATGCTAAATGTACACAAGAGTCAGCGAAAAAACAGAAAAATGAATGTACAGCCTGGCAACGGATCCAATCCTCCACTTGAAAACATTTTCGACTTCTGGTAAATGCACGAATTATAGCTTCGGAGTTCTCATCTCCTCAAAGGTATTTTGTCAAAAAATCTCTCTTTCTGCAAAATAGGGGCACCAACGAACAAGATAGCAAAGCATGGGTCAAAAATAAAACATGTTAATTTTGCCGGGGCAAATACCTTAACCTTATTGTTCAAGTCTTGAGGTATTTGTAATTTTTTATGATAATTAATGAACTGAAAGGTACATGTATTGGCAAATCATGTGTACCACGTTAAATTAAACCAGCAAAATGAATTGGTACCAAATGTTTTTAGGCTCACAACTTCCTCGAGCAAATACCAGTATCCAAAGTATACACATACAGATGTTTTAAGAAGTCACAGCTCATTATTATTTCACATGTGCAACTTGATGCTGAAAATCCTTGGAATTTTATTTTCTTTTGCATGAAAACAGGCTTCTCCTCGGGGATCAAAGTGTTTCTTAAAATTTGTAAATTCCCACTCACTGGATTATTTCTGCTTGCATCACTGACTGTATGACTATGTATGTGTACAAACCCCACTCTCATCCAAGTAAGGCCAAAGTATCTTATCCAAACTCTGGAATTAAAACATGAATTATGTTTGGGCCTCTACTGAAAGTTTATTTTCTTTTATTTTGTTTTAATTTCAGGACAACCATTGCGATAAGTTTGTCAAGTTTATGGTGCCATTCGAGGAACAGATTTTGCTCTGCTGGACTAAAAAAACCAGTGATCATTTTACTGGAAGCTGCATCTGGAGAAATGTATGTAATCGATCATTGGCGTGCTTTTGCTCTCCGCCGGTTGTTTCACAATCTGCTGATTGAAATATTAGCTTTGATCTGCAACATTGGTTGGAACGTGTAGTGGATATTTTATTTAACGACAAAACTAGAGGTATTCAAATTAGATTAAATTTAGATGATCATTTAAGGATAAAAGTTAGCGAAAGAAGTCTTACACAATGTTGCTATGTCACCATGACAACATTTTCAACACTGTGAGGTGATAGAATTGACAAATTCAATGCTGTACTTAACATTTCCGCATGTTAACAAATAAACATGTGTTACGTATGTTCAAACAAATAGTTTTGTGCAGATAGTCTGATTGCGTGTTCAATCTTGGCTTCTTTTTTATGAACAACATCTCATCATTAAATTAAACAGTCCAGTTTTCTGTTGCATTTCTGAGGACGGAAAAGTTACTGGTGGGGTCGCTGATGGTTTTGATACCGTGGTCGTTCAGACTAGAGGTGAAAGAAATTCAAAACCAAGCAAAAGAAGAATTGCTCTCACTTATGATTGACTATAGGTTCCAAATAAAATTTGTCTTAGGCACTGTTTAAAGTAGGAAAAAGTATGACAAAACAACAACAACAACAACAACAAAGTTCACAGCAGTGATTTGTGATGCACAAGACAAACTGTTGGAGGGTACCGTAAAACAAAGAAAACAAAAGACAGAAAACAATACAACCCCATTGATATACAGTGTGCTCCACATGCAGAAAGAACCGTAAATTGATCTTTACCAGGAAACTAGTTTTTATTGACAGCAAAGTATTACTTTGTTTTTATACGCTTTGGTTTCCTGTGCTCATGTCATGAATTGTCTGTTCAACTGCCCTTAGAGGACGAATTTGAGGGATGCCGCTGGTGGGGGTAACAACAGAAATGTATTCGGATCAGTGGTAGAGTATGGAGTGCCAAGCAAGGGTCCTGACCACAATGATACCGCTGTTATAACAGGTTTGTAAACAGTAATTGCAACGTTTTTTTTTAATATTTTAAACAAGACGTTCTGCTGTAAAGAGGGTTAGGCCCTCCTTTAGTTTGCGTCTTTTTCAATTGAACTTGTTGTGATGATTAATTAATTTTGACCTGCTTTTGATTGCTTTTAGCCTGAACGTCAAGCTGTGAAGACACTCTTATGATGTTGTTTAATTTTTTTTCTCTCCTGACAGATGACGGAACTCTCTTTATTGGCACGTTGGAGGCTTTTAGGAGGAAGTCCTTGATTTACAGTGAAAGCTTTAAGAATCCCAGACTGGAGAACGTTTATACCTCTTTGGATAATGAAGGTTCATTTTACGATAGTAAGTGTTACAAAAAAAATTAAGGTGCATTATAAGAAAGGCCAATGAATTGCAGGATTGTACTTTGTAGTGCACCTCTTGGTATTTCAGTGAACTTTATAGTCTTTTTGGTTTTCTTTTGGTAAAACGTCATTAATATTAATATCAATAATTTATTGTTTATTATTATTTCTTGCAGATGTGCATTTTGTAAAAAGTTTTGAAATCGGACATTATGTTTACTTCTTTTTCCGTGAACGGACTCTGGAATGCGCCAGTTGTGGCAAGTTGGAGATTTCAAGAGTGGCAAGAATTTGTAAGGTACAGAAAAATAATGGCATAACAAACACCAAGAGACCTGAAGCGATGACGTCACAAAAACTAAATTTGAGAAATTATGGGATTTAATGGGCTTTTAGCTGTAAAAAGCATCGAGACATTTATATGTAGAATGCGTTTTAAGAACTTTAATTATTATTATTATTATTATTGTTATTCAGAAAGAACAAGATAAAAAAGGCCTACTTGCCAAAAATCGGTATTTTCTCACAAATTGAGAGCGAGATATTACGTGTAGCACAGTTATGTTCTGATTACTCCATACAAATCTTTTAAATTTGACTTGGGTTTTAACGTATCTCAGAGCGAATTTGCCTTTACATGCTTATTTTTGGCAAGTTAGCATCTTTCTGAAAATCTCAACAAATCCCATAATCTCAAAAATTCAAATATTTGTGACGTCACACTTTGAACTCTATTATCCTAACCATGCAGGAATTTTAACGTGGCCATTCAGTTTTATTCCAACGTTAAAGTTCGCAGATTTTTACCGTAAAAAATAGTGCATGCTTAGCTCGCTGGTTTGCAGAAATAGGGTTTAGGTTTTGAATTGAAAGAGGAGTGGAAGGTAAGCCTGGAATGATTCATTTCGAATCACGTTTTCTTTTTTGCCTATGAATTCATTCAAACCTTAAAGAAGAATTCTTGCTTGCCACGGTCTTATAATTCTAACTGAAAAAACACTTGCGATAGGAAAACAGGAGGAGTCCAAGACAGCGTTGGTGGAATACAGTTGGCCTTTGGTAATGAGTTATTTAGACAGGCATTCAGCTTGTCGTCTCGGAGTCCAAGGGCAGGAGGCCATACATTTGTTCAATCAAATTTATGCACACCGGAGTTTTTGAGCTCTTTATTTGACTAGTGTTTGTATAAATAGCTGTTGAGATAAAATCAGGTATTTATCAAAAGCAGTGTCCGCTTGGAATGAATGTTTGACCTGTTTTCATGGTGTTTCTTCCTTTGTTTTCCAGGGAGACCGCGGTGGCCAGTATGCTCTCAAACATCGTTTTGTGACCTTCCAAAAGGCCAAGCTGACTTGTACTGATGGGAAGGATTACCCATTCAACTTCAATGAAATTCGTAAGTGGCAATGCAGTTGTTCATATTTTTTGAAGTGGGAATGGCCGGTGTACTTGAGACGCTCTTTTCAATTGCGCTGTCAAAATGTCAGGTAATTATCAAGTGGAGTGTTAAATGTTGGGCACTTACGTTTTCCTTTATGGGAAGTAGAGGCACCTTGCATGGGACCTAGGAGTCCCGTTCGTGCCTACCCCTACTGGGTAGTCCTGTACCCAGTAAAAGCTATAGAACAAGTAGAACGAGTGTAGACACCGCTGCTTGCGTCAACGTCAACGATTTTCCTTGCGCTCTGAATTAAACATTTCTTTGACGTTGACATTGTGGTAAAAAAAACAAATGGAATGTGGTTTAGCGTTGTCTGTACTCTTATCGACGACGATATTCATCATCACAGTGGTCAAAATTTCTTGCGGACTCTCTCGGCTTGGCCTTGTGAGTCCCCAGCAAAACATCCACATTCGATTTGTTAACTCCTAAATGTAGTCATCAAGCAGAGATATCATGTTTTGTAGTTGCTATTGTGATGTTTTTCATGAGGAACTGAATAGATTTTTGATGAGGGAATCTACCAGGCTTGTAATACTGAATTTCTGCTTAACTGTTGCTAAACGTGCCTTCTCACCAGGCTTACTACAGGCCACTGCCTCACTCATTACATTTCTGCCAGTACCTGGTTACTGCTCGCATATCAGGCTTTGCCAGCTCTACCACGCGCACCTGGCTTTTACCATTTTTACGAAGCTTGCCAGTCTTTTACGAGTTTTACCAGGCTTACCAAGCTTTACCCAGTTTCTAAGCTGTAGCCAGAATATTGTCCCAAAGTTTAACAGAACGCTCTTCTTCTTACTAAGCTTCTAGTGATACCAGGTTCCTGACTGGTTTTATGACAGTGTCAAGGCTTTAGACTCTAGACTTCTTGAAATGTTTGGTCTGTTTTCTTTTTGCCTTACAGAGGATGTCTGGTGGGACAATCACACAAACCTATTTCATGCAATATTTACCTCTCAGCCGTAAGTATCCATTAGTACCAGTGATCTCTAAAGAAGCGTTGATGCAGCCGCCTCGTTCCCAAGATGAGAGGGAAGAGGAGAGATCTTGGGAACGAGGTTGTTTCAGTGAACTGTACCTCAGTCAGTTGGTTCGAGTCATGATGTACATGTACATTCAGTTTCTTCAGTGTTGTCCAGGAATGCTTGCATATTTGATTCTTGAAAATTATGGCAAAACATTGCAAAATCGTCGAACTTGCAGTTTCAGTTTTCGTTGTGTGCATTTTTGCTGGACACATCTCACTCCTTTTTCCACTGATGCAGTAGTGGCAGTAGTGGTTAGGTCACTCGCCTTCCACCAATGTGGCCCGGGTTCGATTTCCGGACTTGGCGTGATATGTGGGTCTGCTCCGAGAAGTGTTTCTCCGGGTACTCGGTTTTCCTCTCTCTCCCAAAATTTTTATTTCCAAATTCCAATTCGATCTGGCTGCAGGATATCATCATCATCATCACCACAACCACGACCATCATCATCACCATCACCATCATCATCATAATCATCCTCATCCTCATCATCATTATCATCGAAACTGAGTTCATCATCATCATCATCACCATCATCCTCATCCTCATCCTCATCCTCATCCTTATCGAAACTGAGTTTTTGTGAAAAGAAACCGGTCTTCCCTCCATGTTGTTGGTTTTACTTTCGGACGCTTTTCAAGGCATTGCTGATTTGAAACTCTCAAACGTCTCGTGCCATGTCATTTTTTTAAATTGTGGTTGATGGGCACCTTGTTCATGGTTGTAGGTTACAGTACAGTGGAAAATCCGTTGATAGTACCATAAACGGCCGAGAGAAATTTGTTCGTTTAATCCTAAATTTAATTTAATCCTTCAAGCTCGAACAATGACCAGAATTTCATTTCTCCTTACAATATTACCTTTTGATCAAACATAAAGTCATGAGAATGAAGGATATGATCAACACACATGAACTGTCTTGGTGTTTAACCAAATTTCCCCACTCAAATCATACGATAATTTGCGGAGGAAATACATGCTGATTTATCATGTCAGGATGCAAACATGGTGCTTTAAATTAATAGACTAGCTGCTCAGTATAAGTTTGCTTACAGGCCCCAGCTGTTCAAAGCTTTATCCGACGGATAAAATTTATTGCAACTACTAGTAAACGTTTATCCACCGGATAGCGACTTATCTACTGGATAACGTTATTCGTTCTTTGAACAATTAGGGCCTGGTGGAAGTACCTTGGTATTAACTGCTAGTTAGTAGCATTAGGGGTCACCGTATTAGAAGTAATGTTCGTTGAAGAAAGTCTCTAATTTTTACCAAATTTTCATCCTTTTTTTTAGCAATGCGGCTCCCTCGTCAGCTATTTGTATTTACAGTTTGGCCTCCATCAACCGTGTTTTTGATGAAAGTCCTTTCAAGTCGTTCCAAAACAATGAAGAACACTGGTCCAGGATAGCCAACAAACACAAAGAGTACTTCCAGGGCGTAAGTAACGCGTAATGGTGACATAGTCCACTCATTTTCTTAGTTAAACTGCACGTAAACAGCGTAAACTGGTTGCCAGGAGTTTTGTGATATTCAAAGTGGCGGTGAAAGCGCGCAACCGCCATCATGAAGAGGAGGATCGCCTTGGGGATGAGGTTGGACTATCTCTTCGGGACAGTGGAGCGGATGAAATTCGCGCGTGAATTCGCCAGTGAAATCGTATCAAAAATCGTTTGTAAAACAGCACAATTCATGGTCAAAATCTTAAGATGTTTGTCAGGAGAACCTCTCCAACCATCAGCCAAAGAGAAACACTCACTGAGCGCTAGAAGCATCGTATCTCAGTTTTTGAATTTTTTGTTTGTTCCTGTAGTGTAAAGTGAATCGGGAGTACATGATTGACTCGTCATCTGCTCCTGTTGGTATGATGGCCACAGCCCAAATGAAATCTGATGCGTACGTACAGCTAATGCACGACCCTTTGATGGATGCAGCAGTGAAGCCGACCGACTCTCATGCCTGGTTTACTAAAGATGGTATCAGGTGAGTTCGAACCTTTTAAATCCCTAATTCCCTAATTCCATCTTGCTCTGTCATTTCATAATGAAACCTGCAGGTCACAAATATGAGGAATCGAATGACATCAATACTAGAACCAAAAATAAACCGTTTTGTTGCTTTAAATACGTCTCCAACGACAGATATGTTAAATATTTTTAGCGGTCCGATTTTCGTTCACTCCTCACTCTTCAATTTCTTAATTTCCACTGGCACTAATTGTTTGCATAAAATTACACATTCACTGGAAACACATACTTATATGGGAAGAGCATCATTTCCAAGTGTCGATACTAATGATGATCGTCCCTTATGTTGGCTGCTTTGACGCAAATTTGCTTTCAACAAGCCTGCTGTTAAAACGCTAAATATGCTTGTTTACGAGTTCAGCTTAGACCTTCTCTTACCCAGCCTCGTCCCAGATCCTTAACCATACCGTCCAATATGGCGACCGGATTTACCGAGCTTCGAATCTTGCGCTTGAAGTCACAAATTACCGCCTGCTAGCAGACGATGTATTCATGGGAAAAACAAGCGTAGAAACAAAACAACAGAGCATACCAAACCAAACCAAAACAAACAAACGAGCAAACAAATCAATGCCACATAACAATGTTAGGGCGTACATTTCTCCTCCACTCCAGGAAGGGAATGATTGAAACTGGAATTTGCGAACCTATAAAATTGTATTTAGGGACCTTACGGCTTTTAGGCCACTAAAACATCAAAAGATCTTGAGGCAGTTATGAACTTAGAACTTCAGAAAGTAATTAACTACTGCAATCTCAATAAACTGTCTATTAACATGAAGAAAACAAACTTTATGATCATAACATCTCCACAGAAGCCAACTATACACAATATCAACATTTTAAACATTGATCGCAAAACTAGTATCAAATATTTAGGCATTTATTTAGATGAGCATTTGAACTGGAAAACTCAAATAGCACATGTTCAAGGCAAACTGACTAAAAACCTTGGAATCTTCTACCAATTGCGGAATTACCTGAATTTAAAGATGTTAAGACAACTGTATTATACACTTATTTACCCTTATCTTAATTATGGTGCAATGTGTTGGGGCAACACTTATCAGACTAATTTAAGTAAGATCTCTACTAAACAAAATAAATGCATCCGTAGTATCTTTTTTGCAAACAAACAAGAACCCTCTTTCCCTTATTACCAAATCCTTGAAATTTTAAATTTGAAAATGTTGTTAGATTCAAAATTTGCTCACTGGCATTTAAATTATATAACAATCCAACAACTGTTCCAGCAATTTTCCATAATTTCTTAATACCTACAACAAATGTCCACTCCTATAACACCAGAAATTCTGCCAGGCTCAATTTTCACCGACCACAAGTTAGAACTAAGATAGGCAAATTTACTTTTAAGTACTCTGCTTCTGTTTTATGGGAAACTGTTCCCTTGCCATTGAAAAAAACAAAACCATTTAACAGGTTTAAGAAACTTTATAGGGCCACCTGATCGCTTGTCAATCAAATAATATATAATCTGTTCAGTGATCAAATATATAGTATGTAATTATCCATATGTAAGTAATTATAATAATAATAGAGTTAATAATAATAATAATAATTGTCCGCTTATATTTTGATCTTGTCATTGCTGCTGCTGTTGTTGCTGCTGATGATGTGTTATTCTTTTCCATTCCTTTGTTTCTGTTTTTTGCTTGCTGTTGTTGCTGTTGGTTGTTTGTTTGTATGTGTTTTTTTCTGTCTCTTTTGTTCTTTTTTGCTTTTGTTTTTCTTTTATTAAGCTTGTCCTGTATAGATTCCTTGCTTGGTTCAGTATATCTCTAACATACCTTAAATCATATACATGTAATTCCCTCTTGTACAGCAATCCTAAGCTCTACAAACATCTGCTATATCCCAATAAAGCTCAGTGCCATTTCTTTGTTTATGCAAAAGTAGGTGGTGGTCAACTAGAAAGCCTTTGCTACTTTGACCTCCACACACATTTTGTAATTTGTACTGTATTTATTTTATCTTGTAATCATCTGTTGTAATTATACTTTTCCTTCTATGTTAATTTTATGTAAATAGTGTGAAATAAATGAACCAATGAACCAATTACGTCCCATTCTTTTTCTCTCAGTGGGACTCTTATCACAACTAACATCCTGATGTGCGATTCACTGCACCAGGGATCTGCAGTATTCAGGAAACGGACAGTTCAAAACGTATCTGAGCGGAGTAGTAATAATCGTGTTGGACAAAAACTGTTTACCTGTGTAACTTACGTTTAACCTTTCCCCTAGAAGTACAAACACAAACTAGATGGAGGGGAATTGGGGTTCGATCTGAGCTGTTAGTGATGGGGTGGTGCTAATGAGGCTAAACTGTCAGACCCCATAAAGTTTAGGTGTGCTAATGGTGCATTGTATTTTAAGGATGACCGGTATTTCCCTGGACAGAGTTGGTGCAAATACAGTGGTGTACACCTCGACAGGTACAGCATTGGCCTTCAGATGTTAGATTGGTTTTCGATTGAGTGTTGTAAAACCAAGACAACACACGCGAACAGCGCAATGAGCCAATCAGAATTCGAAGCAATTACATTTAACCGGCGCCGAGCGCGGGAAAATGCACGCGTACAAGTCACGGGTTTTGCTTTTGTTTCTTATTGGTTGAGAAAGTGGCGCGAGTTGTGCTGACCAATCAAATAGCGAAGTAAAGCAAAACCAAAGGAAGCGCAAATTACTATCGAGACTCGCTTGAAAACCACTCTCACAACTTAAAGACATTCGATCCCCCAGGGGATAGTATTAAGTGTCACCTAGGAGACCAGATCACGTAGCCATGTTAAAATTTGGCGTCTTTCGATTAGAAGACGAGTCACGGCACACCAAACTACAACATGATTCCTTTGCTGATGGATCGTTTTTTCCTTTTAAAGCCTTGCTTTGTAGGCTAACAGTTTAATACCATAGAAATTTTAAGGTAACGGACTCGAGCTAACGTCGGCTTTCTGGAGTTGGCAGCTGGCCTCATTTTTAGTCCAAAACGACGATGGGAATTCCTGAAGAGGAGTTGAATACGCGAACCCTTTCAAATTTTCAAATTAGTCGAGTCCCTAGAACTCTCGCTCCTCCCTACGGCTTATCAGCAAGTAGAGAAACTGGAGAAACAAGTTTGGTGTGAGAAATGATTATATTGAGTAAGCAAAACAGGTTAAGGTAAATCGCGTTTGCCTTGCTGCGCTCTGTGTTGGACAAAGAGGCGCCACTTTTTTTAATTTTCACAACCGCGAAATCTTTCATCGAGTTAAACTGAAGTTGTTAATGCTTGAGGTAAGATGGCGAACTTAGTTGTTTATAAATCGATAAGTCACTTATTTATGTTACCAACAACATGTTCTTTCTCTCCCCTTTTCAGATCGAGGTTCTGTGGTGAAAATTTCTCAACCTTCAGGGATGGCGCAGCCCTGCCTTTTGACTGAAATGGACATTTTCCCAGTAAGTATGATTTTAATTCTAGTTGACTGTTCGAAGCCACAAGTGACAAATAAAGAATGAAAATAAACTCCAAATCATCACCATCGTCGTCGTTGTTGTCGTCATCATCATCGTGGTCGTCGTGGTCGTTGTCATTAGGCAAGGCCGTTTTTTAGCGACGTACGTCAACCGGAAGTGGGCATTTCTCATATTTGGGCAATGATTGTGCACACATTTTGAAATAAATCGACTCTATTAGAGTAAAGACACTTAGCAATACAAATCTGGCAGCGCCAAGACGAGTAAGAAGAGAAAACGCCTCACTTCCGGTGGACGTACGTCGCTCGAAAAGGGCTTTGCTTATCACCATCATAATCATCATCTTCATCGTCATCATCGTCATCATCGTCGTCGTCGTCATCATCATCATCATCGTCATCATCATCATCGTCGTCGTCGTCATCATCATCATCATCGTCATCATCATCGTCATCATTATCATCGTCGTCGTCGTCGTTCATTGCCATCGTCATCGTCATCGTACCATTATCGTCGTCGTCATCATTATCATCGTTATCCGGCACCATCATAATCATCATCGTCATCATCATTGTCGTCGTCATCAATTTGCATCATTATCTTCCTCCTCTTCCTCCTCGTTCGTCATCAGTATTGTCATTGTCGTTATCACCATCACTTTATGCTTGCTAGTTTCAGGTTTTAGTAGCTAATGAAGTGTATTGTTGCGTAGGGGAAGTTGGCTTGATAGTTATTGTGACTGTTAAGCAATGGTATCCTTGTAAGACCAATTTTCTGAACATTTACCAGTAGTGAACTCGTTTGCTTTTTTTTTAGGATGGCAAGAAAGAGGTAATCAAGAGAATGGTGATAGATACAAACCGGGTAAGCGTGGATCCGTATTGAATTCTTAAGCTGTCCAGTTTTGTTTTCATACCAGCCAACTTTCTCCGTTAGAAAACAAAGCAGAATTGGTGAAGAAAAAAGTTGGTCATTTAAAAATGAAAATTATAAATGGAAGCCAACATACAAACATACAAACCAAAACACAACAAATCGGAGTGTGACATACAAGAGTTCACCGACTTTCCTTTAACTGATCGGCTTTTCGAACTGCTAAGCGGCAGGGAGACTGGTACCGAGGTTGGTCGTGAACTCGTGGAGGGAATATAAGCACTCAGCAGCACGTATGTCACATAGAAACCAAGAAGCAGTGCTCATGAAATCTGACGAGAGCTTGGGTGGTCACGGGATCGATTTCCACTAGGGGTCCCATGAGGTTGGTTGAGGCCATGGTCCATTTCCCTTGGAAGTTTCCTTCTTTTCCATGACCTTGATATTTCGAACATTACTTTCATTTGGTTAATTCAAGTCTTACTGACAGACGACTTGTGTAATTTGGACCCCTTTGCCATCTCGATACTCAGTCCCTGATTGCTCGAGCAGTGTTTCGACACGCACTTGGTCAATAATAACTTCTGCCTGTTGATGTTCAATTTTCAGCATGTACTGTACTTTGGGTCGCGTGCAACCCTTTCAAAGCTGAGTTTGGAGCAGTGCGGCAGCTTTCTGCATGACAAGAGGTGAGATGAGTTTCTGTAAATGTGGAACCTGGCACTATTTGAAAAAGCCAATCAAAATCGTAAACCTAACGAATCGGGGGATAATAAGAGACCGGCACTGCAGGCTGTGGAAGACTATTACCAAGAATACCTCCCATGTACTCAGTGAGCTATTGCCTCCTACGAGTCTAAGGTCTTTCTGGGAGCGTGGTCACAATTTTATATTACCTGCAGTCGGAGCGGAACGCTTTAAAAAGATCTTTCATTAATAGATGCCATTTTCGATTTAATTCCTTAATTTTAGGCCATGCAATGTGATAATGAACATTTGTGAAGCCACTCGTTCGTTGTGACTTGAGCAATTTATTATTATTATTATTGTTATTATTATTATTATTAATCTCTCGCGAGTCGCTCGTTGAAGCATGCGTAGTAAGGGACTGCGGCGTTGTTATTGAAGTGCTAAACTCGTTCTTTTTTTCTATTTAGTTCCTGTATTTCTGCCGCTGATCCTTATTGTGGCTGGGACGACCAAACCTCACGCTGCGTTTCTGTTCTTTCCCATGGGTAAGTTCCATTTTAAAATACACATTAACTCCCTCAAGTAATCATTATATATATATTAATCCTCTTCCGCCCGTGATCTCTTTGAGACCTGCTAGTTTGAAACTTTTAAACTTTGTTGCCTGTTTTCATGTAATCGTAACTCTCCATAAAACTACTCTTGAATGCAAAAATTCGCCTGCTAAGTGCGTCTTCACGCTCTGAGTGTTTACGGACCGTTGTTTTCCGTGACCTTAGTAAAATGTTTATTGTCAGCTATGTCAACACCTATCATTAGTATATACCACACAAGTGAATAGTGCTTTTCGCGCGCTCTGATTTGTTAACTCCAATTGTTAATTATCATTCGATACTTTTTTCCCTTCCTTTTCATTGGTCCAGAGCCGATCACGTGACCAACAAATAACTGCCTACAAATAATGGTCTGCTTGTGCGCAGTATCGTCCAACTGTAATTTTGTTGCAAATAATATTCTGCTCATTCGTAGTTGTGTCAACGGGTCCATGCTCCTCAAATTCAATTTAAATTGGCGGATCGTTTCACGCCCCCGAAAAAATAATGAAAAACAAGCTCGGTGATCGAATGGTAAAACTATTGTTGAACTCAGTTTTCGCAAAATATCGTGATCAATTATTTGCCTCAGCCTTCAGCTTCGGCAAATAATTGATCTGTTCG
Source organism: Pachyseris speciosa (assembly GCA_016490735.1). NCBI lineage: Eukaryota > Metazoa > Cnidaria > Anthozoa > Scleractinia > Pachyseridae > Pachyseris > Pachyseris speciosa. The sequence goes on along the minus strand of JAEMWC010000081.1, from coordinate 222,454 downwards.
CCACTGACAAATCACGATATTTTGCTCAACCTCGTCCAATAATTGTTAATTGGCACTCAGAATTGTCCCTGTAACTAAACTTTTTCTCTACACGTGCACAAATTGGCAAATTAATGACCGAACCGCTCTGTATAGTCAGCGTATGTTTAACGTATCAATTTATTGGAAACACCAAGGCATTTAGTTTCTTGATTTGCAAATTTTTCTTTCTTTTTTGCGTCAAATCCCTCCATTCTAAACTGGTTTTTGCTTGTACGCGTTAGCTGAACTCGTTTTAATATTGGAACGTTGAATAAAGTCAACTGTTGTTTTTTCCTGTAGAAAAGTGTACGTGATTTGGGACTGGAAAAGGCAACTCCGTTTTATGATACACTACAAGTGGTGCCTTGTTTTTCTAAGGGATAGTAAAGCCAGTGAAACACGCGAGCGCCAAATCTGCCTCCCGCGAGGAGACGCGACGCGCGGGAGATAATTTCGCGCTTGCTTGCTTGTGTCCCTCGCTTTTAGTAGCCCTGGTAAAAACAAGTGGTTACTTGTAGTCTAGTTATATAAGGAATCAATAACTTAATTGTGATTGGTGATATGTAAAGGGCTCAGGCAAAATTTGCTTTGAAATTGTTGCTGGTTCTTAGTAAAGTGATGTCGCTATTGTGCGTTTTCAGGACGCCAAGTGAATTGAAACAAAACTTCAGCGTCTGCCCAAAGGCCAAAGGTAAGTGATGATTCTATCAGTCTGTTGGTGTTAAAATTCTCCTGCGGTTTGTTAACACAGTCGTAAGCTCATTCCCCTCAGTAGCAGCTTGGTTAGTAGCCTTACCTCTGAGGAGAAACAATATGGATCTTAAACGTTATTCTGCTGTGTGGCCACTTGGTAGTTTTTACTTTACTACTACACACTTCTACAGGCAATGAAAAAAAAAAAAATGGCGTGATATAATGTTGAGTTATTTCAAGTCTGTCAAAGGTACTGGTAGTGCTTTTCTTTGGCCGTATTCGTTTTTATTTTGCCCAAAAGTAAAATATTGAGCCAACATATACGTCAGTTAAGATGTGGTATTTGCTTGTCAGCAAACTTTGTTTACATTTTCTTGCGATGCAGAAATTGGTTGGTCAGCTTGGAGGACCTGTGCACAAAGTGACGGTAATCTGTGTCGCTGTCAGAGTCGGCCCTGCCAAGACACACAAAACAGCTCTTGCACGGGTGGTCTGGAACTCCGACTTATAAACTGTACAGGTAATTAGGTACTCTTCCTCCCGTCTCTAGTTTACTTTAGTATAAATCTACTAGCGTTCTATCTCGAATGCCGTTCTCTGATTGGCTACGCTACTCGCTATCTATTTAACAATTAGATTATCGCGTGGTAGCTGATGAGTGCGCAGCCGGAATCGGCTATCACGCATAGAAATTGAGAGCGAATCTAATTTTTTTAGTATAAATCTACTAGTTGCTCAAAACTAAAGAATTAAATTATCTGTATCCTCCTCGCAGACACTTCGAAAACGCGGAGAAGCGGCCGCCATTTTGCTGACAGCCGCTACTCACTTTCTATCACAGAATAGATAGTGAGTAGCGTAGCCAATCAGCGAACGCTAGTAGATTTATACTAATCTGTGATAGATAGTGAGTAGCGGTTGCCAACAAAATGGCGGCCACCACTTCGCGCTTTTTAAGTGTCTGTGAGGATGATTTTGATAATTCACTTGTTTAGTTTTGAACAACTAGTAGATTTATACTAAAACAATTAGATCATTCGCTCTCGATTTCTATGCATGATGGCTGAGTCAGGCTGCGCTCTCATCAGCTATCATGCGATAGAAATCTCGAGCTCATAATCTAATTGTCAAGTAGACTGGGAACTGTTAGATTTCTGGAATACGTTGATTACCATCCAAAATTTATTTTGAAACTAGTTTGCAGTTGCTACAGCACGTTAAGGGGAAACTGACACGAGCAGAATAGAACAATTTGCCTTTGACCCAAAAATGCAGAAAGACGGCGTGTTAACTCTCCATTATGGAGCATCTCTAGTCAATTAACCAAGGAGTCAGTTGGCATCCCGGACAAACGTAAAATGGCATTTAATTTTCCTAATGGCACCTTTTACATCACCAACTAAAAGTCAGTTGGAAAGGGGTGCGTTGTTAGATTAACTTGTTGGCTCTGAATAGTGATAATTGAAATTGGAGTTCAAGTGATCCCCACTTCACCCTCGCCTTCGCGAACGCTACATGCTTCTTTTTAATAAAAAGCCCGTTTTAGTAGCAATCCTTCGAAAACAAGGGCATCAAATTATGCTGCTAAACGCCCTGTTTTAGGATCCCCTGTGAACGCGTTTTGCAATGATGTGATTTCCTTTTTGCAGTGGACACGAGCGTTGGTTGGGAGGGCAAAGTAGCCTGGGAAATCTTCGGAGTGCAACATGGTAATTGGAGTGTGTGGGGAGACTGGAGCGAGTGCTCAACAGAGGCCTGGGCTGGAGTGAGGAACAGAACACGAACCTGCTCCAATCCAGTCCCCAGGAGAGGGGGCAGACCGTGTGTAGGGGAATCGGTTCAGTATGAACCTTGCAGTCTAGGAATACAGGGTGAGGCCATTTTGGTAACTTAAATTGTGTAGTATGCAAGAAAAAAGGCATCGAAGGGCCTTGTTTTTCAATGTGTTATTTCGCAGTAGTTTATGCACGAAAGCGTGATCACACCACGGAGAAGCACGGTCCAACAAGTTATCAAGCGCCCATGTTTCGAGTCGTTCGTTTCTTCAAGCGTGCGCAGTAAGGAACGAACACTCGGGGTATGGGCCATCCAGAGATGCACAGAACGTACGCGCAGTAAGAACAGTAGGCGCCTGTAGGTCTCCTTTTGGCAGTGGTCTGGTTGTTGAAGTGAAGGACCTTCAAGACGTGTTTGTCTTTACAGTCAACTGTCTCTAGAAGGACACCACTGTAAAGCGGACTTCTCTTTAAGGCGGACAGTAATGGCTGGCTACCATGGATCTCATAACAAGGAAAAGTATATCTGAGAAATACCGATGTTTTTTATCGTGAGCGAAAGGGAATGATTTACAGCGCTTTAAACTCAGGCATTCCCAGCAAAGGCAATCAAATATTACAGATGTTTTTCTCGGTTGAAGTATTGTACATACATTTAAACGATGAAAAGATCTTTACCTTCACTTTGACTTGGATTTACACATTACAGTTTACTGATCAGCACACGCAATTGTATCTTCCCTTAATAAAAACTTCGTTTCAGTTCTGACGCCAAAGGCTTATATAGTGTCAAGTTACACTGTGTCTCTATAAGGCGGACACCTGGAGCTGGTCCCGAGGCCGGTGTCCGCTTTAGAGAGAGTTGACTGTAACTCATTCGGCGTTTTGCTTTTCAGAGGAAGAAAAACGTCTCAATACAAATCCAACAAAGGTCTTAAATCCAGCACTGCGCATGGCTGTGGAGTTTAAAGTGACGTGTAGAACCAAAGGATACAAAATAACAGACTTCAGCGTGGAGATGTCCAACGAGACAATCAACTGTGTGAAAGACCCACATCGGTGTGGAGGTAAAGAACTGTTCGATCCTACTCAGGAGCGGTTACATATACGAGACTTTGGGGAGGCTTGGTCTGACACCGGAAGGGTACTCTTGTGCTGCCACAAACAATACGTCATTTCCGCTTCCCATTTTCCTATCTTTCCCCAACAGTTTCAGGGCTAAGTCCTACATCTATATACTTATTTCCGGGCCTGAGCCCTGACTGGCTGCCATCTTCATACCGGAGGCGTAGATCGATACATATTTTCTGACCTGAGCCATAAATCGATACCTGTCTTTATACCAGAGTGTTAATTTGTTTTCGGCGTCCGTTTCCAAAAACTCCGGAAACCATGTCGGGCCCGGGAAGTATTTTTCAAGTCGGTCTTCTATCGTTTGGTTCTAACTGGAACAAACTAACGCAAATTATCTCTTGATTTTATAACGTTCTTTCTTAAAATATTATCAAAAATACTGTAAATCCAATTTCTTTTGATGAACCTAAGCCACGTAAAATAGTTTTTCGGACCCGAAACGTTTTCGGTAGTTTTGAGGAACGCGCGCCTGAGCGCAATCAGTTATTCAAAAGAGGCATTAGTTTTCGAGGCTTAAGAATGAGACGGTTAAGGAAAGAGTACACTGGTTCAGCCCCCGTTGAAGTCCTGAATTTTTTTTTCAGGGTTCTTGACGCAGTTGCATAAATTGCGTTCACAACTGCGAGGATCATTCTTCATTTGATTTCATTTCCGCAGTTCTTATATGATTTATTTCATATACATTATTCATACTGTTCTCTTCCACGGGAACACATGAACCCACAATTGACCTGCTCCCAATGTCAGTGGCTTCATAGCTCAGTTGGTTAGAGCATCGCATCGGTAATCGCGAGGTCACGGGTTCAAACCCCGTTGAAGTCCTGAATTTTTTTCAGGCTTCTTTTCGCAATTGCATAAATTGCGTTCACAACTGCGAGGATCATTCTTTATTTGAGTAGACTGCTCTGTTTGCCGGTGACGGATAGTTGTTTTTTATCAAAGAAATTTTAAACTTAACGAAGCAAGGTTTCAATGTAGATCACTCCCAGAAGCTCGCGTCACTCATTTTGCTTCCTATTGTTTCAGAAGGGATATGGGATCGCTGGGGTGAGTGGAGCCTGTGTTCCGTGGAAGGGTTTCAGATAAGAAGGAGAAAATGCAAAGAAGAGCCTTGTGTGGGGGAGTGGCTGCAGGAAAGGAGTTGCCAACCTACATCCGGCAAATGTGAAGGTTAGTTGAAACCGCACTCTATCAGATGCTATCAGCAGTGCGGTGAGACTGGACCGAGGAGAGACTGGAGGGAGTCGCGTCTTCCCCCTACCCTCTCCTCCCCTGGTCCTCTCTGCTAGTTTGCTTCACACTTCGAAGTTGTGGCGCGCCCACTCGACCTTCCTGCTAGCAACCTGTAATTCCAGCCCCAACTCGGAACGGAGCGGCTTTCAGTTGAGTGTTTTCAAAGTAAAAGCAAAGAAAGTACTCTGGCCCTTTCATAATAATCGCGAGAGCGCAGTGGACCAGTGGAAATTCAGATTAAATGTATGCAACCGGCGCCAAGCGCGGGAGAGTGCCTGCAAGCAGGTCACGATTGGTTTCGGTTTTGTTTCTTATTGGCTGAGAAAGTGATGCAAATTTTGTTAACCAATCACAGAGCGGCGCAAAAGAAACCCAAACTTTTCTCCTGGTTTTGTCTGTATGATGTTCTTAAAACTGCAAACTATTTCGTTGTAAATCTAAACCTTGAACTTGAAAGCACCCAGTTGCCTAATAGACTTTGAGGTGTAAGTTATTTATGTGAGGTTGAAAGTGGAATATTTTTTTTAATCTGCTGCCGGGATTATCGAGAAATTTTTTACCTTCTTCGATATTTCTAAAGCTTGATAAGGTAGTGACGGCAAACGTCAAAGTGACTTTAGAGCTGTCACCAGGTTACCGATGGACCAATTGTTGCACGGCGTGCATGGAAACTGTTTTATTGTAAATGGCATGACAATTAATGACGTGGCAAATTGCGTTACACTAACACTTCTTCTGCTTTCGGTAGGTTATGTGGACAAAACATGGGATGAGTGGTCGGAATGTGTTTGTAATCACAGCTTGAACATATCCGAGGGGAGTGGCGTCATGTACCGAGTTCCCAAGTGCCGCAGGATATGTCCCAACGTGTCTTTTTGCGCCGATTCTATCGAGTTTAAACCGTGCAAATGTAAATCAGTCGGTAAGTGTAGTGACATTTTTGACTGAGCTTAGCAAGGACAGTTTTCCTTCATGATAGTATGATTACAACGGTTCTGTTTTGTATTTTACAGTCGTATTGGCACGGCGACAGGAACCCGACCCCGTTGACCACTCAGACTTTAAGATAGGACACGTTATCGGAGCGGCGCTAATCGGCTGCGCTTTTGCCGTTGTTCTGTGCGTGGCGGCGATCTGTTACGTGAACCGCAAGAAAAAACGCTTTAATGTTTCAAAAGTAGAAGAAAACAGCCTTCACGAGACGACCATCGACAGCAGATATTCAACGATACCACGCGAAAACGGCAAATCAATGAAAGAACCACTGTCGCCAACAAGCTCAGGAAAACGAGATAAAAACAGGAACTCCAAAATTAGGACACGTTCACCACTGAAAATCATATTCTCGAAACGGAAACCGCGTTACCCTGTGGATTCAGTATAGCTGCTGTGGGGGTGGGGATATCACGAAGCTTGTGATGAACATATTAATCGCGTAACACAAGTAACGGCTTCCGAATATCTCGATCAGACAGGTCTCCTGAATTTAGGGAGATATGCAAGGAGAATTTAACGATCTCCGTACGTACGTGTTGTAGCGTAAGAGTAAATACCGAAACCATGTAGTTTACGGAGAAGGAACATGTTCGTTAGTAAAAACCAGGGCCTCATACGGTAATTTGGACACATTTAGCGATGGTAGGAGGCTCTCGATCCCCCTGTGCAAGCGCAAAGCTGAAACGTTGCACCGGCGGCGAGAGAGCTCAGCTGTAAAGCTCACTTTGACGAATAGACTGGGACCGAATGGCAGCGCAAGTGACTGGGAGTATTTTTGGGGGGAGGGGGGTGCGTACTGCGAAGAAACAATCCCCCTCCCCCCAAAAAAGAAAAACAGTACAACAATCCCTCACGCGGAATTAAAGTGAGCTATAAAACAGGACAAAGTCTAAGGAGGTCGCGCACACTGTTCTCTGCCAAGAGATGTTAAATACTTTAAACTCGCGTGTTCTGTTGCAGTTAAGGTTGTTTTGGATCGTTCTGCTTTTTGTGAAGTTACTGGTTAATTTGGAGGGAATGGAACGAAAGATGGAATAATTACCTGCTTACGAGTGGGAGGCAAAGTCTTCTGGAACTACTCAATTTTGTTTCCTTGTATCACGACGCTAAAACATGAATCGTTTTTCTTTTATTCCTTTACTGAGTTTCCAGGCACGTGTACCATAGTATGAAAGTGGTGAAATATTGTCGCCTAGTATTGGGTGACTTCCAAAACCATAAGCTGCCCAGTTTGGTTTGCTTTTGAGATTTCCCTTCCTCCTAGCCATAAACCTGCAGTAAGACCAACGGACCAGTGCTTTTTTTCTGCCTTGTTTTTTGAGCCCACGATGGCCGATCTCGAACTTGCACTGAGGCTCGTTTGCAGGGTTTGGGGACATGAGAGCAGCGTGTTTTTTACAGGATGGCTTTGCTCTTTTCAGTTGAAGGGTTCTTTCATCATATTTATTCAACTATTTATTATGTAAATAAATGCGTTCGGTTTTGTTTGCTGGGGATGGTACAATTTCCTCATTTATATTCGCCATATGTACAGTTGTATATATGTCGACAAATGGATACGTTATATAGATGTAAACTACTAAAGGTTGGTGGAGTGGGGCT
>JAEMWC010000081.1:205000-210000 GCA_016490735.1 Pachyseris speciosa | reverse complement strand
ATAATAATAATAATAATAATAATAATAACTTTTGTTCCCGTTTACAAAAATTTTGGAGATTTGTTGAAACTGGAATCTTAAGTCATGTTTTAGCACACTTTTATCATGTTTCTCTGTTACTCCGTACTTAACTTCACTTGAAAAGTTTATGATTCCCTTATATTTATGTGGGAACGTTAATTAGAGTGTAATTTTAAAAAGTTTGAAGAAGGGATTAAAATGGGATAACAATTTTATGAAGCACTACCCGTTAGTTACACCCCACAAAGGCACTGCAGGTTGCTAAGGAACTCTTTTGATCAGTCCAATTTTTCACTTCAAATTTAAATCATCAATATTTCCTATTTCATTCAATTTAACTAGTCCTTCCCAAATCTACCCAAAAATCACCAAAACGTTCACAAAACATCCCACAACATGGATTGCTTGAAACGCGAACGAGATATTAATGTCAAATTCATGTTAACCTATTGGCAACCGTGCCGGCCAAAAGCGGCCGCGCAGAACCACGTCCCTTGTACCGCTTGTGACGTCATCGGTGTTAATGCTCATGGAAAACTTTTGCATGTAGCATGTGTAGGGGAAGAGATCTTTCAAACCATACCCAAATGAGCACGATTCCGTCAAACAAGCCGGAGAAAACGCGAAAAAACCAAGTGACGTTGAGCCGAAAATTTGAATGAAAATATTGTTCCACTACCCACCTGCACTTCCTTCATCTAATTCTGTGATCCTAAAATTTTCCACATTTGTTTTCCCACCGAAAGAAAGCCCAGAGTAAGAGAAAAGAAAGCGAGGTAAGAAAAGAGAAAGAAAAGGGAAGGAGAGAAAGCGAAAGGTAGAATGAGAGGGGCGGTGAAACGTTTCAACCCAAAACCTAGCTCGAAATTTTGTTTTCTGTGCATGCCCGAACTTGGAAAACTAATATTAAGCATCAGGAACAGAAGGGCGCTATGAACTCCACCAGCAAACAGAGGTTTGGGCAGTTTTGATTCTTTTTGGCTAGAATCTGGCCAGAAAACGGCTCGACGAGCTTCAAAAGCTGTTTTTCGGCAAAATGCTGAGTAGTCAATGGGTTAAGCGACGCAAAAACGGTGTTCAGTCCCGCCTGAAATGCAACACTTCCAGGAAAGTTCAGGGGAAAGCCTACAAAATGTAGCCTCCATCACAGACGTCTTTGGGCTCGTCACGCGTTCCTTGCCCACGAACGTCTGCTGAACTGAACTGCCACTTCCGTTCGCGGCGGTTAGCCAATCATAGTTCGTTTTCCAATTTTTTGAAAGTAGGACTTCGACCCCGGGATTATTTTCACAGACGATGCACGTGAATCGGGTGTCGATTTCCATTCTTACGTAGCTCGTTATTGGTTTCTTCAAAACAAAGGCTAACCGCCGGCGAACGGAAGTGGCAGTTCAGTTCAGCAGACGTTCGTGGGAAGGAACGCGTGACGAGCCCAAAGACGTCTGCGAAGGAGGCTATACAAAATGAAGCCCGTGCAAAATTCGTGACAAAATGGCCCGCTAATCGGCTACAGTTTGCAATCCATATTCGTGTCAACTTTTTTAGTATTTGCTTCAAACTGGTCGAGTAAGTTTCAAAATTAAACATGGCGGTTTTTGACTTCTTGTCCATCACCTTCACAAACAGAGGAGAAACACATGGTAAACCAACGCATTTTATATGGACTTGACGTTTCGTATGCTAGGCAACACATTTTCAAAAGTGGCCGTTACAAGTTTTGAAAACTATTTTATATAAAGGAGTCTGGAACCTTGATTTAGAAAAAATTATGTTAACAGTGAATCTATAAAAGGATACAACTTATTAATAATGCCGATGTTATCGGCTTCCCCGAGGGGTCGACGCCCGGGCTATCAAGGGGGATTGTAAAATCAGTCATGCAAACTTGAGGAATTTCCCTGGCGAGTCGAGGAATCTTGCATGACAAAGTCCTCTAAGTGAGGTGTCTCTCAGCAGAAAATCCGCCAGACATCCTTTACAAACTCGTGATTTCCCCCATCCCCTAATATTTGATCGTAAAACAATGTCGTTTTCCCACCCTACTCTCGGGCAAAGAATCCAATCCATCTCTTTGTATTCCCCTACATATCTCCCACATATCTCCCGGGGGTCGACCCCTCGGGGAAACCAATGACATGTGCATAAAGCAACAGCTTCTCATTGCTGATGTTTACATTTGTCGTGAATGACTAGGCGGCCGAACTTCACGATATCACGAAAAAAAAAACTTAGGTAAATGTCTAAGGTTTTAATCTCGAGGTAAGCGTCGTACAACGGCGGTATTCCAGTACAAAGGTTACAAAACTTATTTCGGAAGAAAGCTGCCAATTTCTATTTGCTAATCACACAAAACAGACGCTAAATCGATGTCATTAAATTACGTCACTGTCACGCAACCTTAATATCTCCTACACATTAAAAGCTGGAGTGGCTTAAGTTCTTCCAGCTTTTATCATTTCTATTTAAACTTTTTAATCCTTTCCGTCAGTGCTCAACTTATCAGTGAACTGGTGAAAAATTAGCCTATCAAATATATTTTACACATAATAAAAGATCCAAGAAAAAAGTTTAAAAATATGAAATTTCTTCTTCCCAGCCTCAACACAATTGTAAGACATAGATTCAGCTCCATAGAGTGATCAAATAAAACACAAGATTGAATTGATTTCAAGGTTTTCTTCAGTTCTAAATATTAGAGAAGTATTATCATTTGGTAGCAAAACAAAATATACATTCAAGAAACATTTCAAATGTTTTGGGAAGAATAGAGGTTTTCTGGCAACTTTAAAATCTGTATCGGTAAATAATAGCAAAAAAGTAGCAAGACTCTATAATAGCAATTCCTTAACAAAAACACTACACCAATGCCGGTTACTTGAGCTTGTTTTCAACACTAGTAATAAAAACACTTGTGACCCCCTAAAAACTAAAAACCAACCCTTTGTATATCAAATGTAACCTAATTTTCTACAGCTTGTTTCGCCATGATCATGAGGAACATTCTTTAAAAAAGGTCAAGCTGTTCTCCAAAATAGTTTCAGAGCTTCCGGGCCATTGACGATGACATGTTCACCTCCTCGGCGGCAGGTAACACGATAATACAAAGCTTCTTCGGTCTTAACACTGAATTTGGTCAGATGCTGACCATCCACGGTTAACACGTGGATGCACTGACGCATGTCCAGTACCATTACCCGGCCATCAGGACCAGCAGGGCTATCTATTGCATCCTTCAACAACCCGTCTCCAGTGCTACGAACATATCCATCAAGCACGTAGTCATGTGTACCGTTGCACTCATGTCCTCTGTGGTGAACATGCCAAGCCAATGGTATTCTTCGATATATCATTGTACACGGGGCAGAGGACTGGAAAAGAATCTCTGTTGCAGTTCTGTCCGCGGGCAAAATTACCAAATGACAGGGTCGGGGACCGTAGTAGAATTTGCTTTGCAAAACACCGTTCTAAGGAAAAAACATGACGTAGCTTTAGGCGGCTCCTACTCATATATAGTCACGTCATTTACTCAATCTTTTATTCACATTTGTTCGATTTCGGGTCGTGTGGACATCGCATAGTAAGAACGTTGAACATCAAGCCTACAATTGTAGCTCCAGGTCGATTCAGTTCCTAAATAGTTTCACAGCACAATGACTTTTCGATGAACATGATCCGTAACACAAATGTGACCTTCCATGGTCACCGTAATCCCTCGTATCAATAAATCTTTTGGGTCGAGTTTCACTGTTCGCTGACACTCGAAATCTTTAGTGTATATACACAGGCAGTATGTTCCTCGTTCAACGCCAGCGACGATGACATGTTCACCTCCTGGGTGGCAAACAACACGAAAATAGCGAGCTTTTCCCGTCTGAACACTGAATTTGTTCAGCTGCTGACCATCCTCGGTGAATACGTGGATGCACCGATCATCCCTGTCCAGTACCAGTACCCGGCCATCAGGACCAGCTGTGAAATCTACTGCTCTCTTCAACCCCTCCTCTCCAATGCTACGAACATATCCTCCATCAAGTTCATAGATATCAACCCCTCCGCCCCATGCCACCAGCACTTTACTCCTGCTTACCGTCAGTCTGCTCCCGTACCCGCTCCTCTTCACAGGAAACTTTCGCAGCTGGTCCCCTGCGCTGTTGAAAACCAGCACATGATCAGTCCACCTTGTCTCTTCTCTCTCGGACCCAGTCTCCTGCAGCTCGACCAGTGCATAAACGTTTCTGACCTCGTGAGTGGCGACATCATAAATTTGCCTTAAAATTGTTTCACCCCCTTCGGTGTTTGGACGGAACTTGAGAATAAAATTTCCGCTGGTGTCAAACGCCTTGATAGTTTTATCCCAGATGTCTGCTATAACAAGCTGTCCGTCCTTGTTTGAAGCGATACTTCGTGGCGCCTTCAGCTTGTGTTCGTCTTCACCCTCCTGATCAAATGACCATGGTGTGACACAGCAGTGTTCCATACCAACTCTCTGTAGTACTTTTGCAACTCTTTCGTCACGCAAAGCATCAATTTTGTCTTCTCCAATATCAATGGATGGCCAAATCCAAACATGTGTGTCTTTACCGACCGCTTCCATAGCATCGTAGACGGTGCGATTTACTTGATAGACGGCAGAAATTATTTCTCGTCTTTCATCTTTTGCCAACCTACTCCTGATATTGAGGAGACTTTTCTTGAGCTCGACTTTAAAGTTATTCTGAACATCTGGCAGGGAGTGAAGTTTCTCAAGACACTGTTCGCACTCTGGCATTGCATTTTCTAGGACATCCTTTAAAGATAACGATGAGAAGTTGAGCGAGGTTGCCATGGTCTCTGCGGCTGATTCTAACATTGTTGCCATGACTCGATAACGAATGGCAGTTATGCGGTCAGACGTGCTGAGAGCCTCGTTGTTGAACGCTTCTGTTGCTTTTTCGCGGGCCGTTTTGAATCTCTCTTTTCCTTGAGAAAGCGCCTTTCTG
>JAEMWC010000081.1:175000-192500 GCA_016490735.1 Pachyseris speciosa | reverse complement strand
CTAAAGAGAAAAGAACGTTAGAACGGTTTTCAAAAACTGCAACTCTAGCCAATCACGGAACACGCAAAAAGCGCAACGAGCCAATCATAGTCGAAGGAATGACATGCAACCGGCGAAAAGCGCGGGAAAATGCGCGCGTGCAAAATGCAATTTCTTGTTTGTACTTTCCGCACGAGCTGCGGTCCTCCTTGTGTTGTCTTTTATTTAATGCAGGATTGTTAACCCTTCAAATCCTGATATCACCTTGCATATTCTCATTGCTGTCCTCTCTACATTTCGTATGGCCCCTGTTGGGAGAATTTCTTTAAAATCATATTTCACCTTTAGTGATAATTTCCTTTAGCGTATTGATTTTTGTGTTGGATTAAGCAGAAATTGTTCGCGGTGATTTAGACACAGGCCACTCTTATAGCTTAAATGGTTAAAGTAACTATTGACGTTGTCGCTGTTGCCATTATCCGCATACCGTGGCGCCATTTTATGAAAGTTTTTGAGTAACAATAACAATAGGGTAGAAAAATGTTACGTTAATAGTTTTAAACGTAATTTAATTTAGTCTAATGTACTAGACGATTTTACCTTGTTCGATCACACTGTTGTAATTCTAATTTATGGGTATAGTTTTAAAATTCTCTACATAACTATCTTTTAGTATGACACGACCACATCAGCTTTGCAGTTCTTAATCAACCACGTATAAATAAACATTTGTTGTTGTTGTTGTTGTTGTTGATATTGGAATTTATCATTGTTTCTGTTCGATAGAGTTGTTGTTGCTATTACTTCTAGCTGTTTGTTGCTGTAGCAGTCGATGTTGAAGCTGTCGTTGAACATTGTACACACAGCTCATTAAATTATCATGATGACGGTGTCACGAACCTCTTATCCGGCACCTTAAACTCCTTCTTCAGTTGCTCGGCCACTTTCTGGTCGCCTTCCAGCACACACTGTAAAGAGAAATACCCGCTTAGCTCTTCTCAAAACTGAAACGACTACGTTCTACTGAAATTAAACAACGTTTTGTATTTTAAAGTGCAACTAACCCCAAACCCACCTAACCCCAGCCAACCCCACCCTAACCCCATCTGTTCGAAACGCATTGCTCCTATTTGCACATCCCATTTTGACTTTTATAGGCTGTAAAAGCTGTAAATGAAATCCAGCCATCACCTGTCACATGTTAGAGTTAGTGAGGGGCATGGGTCTATTCCTGATTTGACGTCACAAACTAATTTGCATCGCGGGAAGTCTTTGTAAACATGTATGCAAAGCAGTTTGTGACGTCAGATCAGGAATGGATCCACGCCCCTTCTGACTCGGTCGTGTACCAAATGATGCTTTGTTTATCATAAGTTCTGACGCCCATAAAAAAAAGTCCAAACTGGAAATAAAGTCAATGTTTTTTGGATATTTACAAAGTACTATATTAGCGAAATAAAGTAGTTTGGGGTTATGAGCATTTGTTATTCTTACCTGATAAATGGTGTCACTCAACGAGAGATCTAGAAACGTTTTTCTGTACTTTTCCTCCAATTTAACCTGATACTCCATTAGCTTAATTTGTTCTTCCGTAGCCTGAAAGGAGAAAAAACAATGAAACGAGCGAGATGTGACAAGGTGATCTTTAGTGAAGTGATTCTGCTGTGTAGGACCTCTAAAATAGCTCTTGATTCCATTTCCTGTTTGGTTTTGTTAAGAAATAGAGAGAATTACGATCGCGTTCAGCGAAAAACCGTGACCGGAATTTTCTTGTATTTGCTGGTCCTATGTTACCGCATGAACAGGCTCTCTGGTAGGGTACTGGACAACAGAAGAGAGCGGCGCACCGAGCGAGGCCTGGAGCTCAGCTAACCGAATTTTCTCGCGCCCAGTCCCCCAATAAGGGAGCCTGTTGATGGGCTACTTATGTGAAGCTGGGAAGTTTGCAATTAAGCGTTGACGACAAACGCAAGAATTATCCCGCGTGGTTCCCATTTACTTGTTAATTCTGTTGAGAAAAAGTAAACAAGAATACAGAGTGTTTATCGTGTTGGCGTTGATTTTGACGTGAAGTGTGATCCCGCATACCTTGGCATAAAACTGGAAGCTTCCTTGCTGGTAAGACATCTGTGCTTTGGACAATGTTTTGAATTTGGCCTCTAGCGTCTAAATTGGAGCAACAAAAAGATGAGTTTCCACAAAACACCCATCAGGCAGAAAAGGAACGATTGGTTTGGACATGGAAGCATAGTATGGATTATTATTCAACAAGTTATGGCAATGTCCAAATATGGTCACAGCGCGCTCAATATTCGTCGCGTGTACTCGAGATATCCTGCGATATACGTAATAGTTCGTGTGTCGCGGATTGACATGGCGGCTTTTCCAGCTGTTTTTGGAATAATCGTAGAAAATTTTGCTTTGTCATTAACGCGTTGAGTAATAAAACAATTATCCTACTCGATCGTGCGGGAATATCGCCGGATTTCAGCCAACTCCGCCCACGGCCTCGTCAGCTAAGTAGTTAACAACTGAATTATCCTGCGAAATCGCGCGGACTATCGCCTGATACTTAGCCGACGAGGCCGTAGGCCAAGTTGGGTAAAATCAGGCGATATTCCGCAAGATTGAGCAGGATAATTGTTTTATTATTCAACGCATTAATGACAAAGCACAATTTTCTGTGTTTATTGCAAAAAAGGTAGAAAAACCGCCATTTTTCTCCGCGACACACAAAATTACGTATGTCGCAGGATATCTGTTGAGTAGGCACGACGAATATTGAGCGCACTGTGACCATATTTGGTCATTGTCACAATTTCACGGGATAATTGTTAAGTATAATTTGGGATTTATTATACTACTCTCAACCAATCAGAGTTGAGTAGTTTTGTTTATCTTACTATAATACTTGTGATTGCAGTGCAGTCTCCTAATTCTCCTAGATGATAAATAAGAACTACACGGACACCGGTAAGGAGAATTTTGATACTGATACCTTCTCGTTGTAGCTGTCTTGTACAAACGCGTTTCCACTGTTTAGAAACTGATCATCCTGATAAAACAGGTCCACGAGTGTGCGGCGATCTTGATCCTTACAGTACTACAAGAAAAAAGTGGTAAGTTAAATCACAGTTTAGCGACAAAAATAATCTTATATGGTAGTTAATACAAGGCAACGGGAAACAATTCTATTTATTGCTCGTCGCGCGTGAGTCGCTCTTTGTAAGGACCGGAATCCAAATCTTTACATACACGGAAAATCATTGCAGTTGTGGACGCAAAATGCGAACAGAAAGCCAGTAGATTCATTAGCTCAGTTGGTAAAGTACTGCACTGTTATCGCAGAGGTCATGGATTGTGTTATTTTAGCAAGCCTTTTCCCGGTCCAGTTCAGCCTCTTCTTCAAATCGAGTCCCGGTGCAAAGTTTTTCATAGGGTAATTAGTTTTATATGCATGGGAACGAAAACTCATATTCACCGGAGAGAGTGTGCACTATGGCTCACTTTCGTGGAGAGTTTCGAGGCAATTCGGAAATTGCTTATTGCGTTTATAACTAATATTCTATGTAGCTAATCTTGACTCCGAGGGGATGCTTGTCGGAAATGCTGAATTAAACCCCTAAAAGAGACCAATCTGGGCGTGGCCCAAGCTTTTCGTTTTTGACTACTGAAACGATTTAAAAATATACATATTAAATATATATTTTTATATTCTTCGAGTGCAACCCTAAACGAGATCTTCACGGCTAAATATAACGGCGTTTTTCCCAGAACACCCTAAGTGAGATCAAACTCCGAAAGTTACACCCCTAAGTGAGACGACGAGCAACCCCTCCCCTTTCATACCCGAACCCCCCCCCCCGCCCCCTGGGATTTTAACATAACTCAGAGCCCCACTGTTAACAAAGGAATTCGGTAAACGTGGTATATTTTTTTTATTAGTTGGCTTGTTCAGTTCAGCTGAGTTTTCCAGGCGCGTGCTATCGTTTCTCTCGGTAAAGCAACCACACCTTATCAACTCTGTAGCGCGTCAACCAATGGGATAATTAACGGAGATTCTCTGTGACCTTTTTAACTTGTCGTTGCAGACGTCCTCAAATGCTAGACATCTGCATTCGAAGTAGGAAATCAGTCAACAACGTCAACCCCTGGTAGTCGTTCGTAATGACGGCATCGTTTAATAAAGCGGTTTTCAACTGAGCATCGAAAGAAATTGCGTTTGCTTTGGTTTTGCATTCCTTCGCTTTGTGATTGGTCGACAAATCCGCGCGTCACTTTCTCAACCAATGAGAAGCAAAACCAAATTCAAGCGCGACTTGCACGCGCGTATTTTCCCGCGCTTTGCTTCCGCTACATGAAATTGCTTCATATTCTGATTGGTTCACTGCGCTGTTTGAGTTTGCCGTGCTTTTGGTCAGCGTAACTACTTTGATTTTACGACACTCAATAGCACTATCGCTCTATAGTCAGTGCAAACTACAACGCTAAACTACCCTTTCTCTTGTTTCTTCAGACTCACCTTGATGTAGAGGCTAAGTGCCACAGGACAGTAACGTATGGCCATCAGGAACTCTCCAAGGGTCAGATTGTCTTTCAAGTGCATCACAACCATATAAACTGAAAAACAGACGTCATGTTAGCATCCACCAAATGTCAGCACAATAATAGCGCAGCGTAGATGGAAGGTAAAGATATGACACATTTCATTCTCATCGGGAACATTCGTTCTTGCCATAAATTGCTAATCGTAATTTTGGGGCCTAAGTCAGGCATTCTTAATATTACTTTAGATAACAGTAAGATGCAGGGAAAGATATATTGGAAGCAAACAAAAGCCAAAAATAATGGTTCAGTCATGTTGAAAATTACTTTATCATTTTAACAAAACTATAATTAAGCTTCTTCGATTACGGATGGCGTAGATTGAAACGAATGGGCCCTTTGCAGGATGTCAGTCACGTGGTACAAAATCGCCATGCTAGGACGCAAGCAACGCGCTGGGACTGGACAAACAAAGAATTTACCATTTTAAATGATGTAAGCTCTTCGTTTGACTAGTCCCAGTGGTTTGTTTGCGCCCCAGCATGGCGTTTTTGTACCACGTGACTTACATCCTGCAAAGGACCCATTGCAACTTCAAAAAATTGGGCCAGCTTTTTCAATTCCCTCTTCTGTGTCGTGGAAAAGCATCGTGGTTTGTTCCCCCTTTGAGAAAACAGCTTGATATAGCTTTCTTTTGATGTTTTAGGAGCATTTTGGTAGCGAGGACTTGGTTTTAACCCGACTTCAAGGTTTAAAAATCACCATGACGTAGCCCCTTTAACAAACCGTGTTGGTTTCCATTGCGCATTGGCTGACTTCCGTTGCTGAATTAATTACGCTAGCTTTCTAAACAGCCCGGTTGGCGAATTCTGCTGACAGTAAAAACATTGTTTGAAGTGGAGACTGAGTCGGTTTCCATATTTCCCCTTCTCTCGTAACCGAACCACCGCACTCATTTTCGATCCTTTATAGGTGTGGAAAGAAGCTCCTCAAGTTACAAATTGTGTTTTTTGCAATAGAGCTTTTCGCGGTAAAATCTGCCATTTTTGAAAATGGGGCAAACAGCGCGCGAAATACAGTGTTTGTACTGAGATTGTGATGTGAAATAACTTTGTAATATTGGGTATCTGGACTTTGAACGGTGAAGGTCATTTAGACGGCGAAACATTATTCCATTTAAAGCTGAGGGATACCGCTGAGCTAGAATGCGAGTAATCACATTTTTAATTTTCCATAAATTTGCCTTTAAATTTTTCCCGCCAGTCTTTCCGGAGATTACAGACAAATGTATGGAAAATTAAAAATGCGATTACTCGTAATCTACTTAGATGGATGGATCAACCTTTATTGATTTATACCGCTCAGGGTAGCCCCTTCAGATGCAAAAAGTTGTCTGCTATCAATGGGAGCAACTGAGTTCTGCTGTATCCCTCAGCTTTCACATCGCAATCCCCACACAAACACTGTATTTCGCGTGCTGTTTGTCCCATTTTCAAAAAAAGCGGATTTTTACCGCGAAAAGGTCTATTCGCCAAATTACAAGGTTTAAAGAATTGTCAGAAAATCTGGCAAACCGACGGATTACCTAGATCCGTGTCTCCGCTCATGATAGCTTTCTCAAGTGCCAAGTCATCTTTTTTCATGCGCATGAGCAGTGGGACTTGGTCAGCGGCCTTTGCTTCATAGTCCAGAAGCTGCAAAAGAAACAAAGCTTGAATAACTAGTATTATTGAATTAAGAAACAAAGAAAAATTTTGCAAGGTGCTGGCGGATGCAACTGATATTGCTCTGCTTTCATAACGCCTCTCGACTCCCCAAAGACCACTTTACGTAACCCTTGTCTAAGTTGTGGATGAAAGTGTGCCTTCATGAGTTATTGCTCATACTAGTCTGAGAAACGTGAGCCCATAGATAAAACTTTACTGAGGGACCACATACAAACGAAAGCTGCTGAGGAGTCATTTTTTAATTTGGTGCTGTTAATTATGTTCTACAAGGTGGGTCTAGCTTTTGAATTAGAGGATAAACTGAATCATAAAGTGTGACCACGGATAAGAAACTCAAAGAACTTCACTGTCGTTTGCCACTGTTGGTTACGTCGTACAAGGTGGTTCAAACCATTGTATTTGTCGATGAATTCCTAAAGTTTTACCATTTAAATGAAAGCTACTGAGAAGTTCTTTTTAATACACTTTGCCAAAAAGCAAAGGACATAAAAAGACTATTCAATTTTAAGAGGTCCTTGATAAAAGACACCCTTGCTCATAATTTTAATTAAGGCCATTTCTCAGTCACTAGAACTTTTTAGAATGTGAATTCACTATAAATTTTTTAAGTAGTTTTTTTATATTTTAAGGGCCTCAATGTAAACTACTGGGTCACCAGTAATTGTGTTTTTACCCATGAAAGTTGTTGTTGTTGTTGTAGTGCTGTTAAATATGTTGAGGATGAAATTCTAAGTTTGACCGTTAGTTGAAAGTAAATGGATATTCGTACAATGTTCACGGACCTTTATAGCGAGGTGTGTTCTTCCACAGTCAACTGCTTTAGAGGCAATCTCCGAATATGATATCCCAGGAGTCTCTCCGAGCCTGGAGTTGATGGCGCGAGCTATCTCTTCGTCATCAACATTAGCTTGCTGAACCTGTTGTGCAATTAAAACAAGTTTGTAAAAAATTCAAATTTTTAAACAAAAAAGGGGGAATTCTTCGAGGAAAGCAAACTCAGGTACGCAGGTCAGTCTGCTTTGACTCTAACTCATGTTTACCCGTTAAATATTGCGTGTTCTTCATTCCCAAGCGCCCACAACGATTAACCTGGTTGAAGGTAAATCACACGGACCGTAATTGACCGTGCATTCTCGTAAAGAGGTATATTGAATGATATAGCTGGTCCAGCTGGAATCAGAGTCAGCAGTGTTTTAGAGGAACAAGCGGGAATGAAATACATAATTGTGTTGTAATTTACAAAGTGTGGGATCAGAGACGAAAACAGACTCATCACGATAACCATGCTAAAGGGATTATAGCCGTGTTTGTCCTATAAACCTACAACCGGCCTGGTACGAGTTCGCGCAAACACGTGGACCCAGTTGTTCAAAGAGCAGCAGATGCTGTTGATCTTATCCGCTACTTAAAGGGGCATTGTCACGCTATTGTACCATCGCTTTAAAAAGCTTAAAAATGCCAATGCATCAGTGTAAACCTTAAAATAATGGTGTAGTTTTGCTGCCAAAGACTGTAGTACTGCATTGACACCATAAACTCCTGTATTCCATCAAAGATGACGAGGATGGAAATAGATTGAAATTTTATTCTGATAGTCAATGGCCTTGTAAAACCTGACACAATGCGATACCCATTAAGTAAAGTCCTTTTCATGGAATAGATTACTTTTTGTGTTTGTATTTGTCCGAAAGACAAAGATTAGTTTAGTTTAATATGTACAGTGAATTTGTTTGCTTTATGGATGTAATTTTCGAGTTTTTGTAATGTAATGTTTTGTAATGCAAATAAAAAAAGGAAAATCAAAATAATAATAATAAAAATAATCCCCACCCTGGGTACTACCTCGTTCGTTGCATTTTTGTTTTTTGCCTGGGCTGTGATTTTGCGATTCATGCTTATGGGGATACTGAAAACAATTGAAGTTTTATTAAACATCACGAAGACGCCTCTTCATGTTCAAATATTTCTTGTTTTATCAATCTTCTCTTTAGTAACATTGGGCTCAACCCCCCCCACCCCCCGTGACAGTAGGGTCCTCAAACCCCAGAATAGCCCTCCTAACACCCATCTCTCCGGTGGAAGACATTGGGCAATATTTAGCAAAGACAACGTGACGACAGAGTCGACGGCGTAAGCAGATTTAAAAACCGACTTGACCAATGGTTGAACGGTAAATTGAGCACCGGAAGTCGTGTTCAGTCATTTCCGCGTGTTTTCGCGTTCTCGTTTTCGTTTGACAATCTGCCTATTGATAAGTGCATTACAGATGTTTGTCCAAGTTCGTCCCGAACGGCTTCTGCGTCCCTAGTAGAAAAACACACATGGCCAAAAACGACACCAAATGCTTTACAATACGGTAACAGTAGTGGCCGCTGGCCATTCTTACTTTATAGCAGGCCCAGTGTCCAAGGATGCGACTGGCACCCTCCCCCTTGGGAATCTTCAGGTAATCACAAATTCTTATTGCCAAACAGTAATGTCTCCTAAGAACCAACCTACGAGGATTATAAAAACATAAGCATACAAATAAACCTTGGTGCTAGGTTGAGTTTTGCTCATCTGAGTGGGAGCAAAAGCTTGCCTTCTATTCACAAAAAATAAAGTTAAGTAAAATAAAATAAATAAATAAATAAATAAATAAAATCCTTACAACTTTTCAAGGGTCACTGTTACAAGAATTCTTGTTATAAGTTTGTTTAATTCATGAGCAAGTTCTTATTCTGTTACACAAATGGCCCTTGTACTACGAAGAGGAACATTACAAGTTATTTCTGGGAAATAAATTTTGCTGCAATTTTTCCAAGACACAATGACAAAACATCAAGATGCATTCATTTCCTCCGTGTCAGTCCTGGCCATCAGACAACCAAAAGACAAATAGTTTCAATGCACATAACAAGTCAGACTACGTAACAAAAGAAGAAGAAGAAGAAGGAGGAGGAGGAGGAGGAGGAGAAGGAGGAGGAGGAGGAGGAGGAGGAGGAGGAGGAGGAGGAGAAGGAGGAGGAGGAGGAGGAGGAGGAGGAGAAGTAGAACTTTATTTTATCACGCAGGGGCGTGGGCTAAGTATAAAAATTAAAAATATCCTAAATATACTAACAACCGTGATTAAAACTATTCGTGCATTTAATATAACCCTAAGTATAATAATTAAAATATACTAAATATAGTAACAACCGTGATTAAAGCTATTCATTCAATTGAATATACCCCTAGGAAAAAGATTACCATATGATATTTGGTCTGTAGGTTGAAATAAGCTTATCAAACGTAGCCAAAGTTTCACAATGACGTATTTCATTCTGTAAGGAATTCCAGACCCTAGCACCATCGTAGCTGAAACTCTTCTTTAAAAATTCAGTCTTTGGCAATGGAAGGGCCAACTTATTATCGGCGTTCCTTAGATGATAACTGTCGGCTGTGCACGAGTTCCTAAAGATA
This sequence comes from Pachyseris speciosa, assembly GCA_016490735.1. NCBI lineage: Eukaryota > Metazoa > Cnidaria > Anthozoa > Scleractinia > Pachyseridae > Pachyseris > Pachyseris speciosa. Next base: position 182,808 of record JAEMWC010000081.1, on the reverse strand, counting down.
TTCGAAAGCCTCGCTGGTGCTAAGTCATGGAGAACCTTAAACATTTGCCTAGCCTTAATACGAAATCTACGTTCGCTTAGTAAACTCCTGCCAAGATGGCGTAGGGCTAATTCAGACTGTCCAGCCTCGATTTTGTAACGCATGATCACCCTAGCGCATCTGCTATGGAGTTTCTGAAGCCTTTCGGCTAGTACACTTCCTAATGAATCCCAAACCTCACAACAATAATCAAAGTGAGGCATAATTAGAGTATTATAAACTGAAACAAGTAGGTCTCGACTTGCAAAATCTCCAAGCCGCTTTAGAGCACTAATTCCTGTTGTAATCTTTTTAGTTATTTCTTCAATATGCTTGCTCCACGTAAGAGATTCATCAATATACACTACAAGTATTTTTGTATCTCTGACTCTTTTGATCGGATCACTCCCAATACATACATTTGGTTCCAAGGGAAGCTTAGCCAGTCTTTGACGTGAGCCGATGAGCATATAGTCTTCGCAACATTAAGACTAAGCTTATATGCTTGTAGCCAGAATCTGATTTTTTCCAAGTCTTCATACTAGATACACCACTTACAGATATAAAACGCAAGTGTCGTTTCGGTGTGAATTACTTATTGGTTAGTTGGTCACACATGCGCAGCACTCACCTGTCGATGAGGGTTTTCATGGTAAGCTTCTCCAACCTGAGAAGATTGTTAAGGTCTTTAAAGGTACTACGTCAAGGCGCTTTTTACGTTTTGAGGGTCAAGTTAAAATCAAGAATTTTCACGTTAAGAGGAGGAGTCGAAAAAAGAGTTTAATGAACTTATCCCTCAATGAACTTTTAAAAGAGCAATGTTACAATTTCCAAAATTTTTAATTAACACATTTTTTCGTAAACAAAATTTAGAATGGTTCGAAGAGAAAACAAGAGCTCGCCAGATGTTTGCAGGTTGCTTTATGCATCTGTATGACAGAAAAATGGAGGCGAATTCAAAGTTTCTTCCCTGCGAGCGATTCGCGGTGCGACACAAACACGAACACAGTGTGGTGCAGTTGTCAACCATGCTCGCGTGGCGCGACCTGTCTTGTTGTTTAGTTTTGAACGACTAAAAGGTCTGAACGACTAGTAGATTTAAACTAAAACAGAGGCAGGGGAAGAAGCGACAAGCGACATGGCTCTGAAAACTGGCGACAATCTTCCCTTACAACACCGACAACCGATAGAAAATGACAGAAAAAGCGCGACAGGTTGCTAAGGGGACAATTTACTTTCCATTCTTCTTTGTTTTCTTTGCGACAGTAAACATTTGTCCCTAAAGAAACAAGCGAGAGACAGAGTGGTAAATGAGCGACAAAGCGACATCAGCTGACCACCCCGTGGAAGGCCTCAAAACAATTAGATTATTCGCCCTTGATTTCTATGCGTGATAGCTGTTTCGGGCTGCGCCCTCATCAGCTACCAGCGATGGAAATCTCGAGCTCAAAATCTAATTGTTAAACAGAAAGTCTCGGGGTAGACTGTATTCTTGTTCTTTTGGGACCTATTCTGTTTTCGAAATGAAAGGAATTATTCTGCCACCGATAGAGGAATGAACAGAATCAACAGAATCCGGTTTATTCAACATACGCAGAAAATGTGTCACATTGGGAAAGTTTTGGCGCGAAAATCGTGCGCGGTACGCCAGGTCAGTGACGTCACACCGGAAGTTAAGTTTAGACGCTCGGTCCAGACTATTTGCGTGTTGGTTTTGGTTATCTCCGCCAAGAGTTTTTCGTTTTCAGAATGCGTTCTTTTGAGAAACCTTATTTCTCGTATTCTTTTATTTCTAAACCCGAAACAGGAATAGCCAGGATAGGTAAGAAGAACGCGCCAAGAGAAGCACGATCGCCCGGGTGAGTGCAGTCCCTACTACGAATGTTTCAACTTTGTTTCAACCTCGTTCCCCGGGTCTTGGGAACGAGGTGACGAATGTTTGAGGTGACACTGAGTGACGTTTTGACAACCTTACCGGAAGTCATTCTCTGAGTCTTGTTTAGTGCACAGAATGTGGCACGCAAAAGGATACTGTCCATAAGTGAGAGGCACACCAACTGTGAAGTCGCGGACGGCGTTCAACACTCGCAGATTACATGGACAGATTACATGGACACAAACGCCTGAGGTGGCATGTCAGTCAGGAAACTTTTGCCAAACGATGCGGCCTGCATAATAAAGGCAACACAAATAAAAAAAGAAGTTCATTAAAAGTTTACCTCCGCCATTTGAAACGGTTCTGTTATCATTCTCAGCCAAGTCTGACATGAACACACAGCTCAACTTTTGTGTGGCTTCAGCGCCATGAAGTCACTGTGAACCTGACATCAACGGCGGTGCTAAATAAGTATAAGTCAAGTCAAGTCAATCTCTATGTTAACATGGTAAATACAAATTAAATTTACTTGTTTAATTCAGTGTACAGCGTGTGCGTGTACTGCAAGACTCTTTCGGGAAACAAATCTGGTTTGTGGCATTTACTTCCGCGGTGTTGGAGAAGAGGGGTGAAGCTATATCGAAGGCGTTGATCGAGGGTCGAAGAGCACACGTAAATTGTGATCAGCGGTAAAATTATAGAGCAAGTGGACCAAGTGTCCGGAGGTCGTGGGTTCGATTCCCACCGAGGTCAAAAGATTTTTTCTTTGCCTCGTGTGGTTCCCTGTTTCCCTTTACTAGGGCTAACGCCCAGTGGGTTATTCATGGGTTTAAGTAGCACTTTAATTTACACTTCAGAGTTAATTCTCTGTTCCACTATTTGTGTTCCTAGTGCTACGCGGCACAACATTCATATGTACCCTTACTTTCTCCTTTGCCGCGATTCACCATCTAAAATCGTCCCCGACTTTCTCTGTGCGACCTTGTAGCTCAGTCGGCAGAGTAACGGTAGATCTAATCCGGAGGTCGTGGGTTCGATTCCCACCGAGGTCAAAAGATTTTTTCTTTGCCTCGTGTGGTTCCCTGTTTCCCTTTACTAGGGCTAACGCCCAGTGGGTTATTCATGGGTTTAAGTAGCACTTTAATTTACACTTCAGAGTTAATTCTCTGTTCCACTACAAGTGTCAGACTGTTCGACCGCTGTCCCATATTACACCTTTTGCATTTTATTTCCAGAAAATATCCATTCATTTGTGTCCAAATTTGTTTCATTATGGTCAATATACTCTCATTAACACCAATATGACCTTCATTAGCGCGTAAGGAACGTTCAAGAATAACATTTGCATATCTATTAACATTCAAAATCATCAAAAGATAAACAATATCTTTCCTTGACATTCATTGACTGTAATTGTATTTTCATTATGGTCGAAATAAAATTCGTTGTCACGAATCGACAATCGTTTACACTTTTGGTCAATCCGTTTTCAACAGACGACTCTGGTTTGTGGCATTTACGTCTGCGGTGCTGGAGAAGAGGGGTGAAGCTATATCGAAGGCGTTGATCGAGGGTCGAAGAGCACACGTAAATTGTGATCAGCGGTAAAATTATAGAGCAAGTGGACCAGACAGAGGACCAAGTGTCAGACTGTTCGACCGCTGTCCCATGTGTGTCCCATGTGTGTTCGACCCTCGATTAAGGGTAGGCACATTTCACTGACCCTCAGTCCATGGACTACCACGATGGACTACCAAAATGGACTGCCCAAATGGACTGCTAAATGGACTACCAAAATGGACTACCTAAATGGGCTACCCTGAATTTACCTACCTTGAATATCAAAGTACAACTGTGAAGAAGTCGTGGATATGTGACCTTATTTGCGATAAGGGGGATTAAGCCAAGATGACTCGAGAAAAGGCGTTTTAACTAGTTTAAACGGGTGAAAACTCTTTCTCGAAAGTGTTTAAACAACTTCTTAATGCGTTCCGAAACGTCCAGCTCTTTTGAGCATCAATTTTATTGTTCATGAGCTTAACACAATTTAACCTCGGGGTTCATATTTACATATTCGCGTTTGAATGAATTATCGAGGCAGGGAGATATCGTGGGAGTTAAAAAAATGTGCTCCTTTTGAAAGGTTTCTGTCTTGTCCGTATGGTCGGATAAATATCAGGCGAAAGGACGATTTCGCCAAAACGAAGCCAGCCAAACACTGCAGTATTTCGAGAAAATTGTTACACAAAGCTGTCGAACGAACGTGAACACAACCGAAATTTGACATATGCAAATTATGCTTTTTACTGCCGGTCGGAAATGCAACATTTGCCGTCGTTTTCACAAACAACCATCGACGCCATGCTTTTGGATATAAAAATAATAAAGTTTCATTCAAAACTTTTACTGAAAAAATGGCGCGTTTAGTTAAAAAGAAGAGTATTTCTCAAAGCAAACTTGTGTTTGCATTGTGGCTAGACGCGATGGCGCCACCTAAAAATAATTTAATTTTAGATTGTATTGTTTTCGTTAGAATATTATTTCCAACGCTGAAAATGGCTTCGCGAATGCAGCTATATTGGTGTCAAAAGTTTTCGTCGTCAATTCCTGTACACACTTGGAAAATATCTTGGGTTGAACGGCTCATATATTTTTTCCACAGATCGTGAATTGGATGAACGAAGGAGAAGCTGCGCTTGTGACGGAATATTGATTATAATTTCTTTCGCCGTTCGGCTGTTTGATCGGACGTTCCTTTTGCCGTTTACTTCTTTCGATCCGAGCTGAAATACAGTTACTTTACTTTACTTTTTTCATTCCGTTCATCGGTTCGACTGTTGCTCCTCAGAGTTACTTTGGAAAGCCGATAGAGGTGTTCCGGCAATACTTCGGAAAATCGATATCTATTGGTATGCCGTTGACATATCGATTTGTTTACATCTGAATGAGTGACAAATTTGCATAAACTGCCCCCTCACAATACTCGTTCCTACGCTTCGCGTATCCACGACTAAAAAATCACTTAAATTTGGTTGTTTCGCGGGTAGGTACGTGGTGTTTCACGTAATGTAATTATCATTTAGAGGTTTGATATGGCCGAGTAGAATTTCTCTACCAATCAGAACACTTCATGACAATTTGATTTAAGACACCACGTAATAAGGGTTTCGCGATTTAAATGCTGCCGGTCAGCTGTTCTGCAGGCGCATTCACTTGTTGTGCGTGATGGCTGACATGCTGGAATAAAATTATTTGATTAATTTTATAATCTTCTAGACGATTCCTTGCCTGGCTGTCTTGATGCTCAAGATGGTAAGATGGTAACTCAAAAATAGATCACATGACAAGGCCCAGGGGTGTACTCCCAAAAAATTGGGTGGGGGTGCAGCCTGCTTCCCAAAAGCCTTACCTTATTTAAAGTGCACCTAACCCCAAGAATAGTTATTTTTCGCTAATATAATACTTTGTACTTATTCCAAAAACATGTAGCGTTTATTTCCAGCTTTGGAGCTTTTTACGGGGCTTGCGATAAACTATGCATCATTTGGTACACGACCAAGTCAGCTGGGGAGTGAGTCTATTCCCCATGCATGCATGCATGTTTACAAAGACGCGTCGCGATGTAAATCAGTTTGTGATGTTTACTGGGGAAAAGAAACACGCCCCTTACTAGCTTGATCATGACACAGATCACGGCTAGATTTCGTAACTTTTACAGCCTATAAAAAGTCGAGATTTGGTTGAAAAAAAATTAAAGGCTCAATGCATTTCGAATAGGTGCAAAGATTTATTTTAGCGAAAAAAATATTTCAGTGTTAGGCGCACTTAATACCAAAATCTGCGATTTTCCCTACCATATTTATAACAAACGAGTATAAATTCAAATTTTTACTCACCATCCAGCATTTCAGCCATCACAAGTGACGAATGAATGCGCATGCAGAACAAGCAGCATTAAAAAAAAAACAAGATGGCAGAGATTGTGCTCAATCAAGTCAAAACAACGAAGCTTTGGTAATTTTTTTTTTCAAGATATTTATGAGGGTAGTCCATTTAGGTAGTCCATTTTTGGTAGTCCATTTTGGTAGTCCATTTCGGTAGTCCATCATGGTAGTCCATGGACTGGGGGTCAGTGCCGTGAAATGTACCTACCCCTCGATTAACGCCTTCGATACAGCTTCGCCCAGCCAAGAGAGAGAAAATATGACGGGTAACAATTTTTGCGCCCGTGGAGAGACAGGGTTATGTGACAAGTCAGTCGTTTAGGGGAGGTTAAAGACAATAGAATATTTCTAACCGTCAGCTATAAAGTGGTCGCGGTCGCTTACGAGAGGTTCTAATTATAGTGTTTGACTGAGAAAATTTGGTAGTATGGAAATGTGGTCGCATCGAGAGGTTGTCGCAAAGAGAGGTATTCGGTTGGTTGACATTAATGTTTTCAAATATTGCGTTCGTTGTGATCAGTTTTCCGCACGAAAAATTCGTAGCACGGAGAAGAAAAATTCAAGAGTCATTGGATGTTTATGTGATTTTTTACCGTATCGTCCGTCTCACTACAAATTTCTCCGCTCACCACAAACTCTTCCCTGCTAGCAGAGGTCTTTGGCGCCGCCAGAGACCTCTGCTAGCAGGGAACTCGAACTCAAAAGCAACTTTTGAACGTTAAGACATCCAACTGTTTATAGGAACAGGAGTGAAATTTACGCAATTCGAACGAACGAACACAGGCTCACACTAGTAGGCCGACTTTTCGTTGTGCGAGGCCACGGTTACCATGGCGATAAAAGTGACAGTCGATTTACCCTTAAGAGGCTTCTCTGTACTGCGGGCTCATGTTCTCCGGCCGCAGCATGAATGCACTGCTGGACGGCTTCCGGGAGACGTTCTTTGATCATGCGTATGTATTCCTCAGCTCTTGCACTCTTTTTCTGTTGTTTAAAACAAACAAACAAAGAAACAAACAAATAAAATTATCTGAAAGAAAAGCAGGACAGGGCTTGCACTCCTGTAAAAATAGGTACCCAAAGGGTACATGTGTGGGATACACTGTCCACAATGCATTACAAACTTTGCAACTCGTTAGCATTAACGGACCACACAAAAATGCATAAAATCTCAGATGAGCTGGTGAAAAAAAATCCGTCAAGTCGCCCATAGAAAAGTCACTTTGAGAAGATTTACCCCCAATATGGACATATCTAGCTCCAAAAAATCAGGAGGTTACAGCTGTATCTCCACTATTAACCATTTTCCACCTGTGTCGCTTCTGGTGGTGCATATTGGTGTCCAGCACTCTGATGAATCAATGATACCACTCTTTACCACATGATACCACCTTGATGGTATCTAACAAATATCCAGTCACTGGCTAACAAAAAATGGGCATTTTCTTGAGACAATCGGTTACCCCAGCAGCCGGATAACCTCTTTACAAAAATCCCTAACGATGGAAATCAAAGATGAACTCGGTGACCCCTATTATTATTATCCAGTTGTGGTTACCATGTTCGAATACAACTTTTTGATTGGTAGTTTTTGGTTCAAGATAAAACATGTGCTAACATGCTATTTTATGAGCGGCCTGCCCTAAGCAGCGAGGTCAACGGAAGAGCAAAGGATGCTGTTTCCTTAACATCTACTTTCAAACGTTTATTCAAATCACTGGCTCTCGATCAATAACGCTTCTTCAGAGTCCCTTTTAGTACAGGTTGCTTTTCCTTTTAGCCATGATTAAAAAAAAAACAGAAGAAAATGACACCAAAAGTAAAAAAATGACTGTCCAAAAAGAGTCGTAAAAATAAACACTTCTCGATTCTAACAAAGGTAGTGAGAATAAAAACAAAGAAACGTAGCTTGCCTCAAATTCTTTGGAAGCGTCAAACAGCATAGCACCAGGCTTCATGGAGCCAATTTT
>JAEMWC010000081.1:155000-170000 GCA_016490735.1 Pachyseris speciosa | reverse complement strand
AATCTGCAAAACGATTTGCAAGATCCGTCGCACAATCATGAGAAGGCAACTTAGGGGGCGCTTTGAGATTCAGCATTTTTTCGACGGCTCTGAATAGTTCAAATTGATTAGAGCTATTCTCCTCAATGACCGATGAGTAGAACTTCATTTTAGACTCATAGATGAGACAATTAACGCGATTACACTGATCTACATACATCTGTCGTGCAGCAGTAGTACGAGTCTTTCGCCATTTGCGTTCAAGTCTCCGACGCTCCGCTTTCTGTGATGTGATTTCTTCAGTGTACCAAGGTGCCGAAGGTCTTAAAGTAATAACACGCCTTTTGAGGGGGGCATGCTGCTCGAGCAATAAGGACAAAGTATTTTCATACAAGTTCGAGAGTTCTTCAGTATTACTGATTTGCTCAAAATTCATCAATGGCGAGTTTCTGATGACTTCTCTGAAGTTCTCTCTGTCAACCTGATTGACTTTCCGATAGTGGAAAGTTGGACTTTTTTTATAGCTAACCCACAATGCACAGCGAAGTGGTCCGAAATTACTGCATCTGTAATGTGTACATTGGAGACTAAACTAGCCTCATCTGATCTTGTTGTCATAAGATCTAGGGTGTGACCATTTCGATGAGTCTCACCTTTGACGTGTTGCACGAGATTAAATATGTCCAGTAAGTCAGAGAACCGCTGAGCAGGCCGGTCTTCAGGTGCATCCAAGTGGAAATTAAAGTCTCTACAGATTAAAAGTGGCTCAGGTGTAGTTACAAGTGACTCCAGAAACTGCCTGAATTCATTCAGAAACATACTCAGTGTAAAAGCATTGATAGCTGATGGGGGGTCTGTAGATAACTACCATTCGCAGAATTCGTGATGAATAATTCATTGAGTAATTTGCCAGCTCGAAAGATTTGTAAATTTTCGATGTTGTTGTAGTGTTCTTGAATTTGTAGCTCCGCTTGTACAAAAATGCCACGCCACCTCCTCTGGTCTCGCGAGACGCATGTCTGAAGAGGTAGCCGGTAGGACACAAGCAGTTAATAACCAAATTCTGTTCGAACAAGTCGGGCTGGGTCCAGGTTTCAGTAATTGCCAGAATATCCAGGTCATGATCCACTACAAAATCTTTAATGACAAGTGATTTGTTATTAATTGATCTTGTGTTAATAAGGCAGAAATCGGTAGGCTTGAACCGGTTAGGAGAACCACTAGGAGTGAATGGTGTCTGCGAGATCGTAGTCAAGTTCGCCAGGTTGACGTTCCTTTGTGTTGGGCTAGAACAATGGGCCCTGGCCAAGCGGTTCGACACGATGGTAGGTATTTTTCTCCTGCCGCCTCTCCTACCCCTGTAGCGAAAAATCCCGCATTCTTTGAGCGTGGTAAACAGTGTCAACTGACCTTCGAAAGTAGAGCTGCGTCGAAGATCTAATAGCTGGTTTCTGGAGTAACAGAGAAACGTTCGAGTATTTTCAGGAATTAGCATAGTTCCGGTTGAGTTCCCTTGATGTTGATTTAAATTAACAAATGCAGCAGATCGAATATCAGAAGTATTAGGACCAGGTTGTGACTGGATATCCATAAAAATAGTAATGTCAATAGGCGGGTCATGCCCCGTAACCAACAACACAATTTGACCATGCTTAGTCCATTTTGTAGACGGCGAATTGGATGAAGAATTTATTGCATTCTGCAAATGCCAAGTCTACCTGAATGCTACATTTTTGTCACTTTTTGACCTTATATCCTCATCATTTTCTTGAGATTTCGTGCAATCCAAAAAAACCATCATAGGTTTGTAGCACATAACCCCATAAATATCTCAGAATTTTTGGGTGATTTTTAGAGTGTTTATAAAGGAGAAAAGGAAAGAGGGACGGCCTGCTACACTACCATTCGTGTGAACATGATTGCATGTGAATGGAAACTAATTTTCATAAGAAAAGATGAGCACTAGGACTCACTTTGAAAAAGAGCCAAAAGGTAATTTGGAAAATGCCTACAGTGTATTCCTTATCTAATTAATTCCATATTAGTTCACTGCCCTATAGTGAAATGATCTCTGGCCAGCAGCAGTCTTAAACAAAAGGAATGTTTAATTGTTGTGGGTTTCTTGTTGTTCGGTCAGATACCTGTTCTATAGTCTCTGTAGGGTTTTATGATAGCTGGTACCTCTGGAGAGAAAGAAAGTGGCAGCCACACCCTCAATACAATAATAATTATTATGGGGTTTGTTTGAAAATGAGCAACAATTGCATTTATCATACTGAACTATAATTATAATGACTATGAGCTGGGTCATTGAGGGGCCAGGGATCAGTGGCTGACAATGAGTAATTTGTTGAAAATAGAGTTTCAAGCCAAGCAGTTTTTAGCCTGGGACTGGGCTCTGCAATGGGGTTAAGAATCAAAAAGAAGGAACGTGAAAAAAAAACCTGGCGAGCAAAGCAAGCCAAGTGGGGGACTGAAGGAGGGGAAGGGGCTTCCCCTCCAGTGCTCCGCTATTTTTTTTTTCGCCACTTTCCTTCTTTTCGCTCCTTAATCCCACTGCGGAGCCTGGTCCCAGGCTAAGCAGTTATACATTGTACCAAATGAAAAATGATCCTCGCAGTTGTGAACGCAATTTATGCAATTGCGAAAAGAAGCCTGAAAAAAATTCAGGACTTCAACGGGGTTTGAACCCGTGACCTCGCGATTACCGGTGCGATGCTCTAACCAACTGAGCTATGAAGCCACTGACGTTGGAAGCAGGTCAATTGTGGGTTCATATGTTCCCGTGAAAGAAATGAGTGTGAATGATATATGAAATAAATCATACATGAACTGCGGAAATGAAATCAAATGAAGAATGATCCTCGCAGTTGTGAACGCAATTTATGCAATTGCGAAAAGAAGCCTGAAGAAAAGCATGACATGATTTATCTGTAATCTGAAACCCCTTGGTGGCTGCTGGTAAACAAAAACATCGCGGTGATCAAGCACTGAGTCCTTCTTAATACTTATCTAAATTTCCTGGAAGCAGTGGATGAACAGTGAGATGAATTAACTTATAGACTGAAAGTCATTCAGTCTCTTAAACACACAGCACAACCTGCTTATGACTTCATCTCCAACTGACGAGCATTGCTGATTCCTTGGATGCCATGTTCCCCTTTATGCCTTCACGAAGAAGCGATGCACGTCAGTCAATGTCACTTTTGAACGGGTAACTGAGGAGAAGAGTTGGCGTAGTGGTGAGAGCGCTCGCCTCCCACCAATGTGTCCCGGGTTCGATTCCCGGACTCGGAGTCATAAGTGGGCTGAGTTTGTTGGTTCTCTACTCTGCTCCGAGAGGTTTTTCGCCGGGTACTCCAGTTTTCCCTCTCCCCAAAAACCAACATTTGATTTGATTTGATTTATTTAGAGTTGATTTGATTTAGTCTCCCCAATTAGTAGAGCATCTGTGCTCGGCTAAATACATTTGAGACTTTAATAAAGTGATAATAATAATAATAATATAATATATAATAATAATAATAATAATAATAATAATTATTATTATTTACAACTCAGTTCATTTTAATTCCATCACTATTCCAAAACTTCATGAATCAGTTAATCAGCTAATGTGGTGATAATGTATAGGTGAAGGAGTCTGTGGATAGAAACATTCACGAGAAAGCAACTGATCAGTGTAATTTTCTGTGATGTACTGTTCAATTTATTTGTTTATTTAATTTATCTTATTTGTTTTATTCTTAACTGTTGCTCCATGGAAAAATCCTTTACATGTACATGTAGTATCACCATTTTAAATCACAGTAGTAACTGTTCATTTTATTAATGTGATAATTAATAATTGCTGTCAAATCCCCCACCTATGCCCGTCACTAGAGTTGTGATAAAGTTGGTATGAAGTTGTTATGAAATTGTCATGGAGTTGCTACACATGAAAACATGCAGTATGCTGTAGATGGAATGGTGCTGGTTGTTCATAGCCATATGAAGTCTTCATAGCAACTTCATGGATTTTTTCTTTCAGAAAAGCAATTTTCCTATGGCTGTGAAATAGCTATGAAAGGGAGCTGACTTCATAGCATTCATCTTAGTTATGAAATGGCTATGAAGTAGACATGAACTGACTATGGGTTGGCTATGAAGAAGATATCAAAATCCTATGAAAACTGTGAACTTTTCAAGGAAGTGTTCATGGGTATTCATAGACAATCCTGTTAGTAGTGATACTGTTCATTATGGTCTCCATTTAATGTCTTTACTTATTAATTTGTTTATTTATTCCATTTTATTTTTTGTACTTTCCTTTAGTGGTGTTTATCACGCTGTGCAAGGTGGTTCTAGGTTCCGAGTCTGTGGATGAAATCATAGAAAAATTAATGTTAGCTTCTCACTGGTAGATTATAAATTTTTTAATTGAATGATCTTTTCAACTGTGTTCATAAATTTGCCTATCAAATTGTTATGTGTCCCTAATCGAAGCACTTTGCTATTGTCATGAAGCATATAAGATGGCAATCTACCCTTTATTTCCATGATCAAATGCAAATTGAAAGCTTCCATCATACTGTTAAATTATGTTCTGTAAGGCTGTCCTGTAGGTTTAATCCAATTTATTTTTTAATGTCTATGGCTAAATTTATGCGGCTTAAGCCACGTAAATTTGTACAATTTCTTTGGCTAAATTCATTTTTAAATGAAACCATCTGATCAGTTATTTCTGTCATACTGTTTATTATGGTCTGTAAGGCTGTTCCTCTTCTTTGAGTGCTTGAATAAAATTTACTGATAATTTTATCATGCTGTGCAAGGTGGTTTTCACTTTTGAGTCTGTGGATAAAATCATTTAAATATTAATTTTTGATTGGTAGATTCCTTTCATCTTTTTAACTGTGCTAATCAACTGGCCTTTCAAACAGTTTTAGTCCAAGGACAAAATCTTCATTTAGGCACTTCACTATTGCCATGTCTTAGAAGCATAAGGTGGTTTCACCTTCTACAAAAATTAAAGTTCTTTTAACATTTCAAACACAACAGGTTTTTCATTGGTCATTCCATTTAATACTACATGTCTTTGCTCTGCACTGGTATTTCTGGTTTCCTTTCATATTTAGGCAGGGTTATCTTCAATTAGCACATACTTGTGCCAAATGAAAGTACATGTACAATAACAGTACACAGATAACCAGTGTGTGTATTGGATTGTAGCATTATTAACTTTGTATGAAAGTGTGCCACTCATGTCAATGAAGTGTCCATTGTCCGTACTGACCTTTGGCAATATTAATGCAAGACAAAATATGTGAGCTATTTGTCAAGACAAACAAAACTTCCACAATAAGCAGGTGTATTTATTAAGCTGTCCATAAAGTGGGGTTCCACTCACAGTGAACATGATCAAATTTTCATAGATTTTTACATTTTATTTTAACCTATTGGCACCCGTGCCGGCCAAAACCGGTCGTAAAAAACTCCCATGCTTCAAAACATTGCAACTTTCTCAATCGCACGAATATTGCCTTAACTGTTAGTTGTGAGCACGAAATGGAATGCCCTTTAAATTTGGATATCCAATAAATGCAAGAAACGTAGCGACTTTTACCAAATATGGCCTTTTGAGTTTGGACAAGAACGAAACTGGCCGTTTTTAACGTCAAAGAGAAACAACAAAAATGCCCCTTTTTGCCTTCATGTTTTTTAGGGAAATCATCGTCCAAAAACCAAAATTCAACCATCATAACAAAATTCAGTCCTTTTTCTAGCTTAGAAATGACTTTTTTTGTTCATATTCTTCTCCCGAGCGTAGATACAGCCTTTTGTTCCAGTGCATGCGGGCCTTCCCGACATTTTCAACATCTTGAGCGCATTGCATGCTGGGAACTAACGAGAATTTTTGACAGCGCCCGTTCCTTCCCCCAATTCTTTCACATAGCCACTCCGACCTACCACCAAAATTTCCTGCTCGTAGTCATCTTCAGTACACAGAAATTCCAAAATATGTGGCGGTAGGTCGAGAAATTCATCAATAGTCGAGTCCCAAAGGTACTAAGTGTTCGACCGGCCAAATTCCCAGTTCGTCGAGTAACAAGCCAAATTCAACAACAAAGTACATCACCTTGCTCGATTCTTTGAGAAAGTGGACTCTTAGCTACCGTCACGCTTAATGATGCTCATCAGGCAGCCGCTAAAGATGAAAAATGGCTGTAAATTTAGCAGAAATCGCAAGCAAACCCAACTTGGGCCATTGTTGTCGCTTCACGGATAAAAAATAGCTACGTCAAAATGACGTTTTCAGAAACCTTGAGCCTCCAGTGGCTTAGGACAGCACCACTTTTCCCTGGTAGTTCAAATAAAGAGTCACGAATTGCTATTCATCGTTTATAGGTGGAAAATCACTCCGAAAATGTAAAAACCTGCGGTAGTCAATGGGTTAAGAATAGTCCTCAAAACACACTTTTAAGAACTACTACCATTTTGACAATTATCGGTAATTCTGAAAATCATGTACCTCAGTCCTCCGTGCCACAGAGGTGCACACAGCTGCTTCCCAGGTTTTCATGGCCACCAAAGGATCACTGGGGACTGGTAATCAGCCCATCACCCAGATTCCACCCAATCCTGAGATATGTCTTGAGACAAACCACAGCTCAGCAAACCTACTCTATTCCACCACCTGGGGCTTGTGCAAGATTAAGGTTTGGGAGAATTTGAGTGCTAATCAGACCTCAAACAAACACTTATATTACACGAGTTTTCCCAAACTCATTTGAAAAAATTGACACCAAGTTATATAAAAAAAATCAAACGAGAAAATTATGCAGAGTTAAACCCATTTATTACACTCTTTGCATATATAGCTTGGTACAAATATGACATTACTGTCGTAAAGTACTTGAAAACATTACTTAATTACGGCTGGCAATTACACCACACACAGAAATAACTGTGTGATCCTTCTTTCAAGAAAAATGAGATCACTGCATGGTCTCACAGTTCTTCAGCCAATGATTTTTTCCCTACAGAGTATATTTCATTAAAAGCACCAGTCACTACCTATAAAATGTTATTAATGAAATTAAATGTTAATGAAGCATAACATACTTGATTCACATGCATTAACTCCCATCAATTGTTTTGAAAATACACTGTATCACAACCAACATGGAAATAAAAAACAATTCATCAAATGATTACTATACTATGTTACAATTGAAGGCCTCGGAGCATAACCATCCTATGTCGAATTTTGAGTCGTTTTTCGATTTTGCTTGGATTTGTCTGAATTTCTGCATGTGAACTGCAATTCGATGGAAACACATTGTATGGTATTTTTTTGATTGATTCATCCAGAATCCAGAAATGCATTTTTCTTACGTACACCAAGAAACCAACCTTCCATGGGAGTGGTTTGCAAGTTGCATTACATCTTCTTTCAATCGAATTGCAGTTTACATGCAACAATTCGGGCAAATCCAGGCAAAATCGAAAAACAACCCAAAATTCGACATAGGATGGTTATGCTCCGAGGCCTTCAATTATATCGCTCAAAACTATCTTTCAGCTTTGCTACTGTTTTGCAATTTGAAGGCGTTTTCTACAGACCAGTTGCCTCAAGTAAGCAAGCTGTTCACCTTCCTGTACTTCTTAATGTCAAAACTTCATAATCAATTATTAACTATTTCATAATATTACATGTAAGTTTATCTAGCACCCTTGACACTTTCTCAATGCTTAACTTATCACCTGGTAGAAAACTAGTCTGTGAAAGAAATATTTATACATATAACATGCAAAATGTTCCCAGTAAATCAACAGTTTGTTTACTATTATTTAAACTTAGCATTTCTTAGAACGTTCATTTAATCATTTTATTTATTAGCTGGTGAAAAATTGGCCTATCAAAAATATTTCACTCACAATATAAGATTCAAAGAGTTTGAAAAAGTTAAATTTCAATTTCCTTTGCCTCATAACAGTAAACAAGACATAGATACAGCTCCATAGAGTGATCAAATAGAAGAAAAGATTGTTTACAAGGTTTTCTTCAGTTCTCTGAATATTACAGCAGCATTGTTATTTGGTAGCAAAAAAGCAACATTACAGAAACACTTGAAATGGTTTGAGAAGAATACAGCTTTTCTTGGCTAAGGTCACACAAATCATGTGAGCTGATAATGAATTAATCAGTCAAATGAAGAACAAAACAGCAGAAAAATTAAAATAATATTTGTAAAAGCATCACCAGCTCAAATGCATTGGTAAATAATAAAAAAACAAAACAGTGGTAAGGCTCTAAAATAGCAATTCCTTTGCAAAAACACTACACTAATGGATATTTTGCCTGTAAGTTGTAAGTATCTTATATTTAAGACTGATATAAAACTGCTCGCATGATGAAAACACTTAGGACCCCAAAAGACAAACACCTACACTTTCTATGTTATTTAAGATTATGAATTTTCTGATATCCCTAACTTATTTTGCAATTATGAAAGTATTCATTAAAAATGTTGAGCTGTGTTCCTAAATAGTTTCACAGCACAATAACTTTTCCTTCATACCTATCCGTGACACAAATGCTACCTTCCATGCTCACCGCAATCCCTCCCATCATTGAAACTCTTTGGTCGAGTTTCACTGTTCGCTGCTGACACTCGCCATCTTTAGTGTATATTGTCACACACAGGTGGTCTGTTCCTCGTTCTCTACCAGCGACGACGACTTGTTCACCTCCTGGGTGGCAGGCAACACGATAATAGTCAGCTTCTTCGGTCTGAACACTGAATTTATTCAGCTGCTGACCATCCTCGGTGAATACGTCGATGCACTGATCATCCCTGTCCAGTACCAGTACCCGGCCATCAGGACCAGCAGTGATATCTCTTGCATCCTTCAACTCCTCCTCTCCAATGCTACGAACAAATCCTCCATCAAGTTCATAGACAGCAACCCCTCTGCGCAATGTCACCAGCACTTTACTCCTGCTTACCGTCAGTCTGCCCCAGTACCCGCTCCACTTCACAGGAAACTTTCGCAGCTGTTTCCCAGCGCTGTTGAAAACCAGCACATGAACAGTCAACCTTGTCTCTTCTGTCTCGGACCCAGTCTCCGTCAGCCTGACCAGTGCATAAATATTGCCCTCCTCGTCAGTGGCGACATCGCAAACACTGACTAACTTTGTTTCATCATCGTCAGCGTTTGGACTGATCATTAGAATAAAATGTCCGCTGCTGTCAAACACCTTGACAGTTTCATCGCCATTGTCTGCTATAACAAACTGTCCATCCTTGTTTGTATAGATACCCCGTGGCTTCTCCAGCTTGTGTCCCTCTTCACCCTCCTGACCAAATGACCATGGTGTGATACAGCAGTGCCCCATACCAACTTTACGGAGTACTTTGGACACTCTTGTATCACGGAGTGGATAGACCTTTTGTTCTCCGGTTTCGATGCCTGGCATCATCAATACCTCTCCGTGTCTGGCGACCATTAGCGTGACGTCATAAACAACGCGATTAACATGACAAACGGAAGAAATGAGTGCTCTTCGTTCTTCTTTACTGATCAGAGCCAAGAAGCCTTTCTTGAGCTCGACAGAGAAATATTCCTTAACAGCTGACAGGCTGTGTAGCTCTTCAATACACACTCTACACGCTGCTATTGCGTCTTCGGGATTGTCTACTGTCGCCAGTATTGTCGCCATCACTCGATATTGCATAGCAAGTACGCGATCAGAAAGTTTCAAAGCTTCATTAGCGAAGGCCTCTGTCGCTTTCCTGCGAGCATCTTTGAATCTGTCTTTTGCATTGACAAGCGCCCTGCAAGTGGATTCATCCAGGCCTGTCAGCTCCAATTTTCTCATTCCCTGAGCGAGGGCAACTGCCTCGCCACTAGCTGTTCCAGCTGATACGTCACCGTACTCGCGTCTGGCCAACCTTGCCTTCTTAAACACTTCATACAATAACTCGATTCCTTCCTTAAAGAAACTGATGCTTGCTAACAAATCTTTTCTTGCTAACCCGTCCAACTTCGTCTTTATATCGTCGATCTCACGTACGATCAATCCCCGGAATCTCTGGTCTGTTACATCGCCGTCTTTTAATTTCTCGGCTGCTTTGTCTCTTCCTTTATTTACGAGTAAGCCGATAGTGGCTTTAAACACGGCAGTTACTATCGAAGACATGACCGCTAACAGAGCCAAAATTCACACTGCTACTGCTTATGAACTATAAAGCTATTAACCAGCGAGGGCGTTGTTTGCTATGCAGGAAAAAAAATTCAACAAACGGCTGCCCGTCAAAATTACATTTCAAAACAAAGAATTTAGGGTTATAGTCCAGTGCGTCAGCCATATGAGTTGGCATTTACGTTAACGTTTTATAAGGGAGGAATTTATCTCATTCAAGAGCGAGAACCAGAGTGCAGCGCCTTAAGTTTGATATATTGGCTGATCATCTATGTTTTTAGATGAGTCCGTTAAAAAGAATTGTTACATAAACTTTTTCTCGTGTGAAGTTTTGTATCGTTACTGGGATATATTTCTCAATAAACATGCTTAACAAGCTTGTAAACATTCCTTCCGAGACCAATATAATCAAACATATATACCGACTCAAAAGGGTAATTACTTTTCGCTTTTGTCAACATTTCAAAGTTCAATATTCGCCGCTTCATATCTTGACTTTATGCCTTCCTTGTCAATAGAGATAACCGCCAGTTTACTACATACTTCCGCGCGAAAGTTTTCAAACTCGCGCGCCTATTCCTCACATGATCGAAGAATAGAGAGAGTAACATAACAAATTTTCCCAAGCTTTCTATCAGTGCTAACACCTTGTTTTTTTCTTTAAAGAACTGAATAAATTTCTTTGTTTCAAAAGCAAAACAGGATGCCAAAATATCATAATTAAAAAGCCATTTGTGACCCAACTAGCGAAAGTCTTGTGACCCGTAACAGATTTTCGTTCAACCAATATATTTTGCAGGTTTTTACTGCTGAAAAGAAGTTGTTGTGACAAATAATTATCCATCAAATCTTTCCTTTCTGTGGACTTATCCCAGAAAACAAAGTGAGCCAGTGGTTTCCTTGCTTTGATTGATTACACACTTGACGCTTCTAACTCGCGTGGACTACCAATATTTGTCGCCATGTTTCGGTCAGACATTTGACAGTTAGCCGACTTGTCACAGTTCACTCAACACAAAATTGTACATTGAGTAAATATGCCAGAAACTGTTGCAAGTTAGTGAGTCATCAGTATTAGTCAACTCAGTCGCCCACTTTCAGGTCGAAAAAGAGATGAACATTTCGCTTTCTTTGGTTAACAAAGAAAACAGGATGACGCTAGTGCCTCATTATAAGCTTATTAGTGACCTAACGTGTAAAAAGTGTTGTGACCCGTAACAGATTATGGCGTCTCACGGAGATATTGTGCGTGTATTTCTGCTCTGCACTAAATTGTTGGATGACGCACGTGCATTATTGTAAGAAACGTAAACTCACTGACCCAACAAACAAAAAGTCTTCTGTGCCGTAGCAGGGTATGCCTCCAACCAAGCGATCATGCTAAGCATGTGCATATTTTTGTGCAGGGAAGAAACTTTTAACAAGAGGCTACAATTAGCCTAAACTCGGGCTTGCAAAAAACAGTATTGTATCCCTAACTTAGCGCTAAACAAAAGAATAGAGGGAAGTCTGTCTTTCTCACATCGGACGCATTGTGTTTAGCTTGTGTTGGAGTCTATTTCTTTAGACCCCTATCAACATATATTCCTCTAAAATACAGCTCAACCATTGAGAACAATAATTATAACACTTGTAAAAAATATTTCTAAAGAACAAGAAAAAGAGAAACAGAAAAAATAAAGCCCGTGATATATAACACTAAAAGACATCGAACCCGGGTTAGCTGCGTCACAGGCAGGAACAATGACCTTTAGGCCACAGAGCAGGGGCACCCAACGACAAGTTTCGGTAGATATCTGTTCGGTAGAGGGTAAATCGCCTTGGGCTCTCGGTGTCGATTAAAGAGTGCACTCGGATTTTCGTAACTAAAACGTGGCCTAAAAGATTCGAAATTGGGAAATCATAGCCCCTCAGGTTTTCGGAAAGGTCGTAATTCAGCTGGTAATTGCTCTTTTTGGCAGTCAAAAACGTCAGCTAGCATTTTCGGAAAGAAAATAGTTACCTAGAAGTTCGTGGAAAGTTAATTTCAGCTTGCATTTTCTCAAAGTAAGATTTTGTTCCCTAACATTTTCGGGCAATTAAACTTTCAGCTAGGGAATCCGAACAGATGAACTTCTTCTAGCTCATGAAAACATCACTTTAAACAGACTTCAAACATCACAAGGTACTTAAAAATGCCTTTCTTCAGCTTTTGGTTGATTTTGCTCGTTGGGTGCCTCTGACAGAGGTTTATCGTTTTGCAAGGTGATAAAAATAGTGTATTGATTCCAAAAACAAACTAAGCACACTTGTTTTCGCTTCGATGGATAATTGTTTGAGAAAGGAAACGCTTATCGAGCGATGTAGGATTTTTTCGCATAAACGTTAATGGAGCGTCGGTGAAATGTGAGTAGAAAATTAATTAGCAGAGTGAAACTGTTTACAAATACGTCAATCCAGGGTCATTTGAAACACAAGAAAGGAACGTTTCTGGACAGTTTCAAGTGACGCTAGTACATTTGTAAAAGCTAATCGCTTATCATTCAAAAATTAAAGTCCAGAAATTGAGATATTGTGGGAAATAGTAAATAAACTACCTGTCAAAGTCTCAGGGGTGTATGATATCCCTTACTTGAGTTATTCAACAAAATGTACATCTCAATGGAGCGGATACGGGGAACACGGCAGTCCATCTGGGTTAAATTTTGGTCATGTTAAAAGCTTTCTTCTCGCTGTTGAACTTGCAAACATTCGTATAGACACTTAACATATTAGTTGTTCAGACTTCAAAGACACAAGGTGAATCGACGTTTTCCGATACGTGACAACAGGCATCATTCTTGCTGTTGATATGAGATTTACACTTCCGAATCACTCGGCCGTGAAAGGCCAAACTCCCTTTGTCTGTAGTCTCTAATTTTTGGCGCTCCCCTCGCGTCGCGTCTCCTCGAAACTTCGCGCGCGCACGTGTCTTTCGCCCGCCCCACAATCCATCGCCAAAATTAGAGACTACTCGCAGTCTGAGGAAACACGGCAGAGTCCATCTGGAGTTAAGTTTACTCATGTTAAAAGCTTTCTTCTCGCCGTTGAACTTGCAAACATTCGCATAGACACTTCTTTTAACATATTGTTTGTTCAGACTTCAAAAGACACAAGGTGAATCGACATTTTCCGATACGTGACAACAGGCATCACTCTGTTAAAAATAGTTAGCGCTTGCGCAGAAACGCCGGAAGTGAGCTTTGTGGATGATACTCGACGACGAAAAAGAAGAACCGTCGGTAATCTTAGACCCGGGCGCATCGCGAGACGCGGGCAGCCCGAGTAATAACAGACAGTGAATGTTTGGTCATGCGGAGTAGTAAACCTAAGTAAAGGATCTATTAGAGCGCTTTTCAATTGAGTGTCGGAAAACCAAAACCAAAGCAATTACTCTGACCAATCACAACAGAAGTAAGCAGTGTAATGAGCCAATCAGAATACGAAGCAATTACATGTAGCCGGTGCAAAGCGCGGGAAATACGCGCGTGCAAGTCGCGATTGGTTTTGGTTTCGCTTCTCATTGGTTGAGAAAGTGGCGTGAGTTTTCCTGGCCAATCACAGAGCGAAGCAATGCAAAACCAAAGCAAAACCATAATTACTTTCGACACTCAATTGAAAAGCGCTCTATTGTCATCATTAAACGGGATGATGCCGGTTTACGAACGTTTCGACAATACCTCCATCATTCATGATGTTCATTCTTTGAACTACGCGCTTCGTATTTATAAGGAAATTCTATTTACAGCAGCTACGTGCTTGACAAAAAGCATGTTCTGACCATTAGTTTTCAATCACCTGCACAATTAAAAATACGGTCATTCCGTAGATACTGGGGTCTGTTCGCAGATGAACACTATCCGGTCCTGGAAAGCATATACGGGGCCTAATACGGACAATTCAATCTTATTTCACGTGGCCGTGATTCCTTCTCGTACTCTCAGACTCTAAAGTTTTCCTTTTTGGACCAAAGTTGCATACAAAACAAGAAGCTGTAGAGCTGCACTCAAGCTATGAAGTGACTGCATGAGTCACCAGTTCCGTCACCAACAGTTGGCGGTAGTTCACATGATAAAATTTTATGATTTTATTTTTTAAACAGTGTGCCTTTCGCTTGTTCAACTGAGCCACTGTAAGCAACTTCATTCTGGATTTCATAAGTTTCTAATATCATTCATTTCATGGCTGAACTAAGGCCACTTGAACTTCAAAGTCTTACAAAAGGCCAAAATATGTCGGGGCTCTGTTAGCTTGACCCAATGTTTATTCAGTATTTACGGCTTCGGCCAATTTTGCTCAACATTACCAGTTTACCAGTTACAGCACCAGCTTGATCTCCTTTAATTTGACTACTGCATGTGATCATTATTCTTATGCAGCCTCATCTATCAGTACTCCAATTAAATACCTGATCTAGCGGGACACCTCATTTTATAGAGCACCGATTAACTTTTGCATTACGCGGATGAAACAGTCAAGCTTTTCCTTGCATTTCTCAGTTTAAAACGGAGAATGTTTTCAAGAGATCGGGGTTTAAAATTCTATGGTAACCTTTCACATGTGTACCAATGACGGAGGCTCTGTGTTCTTCAATTCGCTGAAACAGTTCTCTTCTCTTCAATGTCAGGGAAAGCTTCAGTGCGCGATATGCTTTTCACCCGTGAGAGGAAACCGAAGTTGAACACACAATCAGACTCAATTCGCGCGAAAGTATTTGTTTAGGACATTTAATGGTGCGCACACTAATTCGCTGGTTGACGTTATAAACAACCACTTAATTTAAACTTGAAATGGCCCGAGTTACATTTATCACT
>JAEMWC010000081.1:132500-150000 GCA_016490735.1 Pachyseris speciosa | reverse complement strand
TGTTACATAATTGAAATCATAATAAAATATAGTATTAGATCACATGTGAAGATCGTATTTATAAGTTAATCTATTGATAAATGTATTCTTAAAACGTTTTGTGTTAATCAACGTGCGGGCACTATTTTTATAACGTAAATTGTAATCGATGACCTTAGCCTTTGGGACTTGCTCATCTAGGGGGTGTATACTAAGTTTAAAAATTTTTCTAAAAAGTTTCCGGTCTTGTTTTTCCAATAAAGCTCTTATATTCAATCTGGCAGAGATGTATCGCCTTTTGTAGCATCTGTCTAGAAAATCTTGCACTGTTGTTAGTTCTGGCTCTGAGGCTCCGTAGACCACTAGTGCATAGGTAACATTGGGTAAAACAATTGTCTTAAATGAATAGTCTACCTCAAACTGATTACACTCCTCCTTCCGCATAGATCTTATCACATATAAACATTTGTTGGCCTTACCAAGCTTGCTTTTAACATGCTTATCAAATCTACAGTCTTGCTGGAAATTGAGTCCTAAGACAGTAAGTTCAGAGCATTGTGGTATATTCGATATCATGTCAATGTGCACATCGGTATGTCTTTTCTTTCGGAAAACAAGTTCCTTGCACTTACTAGGATTACATTTCATTAGTTACTACAAGACCATTCTAAAAACGTATTAACAAGTCCAGCCGCTGAGTCATTGTTCTTAAAAACAGGAACGACAATTGTGCAGTCATCAGCATATTTAAAACAGATAGTTTCTTCACCTATACTAATCTCTAAGTCATTCAGTTAAATGCTAAATAAATACGGACCACTAACACTCCTTGAATCGTACCCTTATTTACTTGCTTCCAATCACATGTTGACTTTTTATAGGCTGCAAAAGTTATGAAATCCAGCCATCACCTGTCACACGATAGAGTTAATGAGGGGCATGCGTCCATTCCTGATTTGACGTCACAAACTAATTTGCATCGCCGGAAGTCTTTGTAAATATGTATGCAAAGCAGTTTGTGACGTCAAATCAGGAATGGACCCACGCCCCTTCTGACTCGGTCGTGTACCAAATGATGCTTTGTTTATCGTAAGGTTTGACGCCCATAAAAAAAAGTCCAAACTGGAAATAAAGTCAATGTTTTTTGGATATATACAAAGTACTACATTAGCGAAATAAAGTAGTTTGGGGTTATGAGCATTTGTCATTCTTACCTGATAAATGGTGTCACTCAACGAGAGATCTAGAAACGTTTTTCTGTACTTTTCCTCCAATTTAACCTGATACTCCATTAGCTTAATTTGTTCTTCCGTAGCCTGAAAGGAGAAAAAACAATGAGCGAGATGTGACAAGGTGATCTTTAGTGAAGTGATTCTGCGGTGTAGGACCTCTAAAATAGCTCTCGATTCCATTTCCTCTTTGGTTTTGTTAAGAAATAGAGAGAATTACGATCGCGTTCAGCGAAAAACCGTGACCGGAATTTTCTTGTATTTGCTGGTCCTATGTTACCACGTGAACAGGCTCTCTGGTAGGGTACTGGACAACAGAAGAGAGCGGCGCACCGAGCGAGGCCTGGAGCTCAGCCAACCGAATTTTCTCGCGCCCAGTCCCCCAATAAGGGAGCCTGTTGATGGGCTACTTATGTGAAGCTGGGAAGTTTGCAATTAAGCGTTGACGACAAACGCAAGAATTATCCCGCGTCGTTCCCATTTACTTGTTAATTCTGTTGAGTAAAAGTAAACAAGAATACAGAGTGTTTATCGTGTTGGCGTTGATGTTGACGTGAAGTGTGATCCCGCATACCTTGGCATAAAACTGGAAGCTTCCTTGCTGGTAAGACATCTGTGCTTTGGACAATGTTTTGAATTTGGCCTCTAACGTCTAAATTGGAGCAACAAAAAGATGAGTTTCCACAAAACGCCCATCAGGCAAAAAAGGAACGATTGGTTTGGACAAGGAAGCATAATACGGATTATTATTCAACAAGTTATGGCAATGTCCAAATATGGTCACAGCGCGCTCAATATTCGTCGCGTGTACTCAAGAGATATCCTGCGATATACGTAATAGTTCGTGTGTTGCGAATTGACATGGCGGCTTTTCCAGCTGTTTTTGGAATAAACGTAAAAAAATTTGTTTTGTCATTAACGCGTTGAGTAATAAAACAATTGTCCTGCGCAATCATGCCGGAATATCGCCGGATTTCAGATAAGTAGTTAACAACTGAATTATCCTGCGAAATCGCGCGGACTATCGCCTGATACTTAGCCGACGAGGCCGTAGGACGAGATGGCTAAAATCAGGGGAAATTCCGCAAGATTGAGGGTAATTGTTTTCAACACATTAATGACAAGACACAATTTTCTGCGTTTATTGCAAAAAAAAAAGCTAGAAAAACCGCCATTTTTCTCCGCGACACACAAAATTACGTATATCGCAGGATATCTGTTGAGTACACACGACGAATATTGAGCGCGCAGTGACCATATTTGGTCATTGTCACAATGTAATAACAAGCGTTATTCGGCCCGATTTCACGGGATAAATGTTAAGTATAATTTGGGATTTATTATACTACTCTCAACCAATCAGAGTTGAGTAATTACTCGGGCTACGCGCGTCTCGCGCGTCGCCCGGGTCTAAGATTACCGACGGTTATTCTTTTTCGTCGTCGAGTATCATCCACAAAGCTCACTTCCGGCGTTTCTGCGCAAGCGCTAACTATTTTTAACAGAGTGATGCCTGTTGTCACGTATCGGAAAATGTCGATTCACCTTGTGTCTTTTGAAGTCTGAAATAACAATATGTTAAGAGAAGTGTCTATGCGAATGACTGCAAGTTCAACGGCGAGAAGAAAGCTTTTAACATGAGTAAACTTAACTCCAGATGGACTGCCGTGTTTCCTCGTGTCTGCTTCAGTAGACTGCGAGTAGTCTCTAATTTTGGCGATGGATTGTGGGGCGGGCGAAAGACACGTGCGCGCGCGAAGTTGCGAGGAGACGCGACGCGAGGGGAGCGCCAAAAATTAGAGACTACAGACAAAGGGAGTTTGACCTTTCACGGCCGAGTGATTCGGAAGTATAAATCTCATCTCAACAGCAAGAATGATACTTGTTGTCACGTATCGGAAAACGTCGATTCACCTTGTGTCTTTGAAGTCTGAACAACTAATATGTTAAGAGAAGTGTCTATACGAATGTTTGCAAGTTCAACAGCGAGAAGAAAGCTTTTAACATGACCAAAATTTAACTCCAGATGGACTGCCGTGTTCCCCGTATCCGCTCCATTGAGATGTACATTTTGTTGAATAACTCAAGTACGGGATATCATACACCCCTGAGATTTTGTTTGACAGGTAGTTAATTTACTATTTTCCCACAATATCTCAATTTCTGGACTTTAATTTTTGAATGATAAGCGATTAGTTTTTACAAATGTACTAGCGGCTTGAAACTGTCCAGAAACGTTCCTTTCTTGTGTTTCAAATGACCCTGGATTGACGTATTTGTAAACAGTTTCACTCTGCTAATTAATTTTCTACTCACATTTCACCGAGACTCCATTCACATTTATGCGAAAAAATCCTACATCGTTCGATAAGCGTTTCCTTTCTCAAACAATTATCCATCGAAGCGAAAACAAGTGTGCTTAGTTTGTTTTTGGAATCAATACACTATTTTTATCACCTTGCATAATGATAAACCTCTGTGGCCTAAAGGTCATTGTTCCTGCCTGTGACGCAGCTAAACCGGGTTCGATGTCCTTTAGTGGTATATATCACGGGCTTTATTTTTTTCTGTTTCTCTTTTTCTTGTTCTTTTAGAAATATTTTTTACAAGTGTTATAATTATAGGGGTCTAAAGAAATAGACTCCAACACAAGCTAAACACAATGCGTCCGATGTAAGAAAGACAGACTTCCAGTTAGGGATACAATACTGTTTTTTTGCAAGCCCGAGTTTAGGCTAATTGTAGCCTCTTATTTTGTTTATTTTACTATAATACTTGTGATTGCAGTGCAGTCTCCTAATTCTCCTAGATGATAAATAAGAACTACACGGACACCGGTAAGGAGAATTTTGATACTGATACCTTCTCGTTGTAGCTGTCTTGTACAAACGCGTTTCCACTGTTTAGAAACTGATCATCCTGATAAAACAGGTCCACGAGTGTGCGGCGATCTTGATCCTTACAGTACTACAAGAAAAAAGTGGTAATTTAAATCACAGTTTAGCGACAAAAATAATCTTATATGGTAGTTAATGCAAGGCAACGTGAAACAATTATATTTATTGCTCGTCGCGCGTGAGTCGCTCTTTGTAAGGACCGCAATCCAAATCTTTACATACACGGAAAATCATTGCAGTTGTGGACGCAAAATGCGAACAGAAAGCCAGTATATTCATTAGCTCAGTTGGTAAAGTACTGCACTGTTATCGCAGAGGTCATGGATTGCGTTATTTTAGCAAGCCTTTTCCCGGTTCAGTTCAGCCTCTTCTTCAAATCGAGTCCCGGTGCAAAGGTTTTTATACGGTAATTAGTTTTATATGCATGAGAAAACTCATATTCACCAGAGAGAGAGAGAGAGTGTGCACTACGGCTCACTTTCGTGGAGAGTTTCGAGGCAATTCGAAAATTGCTTATTGCGTTTATAACTAATATTCTATGTAGCTCATGTAACTCGGGTGTTGACGCCTGCTGGTCTAATTGGAAATCCGCCCTTTTGGATATTATTGACGCTAATATCCCTAAGGCTAGAGTCAGGGACTCAAACACGCCTCCGTGGATTGACAAGGAAGTTCGACATTTGCTGAAGAGGAAAGAATCAGCTAGACGTGCAGCCAAGAAACACAACAGCGCTTTTTACCTTGAAAAGTTCAGGATTTTAAGAAAAGAATCTAAGGCATTGATAATCAGAAAGTTGAAGGAGTATCACACTTCTCTTGGTGACAGCTTGAAAGTCAATCCAAAGCGCTTCTGGAGTTACTTCTGCCATAAAACCAAATCAAACTCTATACCAGCTAATGTTACGTACGGTGGGCGACAGATCTCCTCTGGAGTGGAGATGGCAGAAGCTTTCAACAATTATTTCTATTCTACGTCCCTCAGGGCAGTATCCTCGGACCTCTGCTGTTTTTAGTTTATGTGAACGATCTTCCGCCGGTGATACAAAATCGTATCGCACTCTTCGCTGATGACTCAAAATGTTCCAGTGTCATTGAAAGTCTACAAGATTGTGAGTCACTCCAAAAGGACCTGGACAGTCTGCATGGCTGGAGCGATAATTGGCACCTAAAGTTTAACACCTCTAAATGTGAGGTACTAACCGTCACACGTAAGCGCCACCCATTTCGCTACGATTACAAGTTGAACGACAACTCACTTAAACACGTCACTCAAGTAAAAGACCTCGGAGTGACTATCTCGCCGGACCTCACATGGGATACTCACATTAACACTATCTTAGCTAAGGCCAATAGGATGCTCGCATTTTTGCGCCGCAATAGTGTTATGTCTTTCACTACAGACCATAGGAAATTACTATATCTCACATTTGTAAGATCAAATATTGGCTATGCTAGCGAGGTATGGGCTCCCAGTACGATCGGTAGTATAACAAAAATAGAGAGTCTTCAACGCAGGGCAACAAAATTCATCTTAAACACGCACTGGCAAGAGGATATTTCTTATCATGAGCGCCTTTTTCGCCTCAATCTGCTACCGTTAACATACTGGCATGAAGTGAAAGACTTAATTTTCTATTTCAAGTGTCGCGCTGGCCACTACACCTTACCTATAGCTGATTATGTCAAGCCTAAAGGCACTCGTCTCACTCGCCATAGCTCTGATCAAGACGTACTAATTCCCAAGTGCCGTACAAAGCTTTTTCAATTTAGTTACTTCAATCGTATTGCTAAACTCTGGAATACGTTACCTGTATCCACTCGTACTCTTAGTTCTCTTAATCAGTTTAAATCTCATGTACTCCAACGCTATTCGGCTGCTTTTCGTACAAACTATGACGTCACTAACTTTAACACCTGGAAGTCGATCTGCTGCAAATGCAGTAGGTCACGTAATCTTCTATTAGCTGGTAATTGCTGCTACTAAGACTTTTCATCGGCTGCGGGAGGGATTCATTCTTACCTTTTTTACAAATGGGATTTTTATACTTTTTATAATGTTTAATGTTTGCATGGTTAGTATTTGTGTATTTTCCGTAAGGGCACACTTAATTTAGAGCCTCGCTCTGTTGTGTGTCCCGCACCCTCGTCCTTCGTTTGTTGTCTTGTTCAAATGTATTTTGAATTTGTATTTTGTAAGCATGGTGAAAGCGATTAAATAAATAAATAAATAAATAGCTAATCTTGACTCCGAAGGGGGATGCTTGTCGGAAATGTTGAATTAAACCCCTAAAAGAGGCCAATCTGGGCGTGGCCCAAGCTTTTCGTTTTTGACTCCTAAAACGATTTAAAAATATACATATTAAGTATTTATTTTTATATTCTTCGCGTGCAACCCTAAACGAGATCTTCACGGCTAAATATAACGGCGTTTTTCCCAGAACACCCTAAGTGAGATCAAACTCCGAAATTTACACCCCTAAGTGAGACGAGGAGCAACCCCTCCCCTTTCATACCCGAACCCCACTGTTAACAAAGGAATTCGGTAAACGTGGTATATTTTTTGATTAGTTGGCTTGTTCAGTTCAACTGAGTTTTCCAGGCGCGTGTTATCGTTTCCCTCAGTAAAGCAACCACAGTTTTATCAACTCTGTAGCGCGTCAACCAACGGGATAATTAACGGAGATTCTCTGTGACTTTTTCAACTTGTCATTGCAGACGTCCTCAAATGCTAGACATCTGCATTCGAAGTAGGAAATCAGTCAACAACGTCAACCCCTGGTAGTCGTTTGTAATGACGGTATCGTTTAATATAGCGGTTTTCAACTGGCCAGGAAAATTCGCGCCACTTTCTCAACCAATGAGAAGCAAAATGAAAAACAATCGCGACTCGCACGCGCGCATTTTCATGCGCTTTGCTTCCGCTACATGAAATTGCTTCGTATTCTGATTGGTCAATTACGCTGTTTGAGTTTGCCGTGCCTTTGGTCAGAGTAACTACTTTGATTTTACGACACTCAATAGCACCATCGCTGTTTAGCGATTCATTTTGCGCCGCACATTTTGCTCCAGTTTTCCCGGCATGACAAGGTTTTCGCTATTTTGTTACCTCATCGCCGGTGTTATCTGTTGCTACATTTATTAACTTCATTTTGCGTAGCACGTTTTTCTCGGGTTTTTCCCAGCAAGAGAAGGTTTTGGCTATTTTGTTACCTCATGGCCGATGTTATATATGTTGCTACATTTATTAAATTCATTTTGCGTCGCACATTTTGCTCGAGTTTTCCCGGCATGAAAACGTTTTGTCTATTTTGTTACCTGATGGCCGATGTTATATGTTGCTACATTTATTAAATTCATTTTGCGTCGCACATTTTGCTCGAGTTTTCCCGGCATTATAAGGTTTTTGGCATTGTTTCCCACCTCATTCGTGGCCGATGTTTTTACGGTTTTACCAGCATTCTATCACGAATGCCGTTCTCTGATTGGCTACGCTACTCGCTATCTATTTAACAATTAGATTATGAGCTCGAGATTTCTATCGCGTGATAGATGATGAGGGCGCAGCCCGAATCAGCTATCACGCATAGAAATCGAGAGCTCATAATCTAATTGTTTTAGTATAAATCTACTAGTCGTTCAAAACTAAACAAGCAAATTATCAAAATTCTCCTCACAGACACTTCGAAAACGCGAACAAGCGGGCACCATTTTGTTGACAGCCGCTACTCACTATCTATCACAGAATAGATAGCGAGTAGCGTAGCCAATCAGAGAACGGCATTCGTGATAGAACGCTAGTAGATTTATACTAATCTGTGATAGATAGTGAGTAGCGGTTGTCAACAAAATGGCGGCCGCTTCTTCGCGTTTTCGAAGAGTCTGTGAGGGGAATTTGAATAATTTACTTGTTTAGTTTTGAACGACTAGTAGATTTATACTAAAACAATTAGATTATTCGCTCTCGATATCACGCGATAGAAATCTCGAGCTCATAATCTAATTGTTAAATAGTCAGTGCAAACTACAAAGCTAAACTACCCTTTCTCTTGTTTCTTCAGACTCACCTTGATGTAGAGGCTAAGTGCCACATGACGGTAACGTATGGCCATCAGGAACTCTCCAAGGGTCAGATTGTCTTTCAAGTGCATCACAACCATATAAACTGAAAAACACACGTCATGTTAGCATCCGCCAAATGTCAGCACAATAACAGCGCAGCGTAGATGTAAGGTAAAGATATGACACATTTCATTCTCATAGGGAACATTCGTTCTTGCCATAAATTGAATGTTGTGCCGCGTAGCACTAGGAACACAAATAGTGGAACAGAGAATTAACTCTGAAGTGTAAATTAAAGTGCTACTTAAACCCATGAATAACCCACTGGGCGTTAGCCCTAGTAAAGGGAAACAGGGAACCACACGAGGCAAAGAAAAAATCTTTTGACCTCGGTGGGAATCGAACCCACGACCTCCGGATTAGATCTACCGTTACTCTGCCGACTGAGCTACAAGGTCGCACAGAGAAAGTCGGGACTTTCTCTGTGCGACCTTGTAGCTCAGTCGGCAGAGTAACGGTAGATCTAATCCGGAGGTCGTGGGTTCGATTCCCACCGAGGTCAAAAGATGTTTTCTTTGCCTCATGTGGTTCCCTGTTTCCCTTTACTAGGGCTAACGTCCAGTGGGTTATTCATGGGTTTAAGTAGCACTTTAATTTACACTTCAGAGTTAATTCTCTGTTCCACTACTTGCCATAAATTGCCAATCGTTATTTAGGGGCCTAAGTCAGGCATTCTTAATATTAGTTTAAATAACAGTAACATACAGGGAAAGATATATTGGAAGCAAACAAAAGCCAAAAATAATGGTTCAGTTATGTTAAAAATTACTTTATCATTTTAAGAAAGCTTCTTCGATTACGGATGGCGTGGATTGAAACGAAGGGGCCCTTTGCAGGATGTCAGTCACGTGGTATAAAAACGTCATGCTTGGACGCAAGCAACGCGCTGGGACTAGACAAACAAAGAATATTACCATTTGAAATGATGAAAGCTCTTTGTTTGACTATTCCCAGTGGGTTGTTTGCGTCCCAGCATGGCGTTTTTGTACCACGTGACTTAACTCCTGCAAAGGACCCATTGCAACTTCAAAAAATTGGGCCAGCTTTTTCAAGTCGCTCTTTTATGTCGTGGAAAAGCATCATGATTTGTTCTCCCTTTGAGTAAACAGCTTGATATACCTTTCTTTTGGACTTGGTTTTAATCCGACTCCAAGGTCAGTGCAAATCCCGATGATGTAGTCCCTTTAACAAGCCCTGTTGGTTGCCATTGGGAATTGGCTGACTTCCGTTGCTGAACTGACCTTCTTTTGTTCTCCTAAAATTCGAAACTATCCTATTACGGTAGCATTCTGAACAGCCCGGTTGGCGAATTCTGCTGACAGTAAAAACATTGTTTGAAGTGGAGACTGAGTCGGTTTCCATAGTTCCCTGTCGCTCGTAACCGAGCCACACTCATTTTCGATCCTTTATGGGTGTGGAAAGAAGCTCCTCGAAATTTTGCAATAGACCTTTTCTCGGTAAAATCCGCCATTTTGAAAATGGGGCAAACAGCGCGCGAAATACAGTGTTTTTGTGGAGATTGCGCTGTCAAATAACTTTGTAATACTGGATATCTGGACTTTGAACGATGAAGGTCATTTGGAGGGCCAAACATTATTCCATTTAAAGCTGAGGGATACCGCTGAGCTAGAATGCGAGTAATCACATTTTTAATTTTCCATAAATTTGCCTTTAAATTTTTCCCGCCAGTCTTCGCGGAGATTACAGACAAATGTATGGAAAATTAAAAACGCGATTACTCGTAATCTACTTGGATGGATGGATGGATCAACCTTTATTGATTTATACCGCTCAGGGTAGCCCCTTCAGATGCAAAAAGCAGTCTGCTATCAATGGGAGCACCTTAGTTCAGCTGTATCCCTCAGCTTTCACATCGCAATCCCTACACAAACACTGTATTTCGCGCGCTGTTTGCCCCATTTTCAAAATGGTGGATTTTTACCCCGAAAAGGTCTATTCGCCAAAGTACAAGGTTTAAAGAATTGTCAGAAAATCTGGCAAACCGAAGGATTACCTAGATCCGTGTCTCCGCTCATGATAGCTTTCTCAAGTGCTAAGTCATCTTTTTTCATGCGCATGAGCAGTGGGACTTGGTCAGCGGCCTTTGCTTCATAGTCCAGAAGCTGCAAAAGAAACAAAGCTTGAATAGAGCAGTTTTCAATTGAGTGTCGTAAAACCAAAACCAAAGCAATTACTCCAGCCAATCAGAACAGAAATAAGCAATGAAATGAGCCAATCAGAATACGAAGCAATTACGTGTAGCCGGCGAAATGCGCGGGAAAATACGCGCGTGCAAATCACAATTGGTTTTGGTTTTGCTTCTCATTGGTTGAGAAAGTGGCGCGAGTTTTCCTGGCCAATCACAGAGTGAAGCAATGCAAACCAAAGCAAAACAATAATTACTTTCGACACTCAACTGAAAACCGTTTTAACTAGTATTATTGAATTAAAAATCAAACAAAAATTTTGCAAGGTGCTGGCGGATGCAGCTGATATTGCTCTGCTTTCATAACGCCTCTTGACTCCTCAAAGACCACTTTACGTAACCCTTGTCTAAGTTGTGGATGAAAGTGTGCCTTCATGAGTTATTGCTCATACTAGTCTGAGAAACGTGAGCCCATAGATAAAACTTTACTGAGGGACCACATACAAACGAAAGCTGCTGAGGAGTCATTTTTTAAATTTGGTGCTGTTGATTATGTTCTACAAGGTGGGTCTAGCTTTTGAATTAGAGGAAAAACTAAATCATAAAGTGTGACCACAGATAAGAAACTCAAAGAACTTCACTTTCGTTTGCCACTGTTGGTTACGCCGTACAAGGTGGTTCTAACCATTGTATTTGTAGATGAATTCCTAAAGTTTTACCATTTAAATGAAAGCTATTGAGAAGTTCTTTTTAATACAAAAATTTGGTTTATCAACGGAGTTGATAATGTAAATTGACCACCGTACAGGGATTCGATTAGCTGACGTTTCGAGCGTTAGCCCTTCGTCGGAGCGAATCGAGGAATTGTGGGTTGTGTATGGTTTATATACAGAAAATGGAGCTACGCTATTGGTGGTAACATGGCAACGTGAAAAACAGGAATAAATTAATTGAATGAAAAGCGCTCGTTGATACCGTGGGGATTAAGAGTGCCAATTTGAAAGATCAGTTTTTGCTCGAGATTTTTACGGCTTTCCGTGGTACCTTGATGTAGGGAAAGGCCGGAGATCGACATGTGTTGTTTACAATGGTTAGGGAGATTAAAATGCCGAGCGACAGGTTTGGATGCGTCTTTGTCATCTTTCTCAACATCACGAAGATGTTCTCGGAGTCGGTCACCTAGTCGTCTTCCTGTTTTGCCGATGTATAACTTTTTGCATAATGTGCAGGTTATGCAATAGATAACATTTGCGGAGGTACACGTGAAACGATCAGTGATCTTAACAGATCGCTTAGGGCCCGATATTTTGTCAGTGTTTTGAATGAAAGGACAAGTTTTGCATCGCGAGCGCGCGCATTTAAAAGTGCCAGGTTGTTCAGTTGTTTTGAAAGCGCTTTTAACTAGAAAGTTACCTACATTTTTGTCGCGTTTGAATGAAATCAGCGGTGGTTCCGAAAAGATTCTAGCAGTTTCTGGATCATTTTGCAGTATCTTAAAGTTATTAAGAATGATGGCTTTAACTGGGTTATTATGCGGGTGAAATGTGAGGGTGAATGGAATTCTGTCATTCTTTTCCTTTTGTGACGTCTGTAGTGCTGACTGTTGATCAATCTGCTGAGCGCGGTGATGGCCCGATTGAACCACAGAATCAGGATAGCCACGTTTCTCGAAAAAATGGCACATTTCCTCTGATTTGTTGGAAAAATCAGAGTCATCACTACATAGACGTCGAAGTCTAAAGCCCCGGCTACACGTTCAAACATTGTTATAAAACATTTGTTGGAAGAACAATGTTAGAACGTGTAGGATGCATGTTTGATGACGTTTGTTCAACATTTTTTGTTGAAAGAATGTTTTGACTTCGATCAAACATTTTGTTCAACATACAACAAATGTTGAAGCGTGTAGCCGCCCTTTCAACAATGTTGTATTGCAACGACCAATCAGAGTTAAGGGCCCAGTCTCCAATCCGAGAGCCTTGAGCAATCCAAAATGGCGGAGGTGGAAATTGTAACTGTGGAAGCCAGAACCCCGAAGCGAAAGAAGCCTAGGACGTGGAAAGACGAAGAAATCAAGCACTTAATTGACAAGTACGAAGAGAGGCCTTGTATGTGGGACACTTTTCATAAGGAATACCACGACAAGACCAAAAAACTGGTAGCGTTATCGGAAATAGAGGAAAGTATGGGGATAACGAGGGAGGAAATCCAGGCCAAGTGGAACATGCTGAGAGGGCAGTACAGCTGAGAGGTTCATTTGGTATCCAAAACAAAGGCTGGCGCTAGTGTAGATGATCGTTATGTTTCAAAGTGGCAATATTTCCAACAGCTGCAATTTTTGCAAGTTGTTGTTGAGGCCCGGAAAAGCACTGATACGTTATCGACCCCAAGTACTAATGTTGACGAGGATGATGCAAGTGAAGCGGTGCATGAAGGTGGTTAGGTTTATTGCTTTTGCCTTTTTTTTCTTTTTGTCTTTGCTTTTTTTTACTACAAACTGAATGAAAGAAAATGGAGATTTCCTACCTCTAAACATTTGACAGTGCATAAAACGGTGTAAAACCTGCTTCGAAGGGGAAATCTAGAATTGAAGACATTTATAATGAAGTGAAAAATAAGGATTTATACAGCAAAAAACTTGATTCAATTTCAGGTGTATTTTCGATTTGGCTAAAATTTTCAAACATCGAACTTATTATTTGTGAGTGATACTAAACCCTTCTGTATAATACCAT
The DNA here is from genome assembly GCA_016490735.1 of Pachyseris speciosa. NCBI lineage: Eukaryota > Metazoa > Cnidaria > Anthozoa > Scleractinia > Pachyseridae > Pachyseris > Pachyseris speciosa. The sequence goes on along the minus strand of JAEMWC010000081.1, from coordinate 136,895 downwards.
CTAGTATTTGTGGAGTATTCCTATCTTAGCTGTTTTATGGTGGCAGATTGATAGGTTTAAGAGTGTGGACCATGCCGAAAGTGAGGGGGAACAGTTTGGTGCTTACATGTATGTGGGGATGAAATTAAATGGATTTAACCCTCGTCAAAGAGCAATTGCAACAAAGCGCATTTCTGATGTTTTATTTGAGATAGAAATGGGTAACAGTTTTGGTCAACTTCACCCTGCAAGTGTTTCCCAATATCCAGATTTAAGGGGTATTCAAAGAGAGCCTGTGGATAGCTATTTGGCTATGCTAGGCTATAGCAACCCAACACAAGGAAGTAACTAATTATTTATTAACAAAACCTCCATGAAGAATGGTGCTTTATATTGTGAAGTATCTGCTCTCATTCCAAAGGTAACCATGTTTTTGTCAAAAGTTGGTGACATCACAAGTAGTTTTAGTGTGAAGATCAATCACATAATGAAGAATATCTCGACAAAGGTTGGATCGATATTCAAATTTGGCAACATTCATGTATGTATGATAGACTCAAAATCACATATATTGTGAGGTAACCATGGCAACATTCAACTCACATATTTTCTCCTACCAGTATATCTCCATTTTGGTAATGCCCATATTGCTTTTTTCTTTCTTGCTTGCCCAGTTACAGTGTCCGTAATGCTCTCCCAAGGATTTGGGAAGACCAGGGGGCATTTTGACGGAAATGTTCAACTGTGTCTAAAGGAGTCCTAATCTAGCATTACTATTACACTCTAAGGAACTTAATTTGCTTTGAGAAGCTTTTCGTTTCTGTTCAGAGCATCCTGAACTTGTCAAAGCCACCCTTCCACGGAAGTGGAAATTTAGTTTAGTATTCCATGTAACATCCCTTGAAGAACCCTTGAATTTATGGCAAATTGAAAGATGCTTGCTGTTTAACAAAACGAGAGGACAACAGGTTTCATGGAAGGGTAAATCCGAGTTAAAATCTTATCACTTGCGAGAAAACACAATGGAGAAACACTAGGCAATAATTCAATATTTTAATTGACTGGTTTTTTCTTTACTCATGGACAGGATCCCATTTCCAGATCTTAAACTATGTTAGGTTTCTTTACTTTGAAACCAGGTGGTAACAATTTTTCAATGAATCACACCAGGTGGTCCACCTGGCATGAAATATCTGGGAAGAAAAATGAATGATGTTTTATTGAGAGAAAATACAAGAATGTTAATTTTGCATGCAACAGACCATCCAGCAGGTGGTTACCATAGAAACACCAAGCAGCTTCATTTTTTGCCTCGGTGTACATTACTATAACATTTGCCTCTGCATCTCTGCACTAAAACTATTTGCGATGTCACAAGTTTTCTTTATTTTAAATCTTAAATCTCAATCTCAATGAGAGAAGATCTCAGTCTGAATTAGAGAAGATCTTTGAAAAAAGAAAATACAATTCTAAATAATTTTGAAAGGCCTTTCAATTAAAATTTGTAAGCATATACATGTACTTCATAAGCACATTTCATATTTTGCATGCTGACACTTTAGATGCCACAATAATGCCCAGGTTTTGTGCATGACTATTTCAATTTCATGTTTAGCACTCTTGCAACCTTTATGTATTGTGGGGCTGTTACTTATATTGTACCATTGTGGTTGGAACAAGTCGAAAAGTTTGGATGGAAGGAAGATAAAAGAATGATAGGGTTAACTTGAATGTCAACAAACTAATAACAATAGTTGCATTGTTGTAAATAGATTCTTGTACAAAGGTATTCGAGTCTGCTTTTGATGCACAAAGTACAGTAAAGCCATACATCATATTATCAAATGCTGAAATCTTTGCCTATCATTTCATATCTGAAAGACAATATTCATAATAATTATTATTATTTACTGTTTGCCATATAATAAAAGCAGTCTTTTATTTGTCACAGATAAATTTCATTGTTTTTCTTTCAAAATGTTACTCATGCTTTGATAAATCAGATGCATAATTCTAGTGAGCTGGCTAGCATTTGACTAAATAACATAATTCAACTGATTATTTTCTACTGAATGAATGAGGTCAATCATCTAATAACAGAACAAGTCTTTGGACAAATGATGTCATGCCACAGTGGCTTCAGAGTGCACCAAAATGGCTGAAAGAGAACACTTTGTCTATCTTTAGAACTCTGAAAATATTTTGAATGTCTGTATGTTAGCAAGGCAATTTGATCCACTAACACAGGATATGAATATGCAGATCTCAGTGGGTGTTCCCCTGGTTTTGCTTGATCATACATTACCCTCAGAGAATGGCATGATTCATGCCATACTTTGCCTGATCCAATAATTGCCATATATTATACAGTGTACTCACTGTCTTGAATCCAGTTGGCTTGAAACCAAACTCGGCACCTAATGTGTGTTGAAAAGTTTTGCCGATAGAGCAGAGGATCATGGGGAAAAGCCAGTTAAAAGCATGTAACAAATCAAAAGGTAACATTTTAATTAAAATTAAACAGAGTAGACAAAAAGTGTGATTATGCTATGGATTACCTTGCATAAATTAAAAATGGCATGTAGATGCTTAAACCTCAAAACTGTTCTGCCAGGCACAAATGACAAGTGCTCACAAAGTATTAATAGAAACACAGTTTATTGTAATTCAGAGCTCACATTTCACTAAGATTCCTCTACTGTAATTTCAACAATGTGCATGTAATTTCACTGCAACCTACACATTCCTGAGGGATCTCCTAGCCAATTATTTCAAGTTAGGCATGCCCATATTTTTCCTTGTTTGAAAAGAAATAAATGTGACAGTGCTTTTGTTGCTTGATTATGTGTAATTTTACAACAATTATTATTGAATGATGTTTTTCTGCTACCTGGAATGATCAAGGTGTCAAAGCAGATTGAAGCAACCATGGGTGATTCCACTTCCCTTCCCACTCGAGCGTGACGCCACACAAGTTTCCACACAAAGTTTTGACGTCAAAACTTTGACGTTTCCGATGGTAATGAGAATGTATCCAATGGACACTGTCACGTTTTTTATTAATTTAGAGCGTGAACATGTCAAATGTTCATACTCTAATTAATTAAAAACGTGACAGTTTGTCTAGAATGAATACCGGAATGTTGCTTTGTTTCCACTGGATACATTTTCATTGCCATTGGAAACATCGAAGTTTTGACATCAAAATTTTGTGTGGAAACTTGCGTGGTGTCACGCTCAACTAGGAAGCATAGTAATTATTGTTTATAACTTTGTTGCCCCAATGTGGTAAATCCTCAGTCAAGGAAGAAGTACAAATTAAAGTGTCCATCTTCATAAATAAAGTTACATACAGGTATTCCACTGCCAAGCAACAGCACCCTCACAGAAAAAGTAATCTTTAAATGTATCCCTGATTTCCTTGGCTTCCCTGCTGTAGTTGTGGCCTGATCTTGGAACTGGTAAGGAAAGCAGTGACTGGCCGTCACTTTCCTGTCGCCAAGCACCAAGGCGCACAGATCCAGTGTGGGGGTCTTCTTCATCGATTAGCCCAGGGGGACAGTAAACTTCCTGTGATCCTCCTTTCCTCAGAAAGTTATGCAGAGTTAAAGTTGCCATTATTAACACTTCCACAGTTGATGGAGGAAGAAGGAGGATGTTTCTAAGGAATCTCCATCTGTTGGCTAAAATGCCAAAAAGGTTCTCAGATATACGTCTAGCCCTTGAATGCCTGTTGAGAAGATGATGTAATGTTTAATAAATGAGCAGGAGTGTTTTATCAAGTTTACAAAACATGAGGCGCAGCCGAGTGTTTTAAGGACTTGATAAAACACGAATTGCAAATTTATTGAACAGCTTAAAAAACTTAATTGTACGCCTATCCATTCTTACACTAAAATTTAGATACTGGGTTATTTTGGTCTACAAAATCGGATTTAAAAATTAATAATTTCATGAATTATTAATGTGTTTTTTAAAATAAAAATAAAATTATGGGAACTATTTCTCACAACAGGGACTGTGCAGGGGGAGGGGCTGAAAGCCCCCGCTCCCACTTTTCAAAAGTAAAAAGGAAGTAATACTAATTGATATTAGTAGCCCTGGCTAGCAGGTCTGAATTTGTCTCTTGGGAGTCTTGGCCAAATTGACAAGGTTCTCATAAATTAATTACTCAGTAGAAAGAATTGTTTTGTGTCACTGTTCATTAATTGTTTCTAATTATTATCACTTTGTCGGGCATTGTGGCGCATTTTGCGGGCGGCTAAAATAAAGAATTTGGCGGGCTGAAATGTATTTTAGCCCGCTGAAATAAACCAATGAAAAGTGTGAATCAAGTTATCGGACGATTTAAGCAGCCAATAAAAATTGAGAAGCCATTACAATGTTCGCGCCGTTTCTTGCAGCGTTGGCAAAAGG
>JAEMWC010000081.1:110000-127500 GCA_016490735.1 Pachyseris speciosa | reverse complement strand
AAATCAAAGTAATTCAGTAATAAAAAAAAAACCCACCCTGGGTGCTACCTCGTTCGTTGCAGTTTTGTTTTTTGCCTGGTCTGTGATTTTGCGATGCATGCTTATGGGGATACTGAAAATAATTGAAGTTTTATTAAACATCACGAAGACGCCTCTTCATGTTCAAATATTTCTTGTTTTATCAATCTTCTCTTTAGTAACATTGGGCTCAAACCCCTCACCCTCCCCCCCCCCCTGACAGTAGGGTCCTCAAACCCCAGAATAGCCCTCCTAACACCCATCTCTCCGGTGGAAGACATTGGGCAATATTTAGCAAAGACAACGTGACGACAGAGTCGACGGCGTGCGTAGATTTAAAAACCGACTTGACTGATGGTAGAACGGTAAACTGAGCACCGGAAGTCGTGTTCAGTCATTTCCGCATGTTTTCGCGTTCTCGTTTGACGTTGCGTTGCTTTTGCTAAATCTGCCTATTGATAAGTGCATTACAGATGTTTGTCCAAGTTCGTCCCGAACGCATCCTGCGTCCCTAGTAGAAAAACACCATGGCCAATAACGACACCAAATGCTTTACAATACGGTAACAGTAGTGGCCGCCGGCCATTCTTACTTTATAGCAGGCCCAGTGTCCAAGGATGCGACTGGCACCCTTCCCCTTGGGAATCTTCAGGTAATCACAAATTCTTATTGCCAAACAGTAATGTCTCCTAAGAACCAGCCTACGAGGAAAATAAAAACATAAGCATACAAATAAAAATTGTGGCGCTAGGTTGAGTTTTGCTCATCTGAGTGGGTGCAAAAGCTTGCCTTCTATTCACAAAAAATAAAGTAAAGTAAAATAAATAAATAAATAAATAAAATCCTTACAACTTTTCAAGGGTCACTGTTACGGGAATTCTTGTTATAAGTTTGTTTAATTCATGAGCAAGTTCTTATTCTGTTACACAAATGGCCCTTGTACTACGAAGAGGTACATTACAAGTTATTTCTGGGAAATAAATTTTAATGCAATTTTTCCAAGACACAATGACAAAACATCAAGATGCATTCATTTCCTCCGTGTCAGTCCTGGCCATCAGACAACCAAAAGACAAATAGTTTCAATGCACATAACAAGTCAGATTACGTAACAAAAGAAGAAGAAGGAGGAGGAGGAGGAGGAGGAGAAGAAGGAGGAGGAGGAGGAGAAGAAGAAGGAGGAGGAGAAGAAGGAGCAGGAGGAGGAGGAGAAGGAGGAGGAGGAGGAGGAGGAGGAGGAGAAGGAGGAGAAGGAGGAGGAGGAGGAGGAGGAGGAGGAGGAGGAGGAGGAGAAGAAGAAGAAGAAGAAGAAGAAGAAGAAGAAGAAGATCGTTTCCCAAAGTTCCCTGGTCCTTTTAAGCGTACTTACAGAAAAACTAAACGGACATTAAAAATTGATGTTTCCGTGAAATCCAACTTTTCCGCACTTATAACAAATCAAGAACTGAACATCTAAAACATGTGACTTAAACTTTTCACGCCAAACAGTAACTCAAGTTTCACGTCTCCGAGAAATCCCAGAAATCTGTCTTTTCCGTATGCGCTGAAAAGATGTTTGGCATAAAACAAAAGTTGTATCAAGACTTGACTGCTGGTTGAATTCATGGAGTAAACACAACTAAAATCCGCGAAAGATGTTTGACATAAAACAAAACTTGTATCAATACTTGACTGCTGGTGGAATTCACAGAGTGAACACAATTGAACATCTAAAACATCTGACATAAACTTTTCATCCCAACAAGTAACTCAGGTTTCATGTCTCCGAGAAATCCGAGAAATCCGTCTTTTCCGTATGCACTGAAAAGATGTTTGACATAAAACAAAAGTTGTATCAGGACTTGACTGCTGGTGGAATAGTACTAAATAGTACTAAGAAAAGATGTATCACATTGATCAAATCAAGCTATTCCGTGAAATCCGTAAAACCCGCCTTGTTTTAGAAAAAGGTTACCCAGGGCGCGCGCGCGCGCGCACACACACACACACAAATTTGACCGGCAATTTCCCGATCAAACTGTAAGTTCAAGGCCTTGGACCTAAGTAAACAACAATATCGTCCCATCTTCTGGTACTTTGCGAAACGAACCCTATAAAGTCTTGAACAGCTTTTTTACCATGGGATGAAAAGACTGTCTCTCCTATAAATTTCTTTGGTACACGCCAATATGACGGATTAGATGTGTGTTCTTAAAACAAGGCATTTAAGCCGGTTACAGACGAGCAAGTTTTCCTTGACAAGTTTTGACTTGACAAACTTTATTTGCTGGTGTGTAAATAAAAAATTGTCAAGTTTCTCCTTGACAAGTGCACTTGTTCAAAAACGAGCATGCTAGGTTTTGAACAAGTGCACTTGTCAAGGAAAACTTGACACATTGCAGAACTTGCTCGCCTGTACGGGTCGACAAGGAAAACTTGTCAAATAAAATGTTGTCCGCTGTGTAATTGAATTGCTGGCTACAGTGAATACTTGCCAAAGAAAACTTGTTCGTTCGTTTACACCAGCAAATAAAACTTGTGAAGGCAAAACTTGTCAAAGAAAATTTGTCGTTCAAAATATGAGCAAATAAAAATTGTCAATGACACTTGTCACTTGTCAAGGAAAACTTGCTCGTTTGTCACCGGCTTTACACATGAAATAAGGAAAGATATATGTATCACGTTGATAAAATCAAGCTATTCCGTGAAATCCGTAAGATCCTTTAAACCCGCCTTGTTTTAGAAAAAGGTTACCCAAGCGCGCGCGCGCGCGCGCACACACACACACACACACACACACACACACACACACACACACACACACACACATTTGCAAGGCAATTTTCCCCATCAAACTGTAAGTTCAAGGCCTTGGACCTAAGTAAACAACAATATCGTCCCATCTTCTGGTACTTTGCGAAACGAACCCTGTAAAGTCTTGAACAGCTTTTCTACCATGGGATGAAAGGACTTGTCTCTCCTAAAAAGTTCTTTAGTACACGCCAATATGACGGATTAGAAATGAGTTGTGTGGTTCTGAATTAAAAGTGTAAAATAAAAGAAATATCCGCCAAATCCGGGAAATCCACTGTTCCGTCCTCCAAAATAATATAGTTAGGATGATCTGCTGACAGAACAAACTATTCCCAACAACCATTCCAACGTAACTTAAAGCCCGAAAAATTATCTACAGTAGGGGGATACTAAGGATCTTACGGATTCAACGTAAATATGAATATATAATGAAATGTACTCAAAGATTATATAACTAAGCGTGGATACTACGGATTTGATGGATTGGATGGAAAATAAAAATTTACTACTCTCTCTCTCACTCTTTCTCTCTCAAGACTTTCTCACTAGAGGTGGATATGACGGATTTGACGGGTTTTACGGAAAATGAATAAATAAGCAAGTAAATAAATAAAAATAAATATTTAATAATAATAATAATAATAATATAATATATATATATATATATATTTATTTATTTATTATTATTATTATTATTATTATTAAATAAATATTTATTTTTATTTATTTACTTGTTTATTCATTGATTTTTCCGTAAAACCCGTCAAATCCGTCATATCCACCTCTAGTGAGAAAGTCTTGAGAGAGAAAGAGTGAGAGAGAGAGTAGTAAATTTTTATTTTCCATCCAATCCATCAAATCCGTAATATCTAGCTCTACTGAGAAAGTCTTTGACTATGTCTCATTTGAATTCAAATCCCGTTAATACCGTAAAATCCGTGATATCCACCCCTACTGAGAAAGTCTTTGGCTTAGTCTCATTTTGAATCCAATTATCCGTAAATTGAGTGAGACCGCAACAGTCACCCATGCGCAGAGTGCAACTTGCAGCTGCTGAGGATTTCAGTAGCTGGAATATATCATGCTCAGAACTCTGTCTGCATTGACGGATTTCACGGATTTTGCAGATTTTTTGGAAAGGGAAATTATAAACAGGCCTCTATTTTTGCTCAAATCTCATACAGTTACAGCTGTCAAATAGAACTCTCGTTGCAATCGCATAAATTATGATACAGAACTTTCCACGGGATGAAACTTGAGGCTGTGGATTTTAGTAGTTGGAATACATCGGGAACAAAACTCTGTCTGTGCTGTTGGATTTTACGGATTGTGCGGTTTTTTTGGAAAAAGTAATTGTAATCAGTTTCTAATTCTGTCAAATCTCAGTCCCAAACATTTACACCTTTTTGGTTATTGCACTCTCGTTGGAATGGTTTGATTTACGTATAAATGAGCTGATTAACAATTGATTTCAACCTGATGTGCTTTTCATATTCATTTTTACATCCACTGAGTATCATTAGAGTGTGTTAAGATATGTCTCTTGAGGTCATTTCATTTCGGCATTAATATTCATCTTACTAGCATACCAGCTATAAAAAGAGGAACACTTTCGCATGGCCATATCAGTCTGAAGATGATGCGGAGAGCCAACTATCCCTGCCGGCAACTCAACAGTGGGAAAATTAAAGGAGCAGCATTGTGTTATTTAAGCCCGATAATCGTCGATAAGTGCAGCGTAGTAAGCGCTAAGTGTGTTTGCAATATAGACGATGGTTTGCAAAAGGCATGGAACGAGGTGTGTAAGACGAGAGATGCTTGTGACAAAGCATTGCAAGGTTAGTACTGTTTGCTGACTTTCAATTTCCAGAATCTCTTGCTCGGTATTTGGGGGATGAAAAGTTAATTAACAGGTAAACGTTTTCGATTTTGTCCTCGCAGGTGTTAAAAGCGTGGCCTTCTTCTTTAGCGCTATAAGTACGCAAGGACCGAAGAAAGCTCCGAAAGATAAAGACAAAACAGATGAGGGAAATGGTGCCGAAAGCGATGGCGAGCCTTTTACAGAGAGCCAAGTTTCCAGTACATCGAGCCAAGCGTGGATTTCAACTCATCCTGCCGTAATTGATAAGAAGCTGAGGCCAGCCTTAAGCTATTGGATAGCACTGACAACACCTAATGGCGCTCCCGCAAACCCGATAACAGTCCATCGCGCGCTACTGGAATGTGGAGTCAGCGCAACTGTAAGTCAGGTGCGTTCACGGCCCTTTTGCTGTTTTGACGATTTCGATTTTCGCAAGTTAGTATTAGCCCTCAGACATACATGCTTAACGATAGAATCGCAAGTAGCATAAAACCACTTAAAAAGAACAAGTTTCAAAATAATTCACATTGATTGTTCAACTTATTGTTTTATTTTATCACACACCTTGTACAGTGACACCTCTTTCCCTCTTATTGGGCCCTGGCGGAATATTTTATCTTATCTGTCCCTGACGATGCCGTTGAGCGGCGAAAGCTCGGACTTTTAGTATTTTAGCGTTTTTTTTTTTTGGACAGTAGTTCAAAGCCACATTTGTATTTTAATCTTTTTAATCAAAATGCTACTGCAGGACAGCATCCAAAGATTGCATGCGCAATTCACATTGACTTTCAAGAAAATTGACATAACTCTAATGACACTCCTTCATTCATAAGGCTCTTAAAATTGACAATATCCGAAAGTTAGAATTATCCCTCGGACAAACATGCTAAACGAGAAAATCGATAGGGGCATAAGACTGCTTATAAAGAACAGGTTTCGGATGAATTCACGTTAACTCTGAGGCAGATTTACAAAATTGCAATGGCACTCTTGAATAAGTAGGGCTCTTACATTTTGGTGGTTTGCACTTGGACTAAAGCTATCGTTTCTCTTTTTATATTATTGATAAGGTCCCCTGTCGAGAGGGCAAGGAATCACTCGCCATGAAGGAATTGTTCAAAGTTATGAAAGATCACAGTAATGGGTTCATGCAAGATCTCGTAACATCATCCTACCAGCACTGCTTTATATCCGAGGCTCGGAAGTTCTTAGAAGATCCTGATGACGTGGACATAGATGAATGTGGTACCGAGAACGTTGTTCGTGTTTGCCTCGTTCAGTCTTCATTTAAGTCGGTTCTATCTGATGCCATTGCTAAGATTCAAGGTGCCAAACTTATTACCGATCGTTTTGGCTTTGATGACACAACCCAAAGCACGCATTTGGAAGGGCCAAGTGAAGATGGAGAACCACGCCTGGGAGACAAATTGACGGTCCTCATAAATGACATCTCAATTGCGATGAGGAGGCTGGACTATGCCCTTTACAGGGGTACCATTTACAGAAAGTGTGAAGGCGCCGCTTACAGTTACTCTTACAAGTGCGATGTAAAGGCTTTTGTAAACAGCCTGGCCGCGAATGAGTCCTTTAAGGCAAGGCTTCTGAAGGACATGAGAAAAGTAATAGATATCCTGGCTGACCCCGACTGCGAGGTCATCCGCCCTATCATTGTGGACTACAACCTTATAGAGGTGAACGATGGGTACTGTTGGTCTGTCTCGGAAAGACGGTTCCTGAAAAATGCAATTCCCGCCGAGAAAGTTGGCCTCGTGACTCCCAGAGCTTTCTCACGGTATGACCCCCTAAAAGTTCCGCAACCGAAGTATTTTCGAGAAGTTTTAGAAAACAGCCTGTCGGAAGCTGACATCGCACAGTTTTGCGAAGATTTCCTGAGGCTTCTTCATTTCAACAAGAAGAAACACAAAGAAAGAGTTCCTTGCTTAGTTGGAGAGGCAGATAGCGGCAAGACGAGCCTCTTTTACCCAATACTCGGGCTGATACATCACAGCAATGTAGCAACGGTCACCAAGCAGAAGGTATTTAACAAGGCGATGATAAGCAAGCACACCGAGGTCATCTTCATAGACGAGGCTACTCCGTCAACTCTCGACGTGGACGACTGGAAAATCCTGACTCAAGGAGGGTACACAGCCTGTGATGTCAAGTACAGAACGGCCAGGTCGTTCTTTAACCGATGCCCGATGTTCATGACTGCACAGCAAAAGCTTGAATTCAAACCAGAAGATCAGCAGGCTATGGACCGAAGGCTGCGATATTACTATTTTAAGAGCCTTCCAAATCCAAAAAAGAGGGCAACGCAGTGGCTCTTCAAGCATCCAATGGAATGCGTTGCCTGGGCGGCATTGAAAGCTATGGTGGCTAGCGACGAAGAGGAGAGCTCTGGTGAAGATGAACAAGCTGAGACTGACACGCATGCCGACGAGGGCACTCTTCCAGAGAGTGAAAAGGAGGCATTAAGAACTTTGCAGCTAGCCGATCTTCTAACAGAGTCAACGGAAATTCCGCATAACAATGAGGGAGCTGCACAAGATGACGACGAGGGAGATTTGGACGATTCGGATGATGACGAAATCGTAGCCGCGTTGAAGACGTCTTTGGAGCAGAGTTTCCCAGGATCCTTACGTCACCGCCATATCAGTCACATCCTGGAAACTCGACTACAGGAACAAGAAAGGCTGAAGCGACTGGAGGACATGCGGTACGAAGGATATCAGCGGCATCTTCTTTCCAGGGGTGTATCGAAAGAGAACGTAGCGCTACTACCGCGAGATGACACGGAGCCTCTTCCCACACCAATTAGGAATGATCTGGCCGTTTTTGAGCAAGAGCAAGTTAAGGCAGAACAAGAAGCAAGAGAGAAAAGGGCAAAGGAAGTATTCCAGTCATCATGGCTGCAAAACACGGAGAGAGAACTTCATGAATGCATGGTCGCTCTGCAAACTGGTCTTCATCAAGAAATGAAGGCCTCGATGATGGCGCTTAGAGAAATTCTCCAAGACAAGTTAAAAAACCATCACAGGAACTTGGGCACCGTTAGATGCAAAGAGGCCTTATCCGAAAGAAAGAGGCTCTGCACAGAACTCGGCCTGTTGCGAAAAGAAGACCAAGACATGGTCAATAGCCTTTTCGAGCCCTTGCCTTTGGCTTTCGCACACCAGACTGTGGAAGAAGACGAACTCTTCAATGACGCACCTAAAACGCCATCTTACGTCCTCCAAAACGACGTGGATCAGTTCTGGCCGCAGTCGCCGTGCACCATCCAAGCAGCTCTAGCACACGACGAAAACAGCTCAGAAGAGACAACCATTCCGAGCAGCGCAGGATCGACTACAGAAGTTGCCCTTCCAAATGTGAATGACTGTGCTATTTCAGAAGAATTGCTTCGATCCTGTAGCACCAAGAGGCGCAGTGATCATCCGCTCAGCCAAGCTCAAGCGAAGAGACGAAGGAATAACACCATCTTAAAGTACTTTAGCGTTAGTCAAAAGTGAAAAATGACGAGACCAAACTCGAAAGGTCTGTCAATCGAGAAAGATCGTTGCATGAATACAAATTGAAACGTTAACCTTTTGCTTTATTTCATAGTAAACTCATTCCAATGATAGTAGAATAAAAATGTTTCAGTTGATGAATAGCACGAGTCCTTAAGGCCTTTGTTTTTGAACGTCAAATGCATCTCGGCATTCAGAAAAGACATAAGTGTTCAGTTCAGGTGCATTGCCTCTAGGAAAATTTGATTGCAGCCCTTTTCTTCAGAGAGTCCGCCGTCCTTCCGTTTTGAAACTTAAAATCGGGATCTCTTAGAATAGCTGTCCACTGTCCAAATCCGTGCCTATCCATCCCTTTCTCGAGAAAATCGTCCTCGTCCGCCGTAAATTTCAACACCCGGCGATGACTTCTTTGGATTTGCAATCGGTTTGTCGGTGGGGCATCCCTCTTAGGGGGCACGCTTTTCGATTCTGCAGTTCCAGCCAGTGCTCCATAACTTGAAGTTACATCGCTAAACCTCGCGCTCACCTCCTTATCCACCTCAGAGCCTTTGGTACCTTGTAGCTTTTGCAGAAACTCGTGAGCCTTTACAGCAACTTCGCGCGACCTTTGCTTCTGATAGTGAACTTTGGCGACGGCTGAGCTGTGTTTCTGATCTTCCGACAAAATCATTTGCTCTTTGCTAGTGAGCTGATTGAGGCTTTGCGTTTCGACGATTTGACGATAGCGCGTCGGGTGAATGTACTTTCCGATTGCGTCAAAGACTAGTTTACTCATGACGTCGCCCAATTTGCTGTGTTGGCCTCCATTTCTCGTGACAAGAACGAACTCGCACTGGGGTCTTAGCAATGGCCTCACGAAATTGATGTAGCTATCGAGCACTTGCATGCTTGCATCGGTCAGAATCAAGGAGTCAAATCCGTATTTGCTGGCAGTTTTGAACTTTTTCTGGTCAATAAACCCCCCGTCCTCCTTTGCTGCTCGAACCATGTCGACTGTCAAGTGCTGATAAGTCATAGGGCGCGACCCCTTCACTTTAATGAACAAGTACATCGACACAAATCTCGTGGCAAATGTTAAGTCTGATGGGTTCACTTGACCTGGATTGCTCTTGCACGTCTTAACGGTGTTTTCGTAACGTGGCAAGTGAAATGTCACCACTTGCAGCAATTCCTCCATTGTCGCCCAGTGACCTCGAGCTTCTAATGTGTCGATGTCAAGCTCTCGAGTCCACTGCAATCTCATCATTTTTGCAACTGTCTTTCGAGCTCTCTTAAGGTACAGTTCAGTCGCAGATAGGTTTCGCAGAACTGCATCTGATGCCCCATTGATTTTTCTATAGTCCATTAGTTCGGATATTGCGTCTATGTAGCCCAATCGCCCTCCATGTCCAAGTTTGCACTCGTCTTGCAAGTAGTCTATGAACTTGAACAAAAGATTTGGGGAGCACAGACTGTAGTCTATTACTTCAAACGTTAATTCTTCCTCTTCTTCACAACAAAATTTCAGAAATTTAAAGCTTCTCTTCACTATTTGTTGAGCTGTGCGATCTTTCTTGCAACCCCCACCACTACCAGTCAACCATTTCGCGAATTCTTCGCCAATTTGGCCGGAGACTGGGAACGAGGAAACAACTATGACACCATGTTTTGGCCTTTGGCTTGATTTGCAGTCATTTGTAGTGGTCTTTGATAACTTAGTGTCCGCAACTTGTAATGAATATTGAAGTTCTGTCAGGTTGGGTTTTTCGTCAAAATAAAAGAACCAGCTATGCTTAGAATTGACATGTTTCCTGCATCCACGCTGACTTTGAAATCCTTCGTGTTCGCATACTTGAATTGGACAATGGTACAAGCTGTCCGTATCTTCTTTCTCTAAGTGAAGCCGTTTTGGTTTTGGCGATGCACCATCAATTGTAGACCAATCGACTTTGACCTTCTTGTTCATTCTTGAAAAAGAGGAACTTATTTAGCGAACAGACTTGTTTGTACCGCTCAGCAAAAACCGTCGAAACAATCACACCCATTGGCAAACAATAGAGCCATCATTTAATTTGGAGCTTTTCAGCACTTGTCCCTACTTTCCCGAACTTATTACTATTGTAGTCAAATTCATAACAGAGAGTTACATCCCAAATGGGTTCGGGTCTGCCCGGGCAAGCCTGTGTAAGTTCAAACTTGCTGAGGCATGTGTGTGCTTGCCATTCTTCATTATTCTTAAGTAAATCCAAGTTGGCGTTAGTATGGCGTTGGTGTGATGGTGTTCAACCTTGGCTTGCCCAGACAAGTCAAAAAGCGCCTCGAAAAGTCTGTTAGAATCGGCTTCTATTGACTCTGTTTCGTGTTGAGTCACTTAAAACACAATAAACGTTTTTCCGTGCAATTAAATAGCGATAAAAACATAGATGGCAAGAAAAGAAGAACGATTCTGTTGAAGGAACTGTCATTTTCTTAATAGGAACCATTTCACATCAATGGGAACTGATGGTTAGGAACAAATTGTTCCTCTTGGTAATAAAAAGGAACATTTCATTCAAAACGGAACTCATTAATGGGAACAATTGTTCCTCAAATGAATAAAAAGGACCAAAATGATAAAAAGAGGAACAATACCAATGGGAACATTTGTTCCTAAGCGACTCATTTCGGAACAAAGGGTTCCTTTCAATCTTCGAAATTCGGAACAAAAGATTCCTTTTTAGCTCTAAATGAACACTTTGTTCCTATCGTTCACAACAATTTGTTCCTTTTGATGTTAATGGGACCACTAAAAAAGGAACAATCATCTCAAAATGGGAACGTTCTCAAAGCGAAAAAGGGAACAGACCAAAAACAGCAAAGGTAAATTTAAAAGCCAGTTTAGGGATAAAGAAAACATGCCAAAGCATCTTATGAATCTCTATGCCGAATACATACGACAGCCAGACTTGGGTTGATAAAATCCTTCTAAGACGTGTTGAAACATAAAAGTAGAAATTTAGGGAAACGTTGAAGATCGCTTCCCAAAATTTTAGTTCCCGATTTTAAAAACTCTACAATACTTATAAGAACTGCGCAAATCTCGCCATGACTATGTTGTTATGAATTTCTATGTAGAGCAATGCCAAAAATTAGATTTTCCCTCTTTTGGCCCCCAAACCACTCAAACTGGATTTTTTTATTCGCAGAAGCGTTCCTCGCAAGAGGAACAGCTATGAAAAGGCACACTTGTTCCTCTAACGATATTAAAAATTGTTGGCCTTAAATTTTCATCAGCGAAACAAGGCGTTTATCCCGATCTTGCTCCATGATACAAGAGTGAGTTTTGTATCCGGCATATCCTTTATATCCGTTGAAGTTATGCAATTGTGGAGATCAGATCAGTTTAAGTAAGTCATAGATCACAGACACAAAGGCGAAAGAACTGAAAAAATTAAATCTTTGTTCCTTCTTTGCTTCTCATTTTTACTGTAAGAAATGAATAAAATCAGTTACAGTAAGAAAGAGAAGAGGTTCATGATAATATATTCAGTTTCCGCGAACTCCGTGAGATCCATACTTTCCGCTTGTTTTTTAAAAAGTTTTGGGTTTCAGGGAAACTTGCAGTGCGTAAGATTCCAAATGGAATACATTTTCCAATCTAAAAGTCTTTATTTTTAAACGGAAAGGACAGGCATCAGGGAAAGGACGGATACAAGAATATATTATCCTCTTTAACTTCTCTTTCTTACTGTAAGTAATCAATAAAAGTATATTAAAGTAATTAATATATTATTTCTTGGTAATACTTACAGTAATAAAGAGAAGATATTTATGATAACATATTCGGTTTCCGCGAACTCCGTGAGATCCATATTTTCCGCTTGTTTTTTAAAAAGTTTTGGGTTTCAGGGAAACTTGCAGTGCGTAAGATTCCAAATGGAATACATTTCCAATCCAAAAGTCTCTTTTTTATAAACGGTAAAGACGGGCATCTTGGAAAGGACGGAAACAAGAATATATTATATATGTTCATCTCAGCCGGGATTTTTATGGACATTTGGTTGTATAAGTTTGGTCTTATCAAGAGCCAAAGAGTATAAGACCCACTTGTAATACACTTGAAATCTCACATTACCACATTTTTATCGGCCCTGAAATAAGACTGAGTGGTTATCACCGTAACTACACTTGACGGCAGTTGTGCTTAATTTACCGTATCCTTTCTTGGTATTTTTGAGGACCTATGGTTTCTGTTTCTAACAACAAAGCATCTCTCTTCTTGAAGATTAATTTGTCAAATTCCCACCTTATTTGTGAATTTGCAAGAACAGACAAACGATATTCCTTAAAGTGTTTGACCGCCAGATTTATTCCCTAGTGATATAGCAAGTCACTGAAGATGCAACCAACCAACGTTGTATTTGAACAAATTAAAACAGATTCAGTGCCTTTCAACAGGGAGATGCAGCATCTAGATTAATTAGCGCCTTTTTGCAGGGTCCGAAAAAGTATAAAAGTGTTAATTTTAAGAAATGTAATTCATAACATGGCTGAAGTATGCAGTTTTTCGAAAGATGCATTCTTTGTGATTTTACAAGTCGCTGAAAGTTCAGCGCAGCAATTCATGGAAGTAGAACTAAATTGGTCTATCATTGTATTTGAACCGCCAGATCCAGTGACGTTCATTACGCACTGACAGCGTCCAGTCTAATTAGCACTTTTTTCGAAGTCTACAGGTGTTGAAAACTAAAGGCGCAATTCCAATTATGGTAAAAATATGAGATTTAATTTGTGTAAAATTTATTCCCTGTGATTTTGCAAGTGCCCAAACTATATATAAGGAACCGTTTCTCTGTAGCCATTTGTACCTCTACCATCGAAGATGATACGTGCCAAACAACCTTGCAGACAGCTAAATAGCGAAGCTATCAAGGGCAATGCCTTGTGCTTCTTGAGTCCAGTTGTATCAGGAAAATGCAGCATTATTACTGCAAAATGTATCTGTAACGTGAAGGAAAAAGCTTTAAAAAAATCTTGGGAGGCGATCTGTACAACTCGTGATGCTTGTGACACCGCCATTTCAGGTTAGTATTGTGAAAATGACGTTGTCTTTTTAAGCTAGAATAAATGGCGTTCTAGTGTTGATTAAAAAAAAACGGAAACATTGTCATCCTTCCTTTTAAGGAATTCAAGACGCTGCCTTTTTCTTCAGTATTATAAGCACACATGCTAAAAGCAAAGCGAAAGTGAATGAAGACAACGAAGAGGAGAGTGAAGAGAGTGACGAAGATTCATCTAGCCAAATTCCTAGCACTACAACACAACAGTGGATTGATGGACACGCTGCACTTGTCAACAAGTCACTTTGTCCCGCCATTACCTACTGGCTGGCTTTAACGACGCCCAGTGGCGCTTCAGCGAGCCCCATAGTTGTGCACAGAACTTTGCTAAAGTGTGGGGTTAGTGTCACAGCTAGCAAAGTGAGTATTCATTCATTCATACATTCATTCATTCATTCATTCATTCATTCATTCATTCGTTCGTTCGTTCGTTCGTTCGTTCAATCATTCATTGCTCCCGTTTTTTCATTTATTCACTCATCCAGCCAGTCGATCAGTGAATCATTTTATATTATTATTATTCTTCAATTAATTTGCTCGTTCGCATCATTAATAATGCTATCATCGTTATTAATAATACTGTGTCTTTCTTTGCTTTCATTAGGTAACACTTGCAGAGGGCAAAGAATGTGAAGCAATGAAAGAGTTGTATAAGGTGCTAAAGGACCACAAAAATCCCTTTATGGAAGAACTGGTTCAGTGTTCCTACAGAAGTAGTTTCGCAAAAGAGCTTGAAAGTACTGGTGGCGTGGAAATGTTGTCATCGCAAGACCTAGACGAATGCGGTACCGAGAGTGTTGTTCGACTGATTTCTATCAACCCACACTTTGAGTTACCCTTAGGAAAAGCAATTGATAAACTCATTGGAGCTGGTTTGCGCGTCGATAAATTTGGCTTTGCTAAGGCTGGTGGGAGTTTAGAGCCATCGACTTCATCCGAGGAACCTAATGCGGAATCAAAAATGCTTTCAGACAAACTGACAGTTTTGGTTAACGACATTGCCATCGCAATGAACAGGTTAGGCTATGGCAGTTACAGAGGGAAATTTTATAAGAAGGACTCTCGTTCAAAGTACACCTACTCCTACAAATGCGAGGCCAGGGCGTTCGTCAACACTTTGGCAACCAACGAATTCTTCACAAGCAGGCTGGTAAGCGAGATGAAGAAAGTCATTGATCTTTTGGCAGATCCATTTTGCGAACTGTTCGCGCCATTGATCGTTGACTATGATCTAATCGAGGTCAACAATGGCTGTTGTTGGTCAATCAAGAAACGAGATTTCGCGAACGCTGCCATTCAAGACCATCTGATTGGAAAAGTGTCGCCAAGAGCGTTTTGCCCGTTCGATCCAACAAGAGATCCTGACCCAACGTACTTCAGAGAGGTCCTCGAAAATAGTCTTGACCGCATGAGGTGGCAAAATTCTGCGACGATTTTCTCAAGCTGTTGAACTACAATAAAAAACGACACAAGGATAAAGTCCCATGCTTGGTGGGGGACGCAAGCAATGGCAAAACCAGCTTGTTTTTTCCCATTCTCGGTCTCATCCATCACGGAAACGTTGCCACGGTCACAAAACAACGAGCCTTTAACAAGTCAATGATAACGCCTTCCACCGAAGTCATATTTATAGATGAGGCCACCGAAACCACGCTGGACATTGATGATTGGAAGATTCTGACCCAAGGGGGTTACGCAGCTCACGACGTTAAGTACCAAAGTGCCCGCGCATTCATCAACCGGTGCCCAATGCTCATAACCTCGCAGCGAAAGCTAAAATTCGGGCCAGCCGACCAACCCGCTATGGTCAGGAGGTTAAGAACCTACTCCTTCAGAAGCCTACCCCAGCCGAAAAAGAAGGCATCGGCCTGGATGAAGAAGCACGCCATGGACTGTGTCATCTGGGCAGCGCAGAAGGCTAAGGTGTCCGAAGACGACGAGGAATCAGAGAATGATAGCGATAGTAGTGAGCCCGAAGACGAATCACCTGCCACCGACGGTGTTCTACTGGAGGAGGAGAAGGGAGCGATAAGGTCGTTGTCCTTACCAGTACTTTTAACCAAAGATGCAGCAGCTGACGATACTTCGGACGATGAAATCATCAGTACAGACGAAGAACAGGGCCATGATTCCAACAGTATTTCGCCGCCAGATCGTCTACAGCTCTTGCAAGGCCTCATAGAGCAGTCGCAGCCGGGCAGTTTGCGTCACAGACACCTCAAACAGATTCTGAGGATGGAGGAACGTAGACAAACCGCAGAACAGCAGTCGCGAGAAGAACACATCAGACTAAGAAAGAATCTGCTTAGGGCCAAGGGCGTCTCGAGCCAGAACCTGAGCCTGCTACCCACCGACCCAAACGAGCCCACGCCGAGTCCAATTTTGAAAGATCTCCAGAGGTTCAACGATGCCCAGAAAGCGGCCGAGAAGGAGTTGCGACGCGAGAAGGCCCGTTCAGCCTACTCCGTTACGTGGCTAAGGACCACGGAGACGGAGCTTCACGAGTGTGTGGAGAAAATTGAGCGCGCACAAGATCCATACTTACGCAGCAACTTGCAGGCCTACCGAGAGACCTTATGCCACAAACTGAAGCTCCATCATGTGAATCTGGGAACGTTTAATACAGACGAGGCGGTCGAAGAGCGGAGAAGAGTGTGCATAGAACTCGGCATACTTGACGAACAGGATCAAGAGTTCGTGAAAAACGTCACGGAGCCCATGCCAAGACCATCGTCGCAGCATCGTGGACTGTCGCGGCCCGAAACTGCGTTAGAAGACAACAGTACCGACGAGGAAGAGCTCTTCAAGACACCCCTTACCAGCTGCACCCCATTGCCTGCTAGTGCCGTCCCTTCAAGTGTCGTCGACGATTGTGCGATTTCGGACGACCTGTTGAGGATGCACAGTAGAAAGAGGCCAAGATATGATGGTAAGCGGGGTCAGCAGCCCACAAAGAGGCCAACGAACACGCTTCATAATTACTTTATAAGCCAAACTGATGAAGGACAAAGCTCGTATTCTTTCAGAAAAATGAGTGCCAATGCTAAGAGTGAGTCCGTGAAAATTGTACGATCAAGAGATGACTGAAAATAAAGCTAAGTGCATTATGTCAATTGCAGTGTTTCTCTTTGTACCTTCAGATCATAGCCCTCGAGCAAATAAGTACAGAGAGTCCGAAAAATAGAACATTTTCTCACATTTTGACGTCTGAAACAAATCTGATTGCAGCCCTTTTCTTCAGAGAGTCCGCCGTTCTTCCGTTTTGAAACTTCAAATCGGGATCTCTGAGAACAGCTGTCCACTGTCCAAATCCGTGCCTATCCATCCCTTTCTCGAGAAAATCGTCCTCATCCGCCGTAAATTTCAACACGCGGCGATAACGTCTTTGGATTTGCAATCGGTTTCTCGGTGGGGCATCCCTCTTAGAGGGCGCGCTTTTCGGTTCTGTAGTTTCAGCAAGTGCTGCACAACTTGAAGTTGCATCGCTAAACCTCGCGCTCACCTCCTTATCCAACTCAGAGCCTTTGGTACCTTGCAGCTTTTGCAGACACTCGTGAGCCTTCACAGCAACTTCGCGCGACCTTTGCTTTTGATAGTGAACTTTGGCGACGGCTGAGCTGTGTTTCTGATCTTCCGACAAAATCCTTTGCTCTTTGCTAGTGAGCTGATTAAGGCTTTGCGTTTCGACGATTTGACGATAGCGCGTCGGGTGAATGTGCTTTCCAATTGCGTCAAAAACTAGTTTACTCATGACGTCGCCCAATTTGCTGTGTTGGCCTCCATTTCTCGTGACAAGAACGAACTCGTACTGGGGTTTTAACAATGGCCTCACGAAATTGATGTAACTATCGAGCACCTGCATGCTTGCATCGGTCAGAATCAAGGAGTCAAACCCGTATTTGCTGGCAGTCTTGAACTTTTTATGGTCAATAAATCCCCCGTTCTCCTTCGCTGCTCTAACCATGTCGACTGTCAAGTGCTGATAAGTCATAGGACGCGACCCCTTCACTTTAATGAACAAGTACACCGACACAAATCTCGTGGCAAATGTTAAGTCGGATGGGTTCACTTGACCTGGATTGCTCTTGCACGTCTTTACGATGTTTTCGTAACGTGGCAAGTGAAATGTCACTACTTGCAGCAATTCCTCCATTGTCGCCCAGTGACCTCGAGATTCTAATGTGTCGATGTCCAGCTCTCGGGTCCACTGCAATCTCATCATTTTTGCTACTGTCTTT
>JAEMWC010000081.1:12500-102500 GCA_016490735.1 Pachyseris speciosa | reverse complement strand
GGGTTGACAAAATCCTGCTAAAAACATGTTAAAACATGAAGTAAAAATTTAGGGAAACGTAGGAGAAGAAGAAGAAGAAGAAGAACTTTATTTTATCACGCTAACCTATTCAACAATGTAAAAAAAAAACAATAGCTGGTTTCCAGTAGGGGCGTGAGCTAAGTATAAAAATTAAAAATATCCTAAATATACTAACAACCGTGATTAAAACTATTCGTGCATTTAATATAACCCTAACTATAATAATTAAAATATACTAAATATAGTAACAACCATGATTAAAGTTATTCATTCAATTGAATATAACCCTAGGAAAAAGATTACTAAATGATATTTGGTCTATAGGTTGAAATAAGCTTATCAAACGTAGCCAAAGTTTCACAATTACGTATTTCATTCGGTAAGGACTTCCAGACCCTAGCACCATTGTAGCTGAAACTCTTCTTTAAAAATTCAGTCTTTGGCAATGGAAGGGCCAACTTATTATCAGCGTTCCTTAGATGATAACTGTCGGCTGAGAACGAGTTCCTAAAGATATTCGAAAGCCTCGCTGGTGCCAAGTCATGGAGAACCTTAAACATTTGCCTAGCCTTAATACGAAATCTACGTTCGCTTAGTAAACTCCAGCCAAGATGGCGTAGGGATAATTCAGACTGTCCAGCCTCGTTTTTGTAAAGCATGATCACCCTAGCGCATCTGCTATGGAGTTTCTGAAGCCTTTCGGCTAGTACACTTCGTAATGAATCCCAACCTTACAACAATAATCAAAGTGAGGCATAATTAGAGCATTATAAACTGAAACAAGTACGTCTCGACTTGCAAAATCTCTAAGCCGCTTTAGAGCACTAATTCCAGTTGTAATCTTTTAAGTTATTTCTTCAATATGCTTGCTCCACGTAAGAGATTCATCAATATACACTCCAAGTATTTTTGTATCTCTGACTCTTTTGATCGGATCACTCCCAATACATACATTTGGTTCCAAGGGAAGCTTAGCCAGTCTTTGACGTGAATCGATGAGCATATAGTCTTCGCAACATTAAGACTAAGCTTATTTGCTTGTAGCCACAATCTGATTTTTTCCAAGTCTTCATACTAGATACATCACTTACAGATATAAAACGCAAGTGTCGCTTCGCTGTGAATTACATATTGGTTAGTTGGTCACACATGCGCAGCACTCACCTGTCGATGAGGGTTTTCATGGTAAGCTTCTCCAACCTGAGAAGATTGTTAAGGTCTTTAAAGGTACTACGTCAAGGCGCTTTTTACGTTTTGAGGGTCAAGTTATAAAATCAAGAATTTTCACGTTAAGAAGAGCAGTCGAAAAAAGAGTTTAATGAACTTATCCTTCAATGGACTTTTAAAAGAGCAATGTTATAATTTTCAAAATTTTTAATTAACACATTTTTTCGTAAACAAAATTTAGAATGGTTCGAAGAGAAAAGAAGAGCTCGCCAGATGGTTGCAGGTTGCTTTATGCATCTGTATGACAGAAAAATGGAAGCGAATTCAAAGTTGCGAGCGATTCGCGGTGCCACACAAACACGAACACAGTGTGGTGCAGTTGTCAACCATGCTCGCGTGGCGCGACCTGTCTTGTTGTTTAGTTTTGAACGACTAAAAGGTCTGAACGACTAGTAGATTTACACTAAAACAGAGGCAGGGGTAGAAGCGACAAGCGACATGGCTCTGAAAACTGGCGACAATCTTCCCTTACAACACCGACAACCGATAGAAAATGACAGAAAAAGCGCGACAGGTTGCTAAGGGGACAATTTACTTTCCATTCTTCTGTTTTCTTTGCGACAGTAAACATTTGTCCCTAAAGAAACAAGCGAGAGACAGAGTGGTAAATGAGCGGCAAAGCGACATTAGCTGACCACACCTTGGACGGCCTCAAAACAATTAGATTATTCGCCCTTGATTTCTATGCGTGATAGCTGATTCGGGCTGCGCCCTCATCAGCTACCAGCGATGGAAATCTAGAGCTCAAAATCTAATTGTTAAACAGAAAGTCTCGGAGTAGACTGTATTCTTGTTCTTTTGGGACCTATTCTGTTTTCGAAATGAAAGGAATTATTCTGCCACCGATAGAGGAATGAAAAGAATCCGGTTTATTCGACATACGCAGAAAATGTGTCACATTGGGAAAGTTTTGGCGCGAAAATCGTGCGCGGTACGCCAGGTCAGTGACGTCACACCGGAAGTTAAGTTTAGACGCTCGGTCCAGACTATTTGCGTGTTGGTTTTGGTTATCTCCGCCAAGAGTTTTTCGTTTTGAGAATGCGTTCTTTTGAGAAACCTTATTTCTCGTATTCTTTTATTTCTAAACCCGAAACAGGAATAGCCAGGATAGGTAAAAAGAACGCGCCAAGAGAAGCACGATCGCCCGGGTGAGTGCAGTCCCTACGACGAATGTTTCAAGTTTGTTTCAACCTCGTTCCCAGTGTCTTGGAAACGAGGTGACGAATGTTTGAGGTGACACTGAGTGACGTTTTGACAACCTGACCGGAAGTCATTCTTCGCCGGAGTCTTGTTTAGTGCGGAGAATGTGGCACGCAAAAAGATACTGTCCATAAGTAAGAGGCACACCAACTGTGAAGTCGCGGACGGCGTTCAACACTCGCAGATTACGACACATGGACACAAACGCCTGAGGTGGCATGTCAGTCAGGAAACTTTTGCCAAACGATGCGGCCTGCATGATAAAGACAACACAAATAAAAAAAGAAGTTCATTAAAAGTTTACCTCCGCCTGTTGAAACGGTTCTGTTGTCATTCTCAGCCAAGTCTGACATGAGCACACAGATAATTATTCTCAACTTTTGTGTAGCTTCAGCGCCATGAAGTCACTGTGAACCACATCAATGTCGGTGGCTAAATAAGTGTAAGTCAAGTCAAGTCAATCTCTATGTGAACACGGTGAATACACATTAAATTTACTTGTTTAATTCAGTGTACAGCGTGTGCGTGTACTGCAAGACTTTTTCGGGAAACAAATCTGGTTTGTGGCATTTACGTCCGCGGTGCTGGGCAAGAGGGGTGAAGCTATATCGAAGGCGTTGATCGAGGGTCGAAGAGCACACGTAAATTGTGATCAGCGGTAAAATTATATACCAAGTGGACCCAAGTGGACCAAGTGTCAGACTGTTCGACCGCTGTCCCATATTAAACATGTGTGTTCGACCCTCGATTAACGCCTTCGATACAGCTTCACCAAGCAAAGAGAGAGAAAATGTGACAGCTAACAGTTTGGCGCCCGTGGAGAGACAGGGTTATGTGACAAGTCGGTCGTTTAGGGGAGGTTAAAGACAATAGAATATTTCTAACCGTCAGCTATAAAGTGGTCGCGGTCGCTTACGAGAGGTTCTAATTATAGTGTTTGACTGAGAAAATTTGGTAGTATGGAAATGTGGTCGCTTCGAGAGGTGGTCGTAAAGAGAGGTATTCGGTTGGTTGACATTAATGTTTTCAAATATGGCGTTCGTTGTGATCAGTTTTCCGCACGAAAAATTCAAGAGTCATTGGATGTTTATGTGATTTTTTACCGTATCGTCCGTCTCACTACAAATTTCTCTGCTCACCAAACTCTTCCCTGCTAGCAGGTCTCTGGCGGCGCCAGAGACCTCTGCTAGCAGGGAACACGAACTCAAAAGCAACTTTTGAACGTTAAGACATCCAACTGTTTATAGGAACAGGAGTGAAATTTACGCAATTCGAGGCAAACCGGAGGTGAAGGAACACAGGCTCACACTAGTAGGCCGACTTTTCGTCGTGCGAGGTCACGGTTACCATGGCGATAAAAGTGACAGTCGATTTACCCTTAATAAGAGGCTTCTCTGTACTGCGGGCTCATGTTCTCCGGCTGCAGCATGAATGCACTGCTGGACGGCTTCCGGGAGACGTTCTTTGATCATGCGTATGTATTCCTCAGCTCTTGCACTCTTTTTCTGTTGTTTAAAACAAACAAACAAAGAAACAAACAAATAAAATTATCTGAAAGAAAAACAGGACAGGGCTTGCACTCCTGTAAAAACAGGTACCCAAACGGTACATGTGTGGGATACACTGTCCACAATGCATTACAAACTTTGCAACTCGTTAGCATTAACGGACCACACAAAAATACATAAAATCTCAGATGAGCTGGTGAAAAAAAAATCAGTCAAGTGGCCCCATAGACAAGTCACTTTGAGAAGATTTACCCCCAATATGGACATATCTAGCTCCAAAAAAATCAGGAGATTACAGCAGTATCTCCACTATTAACCATTTTCCACCTGTGTCGCTTCAGGTGGTGCATATTGGTGTCCAGCACTCTGATGAATCAATGATACCACTCTTTACCACATGATACCACCCTGATGGTATCTAACAAATATCCAGTCAATGGCGAACATAAATTAGGCATTTTCTTGAGACAATCGGTTACCCCAGCAGCCGGATAACCTCTTTACAAAAACCCCTAACGATGGAAATCAAAGATGAACTCGGTGACCCCTTTTATTATTATCCAGTTGTGGTTACCATGTTCGAATACAACTTTTTGATTGGTAGTTTTTGGTTCAAGATAAAACATGTGCTAGCATGCTATTTTATGAGCGGCCTGCCCTAAGCAGCGAGGTCAACGGAAGAGCGAAGGATGTTGTTTCCTTAACATCTACTTTCAAACGTTTATTCAAATCACTGACTCTCGATCAATAACGCTTCTTCAGAGTCCCTTTTAGTACAGGTTGCTTTTCCTTTTAGCCATGATACATTAAAATTATTTAAAAAAACCCAGAAGAAAATGACACCAAAACTAAAAATGACTGTCCAAAAAGAGTCGTAAAAATAAACACTTCTCGATTCTAACAAAGGTAGGGAGAATAAAAACAAAGAAACGTAGCTTGCCTCAAATTCTTTGGAAGCGTCAAACAGCATAGCACCAGGCTCCATGGAGCCAATTTTAAACACTTGTTCGATGGCAGCTGTAGATGACAAAATATAAACAGTTGCAGATTGCCCCTATGATTGCCACTCCTTCTTTAGACCAAGACACTTGTGATGTGAGGTGGCCACTAGCACTGCAAGAAAGATGGTAAAATTCATGCGGCACGCTGTATCTCGGAACGTTGACAAATGTAGAATTTATTGCATTCTGCAAATGCCAAGTCTACCTGAATGCTACGTTTTTGTCACTTTTTGACCTTATATCCTTATCATTTTCTTGAGATTTCGTGCAATCCAAAAAAACCATCATAGGTTTGTAGCACATAACCCCATAAATATGTCAGAATGTCTGGGTGATTTTTAGAGTGTTTATAAAGAAGGAGAAAAGGAAAGAGGGACGGCCTGCTGCACTACCATTTGTGTGAACATGATTACATGTGAATGGAAACTAATTTTCATATGAAAAGATGAACACCAGGACTCACTTTGAAAAAGAGCCAACAGGTAATTTGGAAATGGCCCACAGTGTCTTCCTCATTTAATTAATTCCATATTAGTTCACTGCCCTATAGGGAAATGATCTCTGGCCAGCAGCAGTCTTAAATAAAGGAATGTTTAATTGTTGTGGGTATCTTGTTGTTCGGTCAGATACCTGTTCTATAGTCTCTGTAGGGTTTTATGATAGCTGGTACCTCTGGAGAGAAAGAGAGTGGCAGCCACACCCTCAATACAATAATAATTATTATGGGGTTTGTTTGAAAATGAGCAACAATTGCATTTGTCATACTGAACTATAATTATAATGACTATGAGCTGGGTCATTGAGGGGCCAGGGATCAGTGGCTGACAATGAGTACTTTTGTTGAATATATGTGATTTTTGTTTCAGCCAAGCAGTTTTTAGCCTGGGACTGGGCTCTGCAGTGGGGTTAAGAATCAAAAAGAAGGAACGTGACAAAAAAACCTGGCGAGCAAAGCAAGCCAAGTGGGGGACTGAAGGAGGGGAAGGGGCTTCCCCTCCCCCAGTGCTCCGCTATTTTTTTTTCGCCACTTTCCTTCTTTTCGCTCCTTAATCCCACTGCGGAGCCTGGTCCCAGGCTAAGCAGTTATACATTGTATCAAATGAAGAATGATCCTCGCAGTTGTGAACACAATTTATGCGATTGCAAAAAGAAGCCTGAGAAAAATTCAGGACTTCAACGGGGTTTGAACCCGTGACCTCGCGATTCTCTAACCAACTGAGCTATGAAGCCACTGACGTTGGAAGCAGGTCAATTGTGGGTTCATATGTTCCTGTGAAAGAAATGAGTGTGAATGATATATGAAATAAATCATACATGAACTGCGGAAATGAAATCAAATGAAGAATGATCCTCGCAGTTGTGAACACAATTTATGCGATTGCAAAAAGAAGCCTGAGAAAAATTCAGGACTTCAACGGGGTTTGAACCCGTGACCTCGCGATTCTCTAACCAACTGAGCTATGAAGCCACTGACGTTGGAAGCAGGTCAATTGTGGGTTCATATGTTCCTGTGAAAGAAATGAGTGTGAATGATATATGAAATAAATCATACATGAACTGCGGAAATGAAATCAAATGAAGAATGATCCTCGCAGTTGTGAACGCAATTTATGCAATTGCGAAAAGAAGCCTGAAAAAGGCATGACATGATTTATCTGCAATCTGAAACCCCTTGGTGGCTGCAGGTAAACAAAAACATGGCGGTGATCAAGCACTGAGTCCTTCTTAATACTTATCTAAATTTCCTGGAAGCAGTGGATGAACAGTGAGATGAATTAACTTATAGACTGAAAGTCGTTCAGTCTCTTAAACACACAGCACAACCTGCTTATGACTCCATCTCCAACTGATGAGGGGCAGGAATCCTTCAAGGAATTAAATAATTAATCCCCCCCGTCTGGTCCCTTTTCGGTCACGTGCCACTGCCTACCCTCGCGTTCCTTCATCGTTTCGTTCTTTCGTTCGGATTTTGCCAAATATTTTTAACTGTTTTTCAACGCCTTTCATCGAACGTTCCAACTTTCCAATGGCCTCAGCGGCTGGGAAAAGATCAAAAAAGTCACTGACCTTACCTTCGGGATTTCAATTTGACATTCCTTTGCTTCGAGCAGTTGGAAACGCTGGACAAGCAAAACAAGTTGATTCAGATGCGACCGCCGTCGGCCATGACGAAACGCCACGTGCAAGACCTCTCAGCGAGCCTCCCGCTCCCACAAATCGTGGCAAACAACGCGCTGACCTTCGACTCCTTGCATTCCAGATCGAGCAACAAAAGTTGGAGATCAAGAAACTTGAGCTCGAAGCTCAAATCAAGGCCAACACCACGTCACCACTCGTAAAACCTGAAACTGTGCCGTCGTTATCAACAGTCCGCCAAAGTCCAAACGCTGGTAAGTCCTTGGGACAGTTTGATTACAATGTTAGAATAGTGGCTCCCCAAGAATGGCCGCATTTACATGTCCCTTTTGGCTTAGCAAAAAAGAAATTCAAGGATCTTTCTCTGGCCGAATTCGTTTATGGCTATTTAGATATTATGCGAGTCGCCAGCGACGAGCAACAGGAAATCATGTCAGCCCATTTAATGGCATTGATGTGTTTGGTAGCCAAGTACAAATGGCTTTCAGTTTTGTCGTTTCATGCTGCCGTTCTCGATCGAATCGAGGCCGGTTTAGCTTCCTGGGGAGATGATTTCACGGAGCTTGAGCGGTTTAATATCACAGAATCCGATCGTTTGCCTTTAGCTACTAAGCAACAAAACCAGGCCACAGTCCGTCCGCCAGGGTTTACACCCAAAACATATTGTAGAGAATGGAACCGAACTGGCACTTGCTCTAACCAGTCTCACCAGGTTGGCACCGAGCATGTGTGTGCGTATTGCAAATTGCCCGACCATACAATCGTTCCCTGCCCTACTCGACCAACGACCACAAACGCATCACCGGCTTCAAGTCCCAGCTCGGCCTGACTAGGCCACCAGCCACGTACAGACAACGTCAAGTGTCATTCCTCACTGCAATCACCCAACAAAATTACCACTAATATAAACACTCCTGTGTCATCTGTCAATACACCGCGTAGTTCTTCCGTTTAAGCAAATTGTACCTCAACTTTAAACAAGTCTCTGCCTTGTGGGCAACTTAATCTATCCCCTTCTCACTCGATTTCTGCTGTCATCAGACACATAATTTGTTGCAAATACACTCGACCAAATGCCTTTGGCGCCCGTATTGTCGTTCCGTCCCGTCTGAATCTACCCGCGTGGCAAGCCGGTCTGACCAACTATCATGACTCCAACATCGCCTTATTCTTAGCTCATGGTTGGCCAATTAATTACTGTTTGTCATCCGACCCCGACCCCTTCAATTCCAATCACTCTTCAGCTGTGAATTTCGCCCAAACTGTCGATATTTTTATCGAAACTGAACTGTACCATGAAGCCACAGCCGGTCCATTTAAACAGGACAAAGCTGTGGACAAAGACAAAACGAAACGCCGCGTTGTTTTAGACCTTATTTTCCCACCTGGTCGTTCCGTCAATGATGGCATACCCAAAGATACCTTTCTCGACGTTCCGTTTCACTTAACTCTTCCCCGTTCAGCCGACATTGTAAATCTCATCCTGTCCAAAGGCCCTGGATCTTTTTTGTACAAAAAAGACCTAAAACGAGCTTACAGACAAATCCCCGTTGACCCAAAGGACTACAAGTTTCTCGGTTACAAATGGAGAGACAACTATTATTTTGATCTTGTTTTACCATTCGGGCTTAGGTCTGCAACTATGGCTTGTCAGCGTACGACATCAGCCATAGCTTACATGTTTAAATCAGAATTTAAATTTGTCTGTATTAATTATGTCGATGACTTCGGAGGCGTGGAAGAGGATTACACAACCGTTTCTACTGCGTTCTTTCAGCTAGGCAACTTGTTTCAAAGACCTGGCTTAGAATCTTCCCTGTCAAAAGGCTGGGCACCTTCTACACGCATGCCCTTTCTCGGTTTGGTTTATGACACTCTCAAAATGTCTGTTGAAGTGCCTCAAGATAAACTTGACACCATTACCCTGCTTGTCCGTGTTTGGCTGCAGACTTCTAGCGCAACGAAGACTGCGCTTCAATCTTTGATCGGCAAATTGGCCTTTGTCTCCGCTTGCATCAGTCCGGGCCGCATTTTTATGCAACGCATGCTAAACGAACTGCGCTCCCTTACTCATAAACAGCAACGCTTCCGTCCCAGCCGTGAAATGCGTGCAGATTTGGAATGGTGGAGTCTTTTCCTAGCTTCATACAATGGCGTGTCCTTGATTCGTTCTGAGCCTCAGATCAATAACCCTTTACGATTCTGCACCGACGTCTCCCTCCATGGTATCGGTGGGTTTTATGATGGGCGATTTTTTCACACCACCTACCCTAATTTCATCACTAAACTGTCACTGCACATCAATGCCCTCGAAATCCTCGCGGTCACTGTCAGCGTCAAACTGTGGGCTTCTGTGTTACCTCGTCAGCGCATCCTAGTACTTACTGATAACAAGAGTACAGAACTTGCTCTCAACTCTGGGAAATCACGTGTTCCTTTCACACAAGCTTGCCTGCGCGAACTCTGGCTTTACGCAGCCCGTTATGACTTCGAGATCAGCGCACATCACATCGCCGGGTCCCAGAACGTCATCGCCGATTGTCTGAGCCGCTGGGACTTGAACACCTTTTATCAACAGCAGTTTTATGACACTGTTTTACCATTGTATGATTGCATCACTGAGGAACATTGTACACCCGATTTGTTCTCTTTTGAATGTCCATGGTGATTCAGTTTCCTTTTCTCTCTTCACCAGGTTTTCGCTACGAGGATTTACAAGGCGAAGCTGCTAAAGTTCAAGCCTCCGCTCTTTCAGAGGGCACCAAACGTAACTACCGCTCTATTTGGTCACTGTACGACAAGTTCACCAGATTTTACAACCTCAAACCCTTTCCCGCTACACCAGAGACTTTGTCAAGTTTCATCACCCTGGTCGGTTTCTCCGTGAAGTCCCACAAGACTGTTTATAATTACACTTCGGCTCTGCACAAACTCCACGATCTGTGCTCGTTCGACTCCGCTGCCTTTGACCACATCAGTGTCAAGCTCACACTCAAAGGCCTGGAGAAATTGAAACGCCACATTCCCTTACGCAAGTTACCAATCACGCCAGATATACTTTTAAAATTCCGTTCGCACCTGGATCTCAGGAACTTTGCCTACCTTGCCCTACGGGCAGCTTTGCTTGTCGGCTTCTTCACATTCTTTCGAACTGCTAACTTATGCCCACTGTCGAGAGAAACATTTTCCTCCTTTTCCACCTTGTCACGCAACGACATAACCTTCACGTCCTGGGGTGCGGCAATTACAGTCTCGTGGACCAAAACAAGACAATCTGGGGACACGGCCTTGGTAGTTCCCATCCCCTTTATTCCAAACTCCGATCTTTGCCCTGTCAAGGCCTTACAAGCATTATTTCAAGCAGTCCACGTTCCATCCAGCGCTCCTGCTTTCTCATACATTTCAAAGGCACAAGAGCCCAACTGCTTAACCGCCCCAACTTTCAGGTCCAGCATTCAATCGCTCGCTTCCCGCATTGGCCTAGAGCCTGCTAACTACTCAGGCCATAGCTTGCGCCGCGGAGGTGCAACGTTTGCTTTCCAGTGTGGCATACCGGCGGAGTTAATTAAAATGCAAGGCGACTGGAGGTCGGATGCCTATCTCTTGTACTTATTGATTCCGCTAGCCGACAGACTCATTTTGTCTCAAACTCTCGCCTATCACATCCGACTAATGGTGTAGGCCGAGTACTAGAACACACGTTACATTTGTTCGTTGTCGTTTTTCGTTTTCGCTTTCCATAGCGGACTTGGCCCAGCCAACCGCACTGTTGGTCTGGGCCTGTTCTTAGCGATTCTCATAGTTTTGCATGTGTTACTGTTCTAGTTACTGTTTCACCCCCTTTTCCCCTCCTCCGCGACAGCAACCTCCTTCCTTCCTCTTGTTTGGGACTTTGGTTTGGCGGGTCTTTGTTTCTTGTCTCGCGGCCCCGTCCGCAACGACCCAATTATTAAAAGTTCCAAACAAGAGCTTGCCTGTGTGGTTGCTGTCTTCACCTCCGGGGACAAGGCAGGGGCGGTAATTATTGCTGATTCCTTGGATGCCATGTTCCCCTTCATGCCTTCACGAAGAAGCAATGTACGTCAGTCATTATGTCACTTTTGAATGGGTAACTGAGATTTACAACTCAGTTCAGTTTTATTCCATCACTATTCCAAAACTTCATGAATCAGTTAATCAGCTAATGTGGTGATAATGTATAGGTGAAGGAGTCTGTGGATAGAAACATTCACGAGAAAGCAACTGATCAGGGTAAATTTCTGTGATGTACTGTTCAATTTATTTGTTTATTTAATTTATCTTATTTGTTTTATTCTTAACTGTTGCTCCATGGAAAAAATCCTTTACATGTACATGCAGTATCACCATTTTAAATCACAGTAGTAACTGTTCATTTTAATGATGTGATAATAATTTAATAATTGCTGTCAAATCCCCCACTTATGTGTAAGAACACGCGAGTAGACTTGTGCTTAAGCAAGCGACGTTTATTGTTCAGCAGGCAGTAAGTGAATGAATACATGTGCCGATGTGGCTAGCAAAATCTAGAAACTATTTCCTGTAACTCAAACTACAAACATGTACTACACGTTCGGTAAGCTCTTGTGGTTTTTCGGGGTAAACCACTCTAGTTTCGTCACACTATGCCCGTCACTAGAGTTGTGATAAAGTTGGTATGAAGTTGTTATGAAATTGTCATGGAGTTGCTGTAGTGTCTTTAGAACCCAGATCCCCTCGTTAGGGCAAGAACGCCTGACTATTGTAACGAGAGAGCACGAGCTACAATGGTGGATTAAATTATCACACTGTCTGGTTCAATCCGGTGGAATCCGTCTTTGTGTCAGACTAGCCCGGTCCACAACATTGGCGACGAGATAAATTACACTTCAAAGAAGAAGAAACAACGGGACTTTCGCGAAAATCATGGATGATCACGAGAGAAACCACATCAAAACATTAGACTGCTACGGCGACCAAAACACGCTCGGTTTAAGATGGAAGCGATGGCTTACTGCGTTCGAGCTATTTGCAGATGGAAAAGGCCTGATCTTAAATGAGGAAAACGCAAACAATAGACAAAGAAGACGTGCATTATTGTTACACCTCGCGGGAACAGATGTTCAAGATATCTTCTCCACCCTCCCAAACAGAGGAGACGCGAAGGACTACAAGAAAGCGATAGACGCGCTGAACGCATACTTCGTACCAAAGGTCGACACGATGTACGCCTGGTACTGCTTCAGACAGCTCACACAAGCCCCCGGGGAGACAATTCGACAGTTTGCCACTAGGCTCAGACGTGCAGTGAAAGATTGCAACTACGGAGAAGACACAGACAACCAGATTCGTGATGAAATACTCTGCAAATGCACTAACACGTACATCAAGAGAAAACTGCTGGGAGAAGGTCATGGCCTAACCTTAGCAAGATCACTTGAAATAGCTGAACTGCGAGAAAGTTGACACCCAACTTAGTGCAATGAGCCTGGACGGAAGAGGAGAAAATCCAGCTGTTGTAAACCGCATAAAGGAAACAAGAAGAGGCTCTGGTAAGAATAATCAGTCACGTGGTCCCAAAAAAGATTCAGAGACGACCTGTTATCGATGCGGTAGACCCGGACACTTTGGCAAAGACCTGACCTGTCCAGCAAGAGGACAATTCTGCCGTAAATGTGGAATGGAAGGACACTTCCAAGAGCGATGCAAGACAAAGCAGAAAGGTGGCGTAAGACAAACAAGGATCAAACAACACAGGGATCCCAAGAGGGGCGCTGCAAACATGGTCGATTACCAAGATAATGAAGATGACCCTATATATGCATTTGCAGTCGGCAGTGAGAAGCGAGAGAAGATTGAAGTCACTGTCGGAGGTTGTAAGCTGAACATGATTGTGGATTCTGGAGCAAGCACAAACATCATCGACAAACAAATGTGGGAGTGGCTAAAGAAGATTTAAGTGAAGTGTAAATCAGCTCGCTCGGATAAGAAACTCTACCCGTACGCTTCTCAGACTCCACTGGATGTCATAGGAACATTCTGTTGTGATGTCATCGCAGGAACAAACTCTGTTAATGCAGAATTCTGCGTGATCAACGGAGAAGGAGATCCCCTGCTAGGAAAAGAAACCGCAATAAATCTCGGAGTACTGAAGATTGGGATAGAAGTGGCTGCAGTTCATGCAAATCCAAAGAATATTGGTGAGATTCTGCAGGAAAAATACCCAAACGTCTTCAATGGCATTGAAAAGCTGGAAGGCCGAGCGGTCAAGCTCCACATCGATCCAAACGTAAAGCCAGTGGCCCAGCCAATACGGAGAACTCCTTTCAGTCTTAGATCCAAGGTGGAAGAGAAGATTCAGGAACTGGTTGATCTCGACATCATAGAGCAAGCTCAAGGGCCCATCCCATGGGTCAATCCAGTAGTTGTTGTCCCTAAGTCAGGAGGAGACATCCGCCTTTGCATAGATATGCGCAGGGCAAACCAGGCCATACTAAGAGAGAGGCACCCAATCCCCACGGTTGACGAGATAATGCAGAGCTTGAATGGCAGTAAGGTGTTCAGTAAACTCGACTTAAAGTGGGGATACCACCAACTGGAATTGACACCTGATTCGAGGGAAATCACGACATTTGTGACACATTGTGGATTGTTTAGGTACAAGAGACTGTTGTTCGGGGTTAACTCAGCCTCAGAACAATACCAATACGAGATCCAGACAGCACTTGCTGGCATAGATGGACAGGAGAACATCTCGGATGACATTATCGTACACGGGAAGAACCAGGAGGAACACGATGCATGCTTGGAGAGCGTAATCAAGAGGCTCGGGGAGCGTGGGCAGACCCTCAATGCAGCAAAGTGCCAATTCAGCATGGACGAGCTAACGTTCGTAGGAATGGTACTCTCAGGAAATGGAATCAGCTGCGCAGCAGAGAAGGTTGCGGCTGTCAGAAATGCAAGGGAACCTCAGAATGCATCAGAGACACGCAGCTTCCTGGGACTAGTAAACTATTGTGGGCGGTTCATTCCCGACCTAGCAACGATCTCTAAACCACTGAGGCGTCTGACAAAAGCGGGGACACCGTTTGTGTTTGGCAAAGAGCAGAAGGAGGCATTCGAAGAGTTGAAGAAACGCCTTCCTAGCGCAGAAACTTTGGGGTATTTCGACAAAGACTCCCCAACGCAAGTAGTCGCTGATGCCAGCCCAGTGGGGCTCGGGACCGTTCTGACACAGATACACAAAGGTGGTCCAAGAATTATCAGTTACGCAAGCCGTAGTCTGACCGAAACAGAGCGGAGATATTGGCAGATGGAGAAGGAGGCGCTCGCACTCATATGGGCCTGTGAGAAGTTTCACCCTTACATTTACGGGACGCCATTTGAACTTGTAACTGACCACAAGCCACTTGAGGTAATTTACGGCCCAAAATCAAGACCATGCGCACGCATCGAAAGATGG
Organism: Pachyseris speciosa; assembly: GCA_016490735.1. Taxonomy (NCBI): domain Eukaryota; kingdom Metazoa; phylum Cnidaria; class Anthozoa; order Scleractinia; family Pachyseridae; genus Pachyseris; species Pachyseris speciosa. The sequence goes on along the minus strand of JAEMWC010000081.1, from coordinate 87,948 downwards.
GTCCTAAGGATGCAGCAATACAAGTTTAAAGTGAGGTACCAACCAGGACCAAAGAACATCACTGACTCACTATCAAGGTTGGTGAACAGTGAAGAGAATGGAAGCAAACGCTCATCGCAGGCGGAGGAGTATGTACGATTTGTAGCAGTATCCGCAACACCCAGTGCAATGACGACTCGTGAGGTAGAAGAAGCATCTGCTGAAGATGATGAACTCGCAGCAATCAGAAAGTGTATCAATGGAAAGCCATGGGATCAGTTGGTCTACAAACAATACCTTCCATGCAGTGGTGAGTTGTGCACGATTGGACAGTTGATACTCAGGGGGACAAGAATCGTCATCCCGAAGAAACTTAGACCGAGAATGCTATCCCTCGCTCACGAAGGCCATTTGGGCATCGTTGGAACTAAACAAGCTACGCAGCAGAGTATGGTGGCCTGGAATGGAAAAAGATGCCAAGAAATACTGCAAAACCTGTTATGGTTGTCAATTGGTCAGTCGCCCCAGTCCCCCAGAACCTGTCAGAACAACAGCACCACCAACCGGACCATGGAGAGATTTGGCTCTTGATCTCCTAGGACCGTTACCAACTGGCGAGTCCGTTCTGGTTGTAGTCGACTATTATAGCCGTGACTACGAGGTTGACATTCTAAGATCCACAGTCACTTCCAAGATTATCTCAAGTCTAGAAGAAATGTTTGCAAGGCACGGCCTACCAGAGACTCTGAAATCAGACAATGGACCACAGTTCATAGCGACAGAATTTGCAGCATACATGGAGCGGCAGGGAATCAAACACCCTAAAGTTACAGCTAAATGGCCTCAGGCAAACGGCGAAGTGGAGCGTCAAAACAGCTCACTGCTAAAGCGGCTCCAGATTGCTCATGCTGAGAACAAGAATTGGAAGGGAGAACTGATCACGTACCTCGCCGCCAATCGAAGTCTGCCACACCCAACGACAGGGGTAAGCCCAGCTGAATTGCTCTTTGGTCGCAGAATGCGTACCAAGCTCCCAGAGCTGAGTGATGTACATGTAGAACAAGGAGTGCGTGACAGAGACAGCGAACAGAAGAGCAAGAGCAAAACATATGCAGACACAAGGAGAGGTGCAACATACTCAGAAGTACTTCCGGGTGATCAGGTTCTGGTGCAGCAGGAGAAAAGGGACAAGCTCTCAACTCGGTCCAACCCGAACCCCTACACAGTCCTGAGCAAACACGGCAACAGCTTGGTTGTACAATCCCGAGAAGGAGTCCAGTACTCACGCAACACATCACATGTTAAGAAACTACTACAGAACAGCGACACACCAAGTGCACAGGAAGAAACAGTGTCAGAAACACAGAAGCAGGCGGAACCCGCCCAACGGCAAACTCCAGTGCAGGAACCAAATGCTGTTGAGCCCACAGTTCCAAGTGCTATTGAGCCCAGAGTTCCAACTCTTCCAATTGCTCCTGTACCCGAAGTCTCACCCAGGAGATCAAGGAGGCCTAGAGCGGCACCGAGTTATCTTGAGGACTACTATACTTAACTCTCAGAGACACTCTCGTCCGTAATGCGAGAGAACATCGAGACACTATCATTGTTGACATTAAGAGATGTATTTGAACTCTCATAGATCCTGTTTTTCGTAGACAGGACTGTTTTTGACATTTTATTAATGTTCTAGCGTTAAGCTTATAGTGCTACGATTTGTTATCTAAAAGGGGAGGGATGTAGTGTCTTTAGAACCCAGATCCCCTCGTTAGGGCAAGAACGCCTGACTATTGTAACGAGAGAGTACAATCCCTATGAAAAAATGCAGTATGCTGTAGATGGAATGGTGCTGGTTGTTAACATAGGCGTATGAAGTCTTCAAAGCAACTTCATGGATTTTTTCTTTCGGAAAAGCAATTTTCCTATGGCTGTGAGATAGCTACGAAAGTGAACTCAGACTTCATAGCATCATCTTAGTTATGACATGGCTACGAAGTAAACATGAACTGACTATGGGTTGGCAATGAAGATATCAAAATCCTATGAAAATGTGAACTTTTCAAGGAAGTGTTCATGGGTATTTCATAGACAATCCTGTTAGTAGTGATACTGTTCATTAATGATTATGGTCGCCATTTAATGTATTTACTTATTAATTTATTTATTTATTCCATTTTATTTTTTGTACTTTCCTTTAGTGGTGTTTATCATGCTGTGCAAGGTGGTTCTAGGTTCTGAGTCTGTGGATGAAATCATAGAAAAATTAATGTTAGTTTCTCACTGGTAGATTATAAATTTTTTAATTGAATGAACTTCTCAACTGTGTTCATAAATTTGCCTATCAAACTATTATGTGTCCCTAAGCGAAGCACTTTGCTATTGTCATGAAGCATAAAAAATAACAATCTACCCTTAATTTCCATAATCAAATGCAAATTGAAAGCTTCCATCATACTGTTAAATTATGTTCTGTAAGGCTGTTCTGTAGCTAAGTTTAATCCGATTTATTTTTTTGTCTATGGCTTAATTTATGTGGCTTAAGCCACATAAATTTGTACAATTTCTATGGCTAAATTCATTTTTAAATGAAACCATCTGATCAGTTATTTGTGTCATACTGTTTATTATGCTCTGTAAGGCTGTTCCTCTTCTTTGAGTGCTTGAATAAAATTTACTGATATTTATCATGCTGTGCAAAGCGGTTCTAGGTTTTGAGTCTGTGGATAAAATCATTTGAATATTGGTGACCATTGGTTTCTGATTGGTAGATTCCTTTCATCTTTTTAACTGTGCTAATCAACTGGCCTTTCAAACATTTTTAGTCCAAGGACAAAATCTTCATTTAGGCACTTTACTATTGCCATGTCTTAGAAGCATAAGGTGGTTTCACCTTCTACAAAAATTAAAGTTCTTTTAACATTTCAAACACAACAGGTTTATCATTGCTCATTCCATTTAATACTACACTGCACTGGTATTTTTGGTTTGGTTTCATATTTAAGCAGGGTTGTCTTCAATTAGCACATACTTGTGCCAAATGAAAGTACATGTACAGTAACAGTGCACAGATAACCAGTGTGTGTATTGGATTGTAGCATTATTAACTTTGTATGAAAGCGTGCCACTCAGGATAATGAAGTGTCCATTGTCCATACTGACCTTTGGCAATATTAATGCAAGACAAAATATGTGAGCTATTTGTCAAGACAAACAAAACTTCCACAATAAGCAGGTGTATTTATTAAGCTGTCCATAAAGTGGGGTTCCACTCACAGTGAACATGATCATATTTTCATAGATTTTTACATTTTATTTTGTTTAAGAATAGTCCTCAAAACACACTTTTAAGAACTACTACCATTTTGACAATTATCGGTAATTCTGAAAATCATGTACCTCAGTCCTCTGTGCCACAGAGGTGCACACAGCTGCTTTCCAGGTTTTCATGGCCACCAAAGGATCACTGGGGACTGGTAATCAGCCCATCACCCAGATTCCACCCAATCCTTAGATAAGTGTTGAGACAGACCACAGCTCAGCAAACCTACTCTATTCCATCACCTGGGGCTTGTGCAAGATTGAGGTTTGGGAGTATTTGAGTGCTAATCAGACCACAAACAAACACTTATATTACAAGTGTTTTCCCAAACTCATTTAAAGAAATTGGCACCAAGTTATATATAAAAAAATCAAACGAGAAAATTATGCAGAATTAAACCCATTTATTACACTCTTTGCATATATAGCTTGGTACAAATATGACAGTACTGTCGTAAAGTACTTGAAAACATTACTAAATTAAGGCTGGCAATTACACCACATACAGAAATAACTGTGTGATTGTTCTTTCAAGAAAAATGAGATCCCTGCATGGTCTCACAGTTCTTCAGCCAATGATTTTTTCCCTACAGAGTATATTTCATTAAAAGTACCAGTTACTACCCATAAAATGTTACTAATGAAATTGAATGTTAATGAAGCAGAACATACTTGATTCACATGCAATAACTCCCATCAATTGTTTTGAAAATACACTGTATCACAACCAACATGGAAATAAAAAACAATTCATAAAATGATTACTATACTATGTTACAATTGCTCACAACTAAAAAGTTAGTGTCTACATTAATTTTGTATCTTTCAGCTTTGAAACTGTTTTGCAATTTGAAGGCTTTTTCTACAGAAAAATTGTAGACCAGGAGACATATCACCTTTTGCAAGAAATTTATCTTTTAAAAGACCAGTTGCCTCCAGCTGTTCACCTTCCTGTACTTCTTAATGTCAAAATTTCATAATCAATTATTAACTATTTCATAAAATTACATGTAAGTTTATCTAGCACCCTTGACACTTTCTCAATGCTTAACTTATCACCTGGTAGAAAACTAGTCTGTCAAAGAAATATTTATACACATAACATGCAAAATGTTCCCAGTAAATCAACAGTTTGTTTATTATTATTTAAACTTATCATTTCTTAGAATGTTCATCTAATCCTTTTATTTATTAGCTAATAAAAAATTGGCCTATCAAAAATATTTCACACACAATATAAGATTCAAGAAAAAGAGTTTGAAAAGGTTTGCCTCATAACATTAACAAGACATAGATTCAGCTCCATAGAGTGATCAAATACAACACAAGATTGTTTTCAAGGTTTTCTTCAGTTCTGAATATTAGAGCAGCATTGTTATTTGGTAGCAAAAAAAGAAACATTCCAGAAACACTTGAAATGGTTTGGGAAGAATAAAGCTTTTCTTGGCTAAGGTCACACAAATCATGGGAGCTGATCATGAATTAATCAGGCAAATGAAGAACAAAACAGCAGAAAAAATTAAAATAATATTTGTAAAAGCATCACCAGCTTAAATGCATTGGTAAATAATAAAAAACAAAACAGTGGTAAGACTCTAAAATAGCAATTCCTTTGCAAAAACACTGTACACTAATGGATATTTTGCCTCTAAGCTGTAAGTATCTTATCTTTAAGACTGATATAAAACTGCTCGCATGATGAAAACACTTGGGGCCCCAATAGACAAACACCTACACTTTCTATGTTATTTAAGATTATGAATTTTCTTATAATAATGCTTAACCTATTTTGAAATTATGAAAATATTCATTAAAAATTTTGAGCTGTGTTCCTAAATTGTTTCACAGCACAATGACTTTTCGTTGAAACTCATCCGCAACACAAATGCGACCTTCCATGCTCACCGTAATCCCTGCTATCCTACCTCTTTGGTCGAGTTTCACTGTTTGTTGCCTTCTGCCATCTTTAGTGTATATTGCCACACACAGGCGGTTTGTTTCTCGTTCTTTACCAGCGACGATGACATGTTCACCTCCTGGGTTGCAGGCAACACGATCATAGTCAGCTTCATCGGTCTGAACACTGAATTTATTCCGCTGCTGACCACCCTCGGTGAATACGTGGATGCAGTCATCCCTGTCCAGTACCAGTACCCGGCCATCAGGACCAGCAGTGATATCTGCTACATCCTTCAACTCCTCCTCTCGAATGCTATGAACAAATCCTCCACCAAGTTTATAGACAGCAACCTCTCTGCACCATGCCACCAGCACTTTATTCCTGCTTACTGCCAGTCTGCCCCATTCCCTCCTCTTCACATAAAACTTTCGCAGCTGTTTCCCTGCGCTGTTGAAAACAAGCACATAACCTGATTGATAACCAGTAAACCTTGTCTCTTCTCTCTTGGACCCAGTCTCCATCAGCGTGACCAGTGCATAAATGTTGCCCTCCTCGTCAGTGGCGACACCCCAAACATGGACTAACTTTGTTTCACCATCGCCAGCGTTTGGACTGATCTTTAGAATAAAATGTCCGCTGCTGTCAAACACCTTGACAGTTTTATCCCCATTGTCTGCTATAACAAACTGTCCATCCTTGTTTGTATAGATACCCCGTGGCTCCTCCAGCTTGTGTCCCTCTTCACCCTCCTGACCAAATGACCATGGTGTGATACAGCAGTGCTCCATTCCAACTTTGTGGAGTACTTTGGACACTCCTGTATCACGGAGTGGATAGACCGTTTTTTCTCCGGTTTCGATGCATGGCATCATCAAGCCCTCTCCGTGTCTGGCGACCATTAGCATGACGTCATAAACAACGCGATTAACATGACAAACGGAAGAAATGAGTGCTCTTCGTTCTCCTTTACTGATCAGAGCCAAGAAGCCTTTCTTGAGCTCGAGAGAGAAATATTCCTTAACAGCTGACAGGCTGTGTAGCTCTTCAATACACACTCTACACGCTGCTATTGCGTCTTCGGGATTGTCTACTGTCTCCAGTATTGTCGCCATCACTCGATATTGCATAGCAAGTACGCGATCAGAAAGTTTCAAAGCTTCATTAGCGAAGGCCTCTGTCGCTTTCCTGCGAGCATCTTTGAAACTGTCTTTTGCATTGACAAGCGCCCTGCAAGTGGATTCATCCAGGCCTGTCAGCTCCAATTTTCTCATTCCCTGAGCGAGGGCAACTGCCTCGCCACTAGCTGTTCCAGCTGTTACGTCACCGTACTTGCGTCTGGCCAACCTTGCCTTCTTAAACACTTCATACAATAGCTCGATTCCTTCCTTAAAGAAACTGATGCTTGCTAACAAATCTTTTCTTGCTAACCCGTCCAACTTCGTCTTTATATCGTCGATCTCACGTACAATCAATCCCCGGAATCTCTGGTCTGTTACATCGCCGTCTTTTAATTTCTCGGCTGCTTTGTCCCTTCCTTTATTTACGAGTAAGCCGATAGTGGCTTTAAACACGGCAGTTACTATCGAAGACATGACCACTAACAGAGCCAAAATTAACACTGCCACTGCTTATGAACTATAAAGCTATTAACCAGCGAGGGCGTTGTATGCTATGCAGGAAAAAAAATTTCACAAACGGCTACCGGTCAAAATTACATTTCAAAACAAAGAATTTAGGGTTATGGTCCAGTGCGTCAGCCATAGGAGTTGGCATTAACGTTAACGTTTTATAAGGGAGGAATTTATCTCATTCGAGAGCAAGAACCAGAGTGCAGCGCCTTAAGTTTGATATATTGGCTGATCATCTATGTTTTTAGATGAGTCCGTTAAAAAGAATCGTTACATAAGCTTTTTCTCGTGTGAAGTATCGTTACTGGGATATATTTCTCAATATACATGCTTAACAAGCTTGTAAACATTCCTTCCGAGACCAATATAATCAAACATATATACCGACTCAAAAGAGTTACTTTTCGCTTTTATCAACATTTCAAAGTCCAATATTCACCGCTTCATATCTTGACTTTATGCCTTCCTTGTCAATAGAGATAACCGCCAGTTAACTACATACTAATTCTCTTCCGCGCGAAAGTTTTCAAACTCGCGCGCCTATTCCTCACATGATCGAAGAAAAGAGAGAGTAACATAACAAATTTTCCCGAGCTTTCTATCAGTGCTAACACCTTGTTTTTTTCTTTAAAGAACTGAATAAATTTCTTTGTTTCAAAAGCAAAACAGGATGCCAAAATATCATAATTAAAAAGCCATTTGTGACCCAACTAGCGAAAGTCTTGTGACCCGTAACAGATTTTGCGTTCAACCAATATATTTTGCATGTTTTTACTGCTGAAAAGAAATTGATTTGACAAATAATTATCCATCAAATCTTTCCTTTCTGTGGACTTATCCCAGAAAACAAAGTGAGTCAGTGGTTTCCTTGCTTTGATTGATTACACACTTGACGCTTCTAACTCGCGCGGACTACCAATATTTGTCGCCACGTTTCGGTCAGACATTTGACACTGCATCAGTTAAGTTAGTCGACTTGTCACAGTTCACCCAACACAAAATTGTACATTGAGTAAATATGCCAGAAACTGTTGCAAGTTAGTCAGTCATCAGTATTAGTCAACTCAGTCGCCCACTTTCAGGTCGAAAAAGAGATGTTATTTTACTTTAATAAACGTCAATCCTTTGTCTCCTTCTGTCAAGAACTGTTTCGCTTTCTTTGGTTAACAAAGAAAACAGGATGACGCTAGTGCCTCATTATAAGCTTATTAGTGACCTAACATGTAAAAGCGTTGTGACCCGTAACAGAGTATGGCGTCTCACTGAGATATCGTGCGTGTATTTCTGCTCTGCACTAAATTGTTGGATGACGCACGTGCATTATTGTGAGAAACGTAAACTCACTGGCCCAACAAACAAAAGTCTTCTGTGCCGTAGCAGGGTATGCCTCCAAGCGAGCGATCATGCTAAGCATGTGCATATTTTTCTGCGGGAAAGAAACTTTTAATAACAGACAGTGAATGTTTGGTCATGCGGAGTAGTAAACCTAAGTAAAGAATCTATCATTGTCATCATTAAACGGGATGATGCCTGTTTAAGAACTCGATCATTCATGATGTTCATTCTTTGAACTACGCGCTTCGTATTTATAAGGAAACTCCATTTACAGCGGCTACTTGCTTGACAAAAAGCATGTTCTGACCATTAGTTTTCAATCACCTTCACAATTAAAAATACGGTCATTCCGTAGAATCTGGGGTCTGTTCGTAGATGAAGACTATCCGGTCCTGGAAAGCATATACGGGGCCTAATACGGACAATTCAATCTTATTTCACTTGGCCGTGATTCTTTCTCGTGCTGTCACACTCTAAAGTTTTCCTTTTTGGACCAAAGTTGCATACAAAACAAGAAGCTGTAGAGCTGCACTCAAGCTATGAAGTGACTGCATGAGTCACTAGTTCCGTCACCAACAGTTGGCGGTAGCTCACATGATAAAATTTTGATTTTATTTTTTAAACAGTGTGCCTTTCGCTTGTTCAACTGAGCCACTGTAAGCAACTTCATTCTGGATTTCATAAGTTTCTAATATCATTCATTTCATGGATGAACTAAGGCCACTTGAAGTTCAAAGTCTTACAAAAGGCCAAAATATGTCGGGGCTCTGTTAGCTTGACCCAATGTTTATTCAGTATTTACGGCTTTGGCCAATTTTGCTCAACATTACCAGTTTACCAGTTACAGCACCAGCTTGATCTCCTTTAATTTGACTGCTTTCGATCATTATTTTTATGCAGCCTCATCTATCAGTACTCCAATTAAATACCTGATCTAGCGGGACACCTCATTTTATAGAGCACCGATTAACTTTTGCATTACGCGGATGAAACAGTCAAGCTTTTCCTTGCATTTCTTTAAAATGGAGAATGTTTTCAAGAGATCGGGGTTTGAAATTCTATGGTGACCTTTCACCTGTGTATCAATGACGGAGGCTCTGTGTTCTTCAATTCGCTGAAACAGTTCTCTTCTCTTATATGTCAGGGAAAGCTTCACTGCGCGATATGCTTTTCACCCGTGAGAGGAAACCGAAGTTGAACACACAATCAGACTCAATTCGCGCGAAAGTATTTGTTTAGGACATTTAATGGTGCACACACTAACTCGCTGGTTGACGTTATAAACAACCACTTAATTTAAACTTGAAACGAGCCGCGTTACATTTATCACTTGAAAATGAAGTCAAGATGACCTTGAAACGTCGTGTAATATCGCTGATTTTTGTAATCAAATGTATTTCAAAATGTTTTCTCCTTCGTAGTTTGGATCACGTGGTGTAAATGGGAGCACGGGCATCAGGCAATACCCTCTGTCCGCGTAAATATTTGTCCTCCAATTTCCGGTTGCAAAAAACCACAAAACAAAGTCAATTTCAAATAAGATGTCCTTAGCTGATAGATTGTCCTCATCATTTCACAGTTGCCCTCCAAGCTTTGCTTCTCGGCCAACCTATCAGCCGCCGACATTATCCTCCGATATACCATCCGCCGAAAGAGTTTTAGTTACTAAATACCTCATGATCCATCAAGATACATTTTGTTTTTGTCTTGTTTTGCAAAGAGAGTTTTTAAGGTATTTTACTAACATCGCATGTTGTATTTGTACGTCTCTAAAAATGTTTTTGTAAATTAAATGGAAATGTGTATAAGGTATGTATTGTATTGTATTGTAAGAACGTGCGCTAATAGCTGAAGAAATACCTTGGACTGGTTCGCCCAAAAAGCAACTATCAACGGATGGTATTTAAATCTACTAGCCGGTTCCATCACGAACGCCGTTCTATGATTGGCTATGCTACTCGCAATCTATTCTGTTGTTGATAGTGAGTAGTCAACAAAATGGTTGCCGCTTCTTTGCATTTTCGAAGTCTCTGTCAGGAAGACTTAGTTAATTTACTTGTTTAGTTTTGAACGACTAGCAGATTTATACTAAAACAATTGGATTATTCACCCTCGATTTCTATGCGTGATTGCTGATTCGGGCTGCGCCCTCATCAGCTATCACGCGATAGGAATCTCGAGCTCATAATCTAATTGTTAACAGAAAAATTTGGTATGAAAAGGGATATTCTCCCTACTGTCCCTCATACATTTCTAACGTCATTAGCTGGGAGAACTTCTCTAAACATCAAGCAGTGCTTTCCTGGTTTTGATCGTTTCTTTTATTCCAGTGACTGGTACGTTTGATGTAGTGGCGAGATTGTAAGGAGAAATAAGATGATTGTTGCAGTTGAAGACATACGGGGGAGGATGCGCAGTTCTTTGGACAATATCCGCATAAATTATCCCGCCGAATTCATGATGCATTTTGTCAAACAAATACAGGAAACGAAGTGAAAAATAGCGAAAAGCTATGGGAACTTAGTTCAACATCAAAGCCTCAAAGTATTAAGCGACCATCAAGCAAATTGTCGGCCCCAAAACTGTAAAACTCCCATTACAATAGCGCTTTCATTTTGTTTTCAGGAAAAAACACCTTAGGGCAATACGTAGATAGCGTCACAATGATTCGCTAGACATGGCCTCTGGACTCCGAAACTCGTTTCTTTGTTAGCATCATACACCGTCTGAATTAGCGAGACCTGCTAATACGAAATCAATTAATTTGATTTAGATTTTCTTGATTGGAATTTCTTGAAGCTGGTCGCTCATTTAAGTCATCAAAGTTTTATCGCTTTTGACGTAGATGAGCCTTCATCTCCTGAATGCGGTTGGCCAGCGGACGATTTGAAGTCGCGCATTTCCCAAGCACTAGATCCAGTCCCTCTTCGCTTTTCTGAGCAAATGCTGTTTCAGCAGCATCTTCATATTTACTGTAAAAAAAGAAAAAAAAATCAAGCAATGTTCAATTTGTCCATGTTTGTTTATAGATAAAATTGTTTGACTGATATGTATTGGAAACAATAATTACATACAGAAAGAAGACTGCGACTCTGCCGTGATTCGTTTGTGTAGGAAAATGCCAGGCAGACTACAAATTGAAGCCACACGAGTGCAGTTGCTAAATTGCCCATTATACAGTTGGGTGTTCAGTGACCTGGCCTTTGAGTGGAAACGAGGTTAGATGTGACCTTGCTTTGATACAAACTCTGTCTTTCTCATGCAAATGTGTAGTGAGAAAAAGAGCAACATGATTTACATTAGAAAAGCAGTGAGGTCTGTATCAAGACAAGGTCACCCACAACCTCCTTTCCATCCATAGGCCAGGTCACGGAGCATGCAATTGTAAACTGCACTATCAAGGAGGCATTATTATTCCACTTGTTTCTAGTTAGAGCGCTTTCAATTGAGTGTCGTAAAACCAAAACCAAAGCAATTACTCCAGCCAATCACAACAGAAGTAAGCAGACCAATGAGCCAATCAGAATACGAAGCAATTACATGTAACCAGCGTAAAGCGCGGGGAAATACGCGCGTGCAAGTCGCAATTGGTTTTGGTTTCGCTTCTCATTGGTTGAGAAAGTGGCGTAAGTTTTCCTGGCCAATCGCAGAGCGGAGCAATGCAAAACCAAAGCAAAATCATAATTACTTTCAACACTCAATTGAAAACCGCTCTATGAAAACGCACTAAAGTATATTTCGTTTGCGTCAATTGCCTCAATAGCCTCACGGTCATATTTGCGGAGTTTTTTTATTCACTGCTTGTATTTGAGAAACCTGAATGTTAAGAATATCGTAAACATTAGAGTTCCCCATGTTTCGGGACAAACCAACTAAGGTATATTTGGTTTTGGAAATAAGAGACAATTTACTCACCCGAGTTTGACAAAACACGCCACTTTGTTTTCCGGAAGAACTCGAGAAACATACTTCTCAGCTTCTATTCTGTTGTTAAATTCCAAGCACGCTTCAAAAAATGGCTGACGGTAAGGTTTATTTGGTTTTGGAAATAAGAGAAAATTTACTCACCCGAGTTTGACAAAACACGCCACTTTGTTTTCCGGAAGAACTCGGGAAACATACTTCTCAGCTTCTATTCTGTTGTTAAATTCCAAGCACGCTTCAAAAAATGGCTGAAAAAAGACAGGTTTTAATTCAACTAAGAACTGCGAGGAAAAGTGAAAATTAAATGATTAAACAGCTTAAACAAAAATCCGTTTCGTGAGTTTTAAAATGCGAGTTAAGACTTAGTGTTGAGTCTCAATCTTCGAAACAAAGAGATATGTCGAACTAAAAGAACCAAGCGGGGCCTTGCTCACCATGAGTTCGCAAAAGCTCAGTGGAACAGCGTATGACTAGAAACAAGGAAGGTGTTGGGTTCGATTCTCGTTGGCTCATCCAATTAAGAAATGTCCAGGTACGTATGGCCCTAGGCTTCGTAACCAGTGCCTCTATTATGAATATTAGTGAGGTTGATACCCTGGCAGTGACAAAAATGAAAACAAAGTTACCTCGTATCCTATTAGGGATTTGCGCGCTTTGGAAAATTTGTCCAGCTCCAGCCAGTTGTGATTCTCCGCTAGGGCTCTCACTTTTAACCAGTAGAATCTAAAGAGAAAAGAACGTTAGAACGGTTTTCAAAAAACTGCAACTCTAGCCAATCACGGAACACGCAAAAAGCGCAAGGAGCCAATCACAGTCGAAGCAATTACATGCAACCGGCGACAAGCGCGGGAAAATGCGCGCGTGCAAGATGCAATTTCCTCATTGGTTGAGAAGGTGGTGAGAATTTTTCAAACCGATCAGAGAGCGAAGTAAAGAAAACCAAAGCAACCAATAATTACTTTCCACACTAAGATGAAAACCGCTCTGTCCCAACCTTAATTACGCAGCTGCTGAGAGAAGAGTTCCCGAAGAAAAGAAATGTGTAAATAGCTCTACCAAACGGTAACGCTCTCGTTTGTACATTCCGCACGAGCTGCGGTCCTCCTTGTGTTGTCTTTTATTTAATGCAGGATTGTTAACCCTTCAAATCCTGATATCAGCTTGCATATTCTCATTACTGTCCTCTCTACATTTCGTATGGCCCTAGTGGGGAGAATTTCTTTAAAATCACATTTCACCTTTGGTGATAATTTCCTTTAGCGTCTTGATTTTTGTGTTGGATTAGGAAGACATTTTTCGCGGTGATTTAGACACAGGCCACTCTTATAGCTTAAATGGTTGAAGTAACCATTGACGTTGTCGTTGTTGCCATTATCCGCATACCGTGGCGCCATTTTATTAAAGTTTTTGAGTAACAATAACAACAGGGTAGAAAAATGTCAATAGTTTTAAACGTAATTTAATTTAGTCTAATGTACTAGACGATTTTACCTTGTTCGATCACACTGTTGTAATTCTAATTTATGGGTATAGTTTTAAAGTTTTCTACATAACTATCTTTCAGTATGACAGACCACATCAGCTTTGCTGTTCTTAATCAACCACGTATAAATAAACATTTGTTGTTATTGATATTGGCATTTATTATTGTTTCTGTTGGATAGAGATGTTGATGCTATTACTTCTAGCTGCTTGTTGCTATAGCAGTCGATGTTGAAGCTGTCGTTGAACATTGTACAGAGCTCATTAAATTATCATGATGAAGGTGTCTCGAACCTCTTATCCGGCACCTTAAACTCCTTCTTCAGTTGCTCGGCCACTTTCTGGTCGCCTTCCAGCACGCACTGTAAAGAGAAATACCCACTTAGCTCTTCTCGAAACTGAAACGACCATGTTCTACTGAAATTAAACAACTTTTTGTATTTTAAAGTGCAACTAACCCCAAACCCACCTAACTCCACCCTAACCCCACCAACCCCACCCTAACCCCATCTAAACTCACCGTAAACCCAGCTGTTCGAAACGCATTGCTCCTATTTGTACCTCCTATCTTGACCTTTTATAGGCTGTAAAAGTTATGAAATCCAGCAATCACCTGTCACACGATAGAGTTAGTGAGGGGCATGGGACCATTCCTGATTTGACGTCGCAAACTAATTTGCATCGCGGGAAGTCTTTGTAAACATGTATGCAAAGCAGTTTGTGACGTCAAATCAGGAATGGACCCACGCCCCTTCTGACTCGGTCGTGTACCAAATGATACTTTGTTTATCGTAAGTTTTGACGCCCATAAAAAAAAGTCCAAACTGGAAATAAAGTCAATGTTTTTTTGGATATAGAGCGGTTTTCAAATGAGTGTCGAAAGTAATTATGGTTTTGCTTTGGTTTTGCATTGCTGCGCTCAGTGATTGGCCAGGAAAACTCGCGCCACTTTCTCAACCAATGAGAAGCAAAACCAACACCAATTGTGATTTGCACGCGCGTATTTTCCCGCGCTTTGCGCCGGCTACATGTAATTCCTTTGTATTCTGATTGGTTCGTTGCACTATTTCGGTCTGTTATGATTGGTCAGAGTAATCGCTTTGGTTTTGGTTTTGCGACACTCAATTGAAAAGCGCTCTATACAAAGTACTATATTAGCGGAATAAAGTAGTTTGGGGTTATGAGCATTTGTCATTCTTACCTGATAAATGGTGTCACTCAACGAGAGATCTAAAAACGTTTTTCTGTACTTTTCCTCCAATTTAACCTGATACTCCATTAGCTTAATTTGCTCTTCCGTAGCCTGAAAGGAGAAAAAACAAAACGAGCGAGATGTGAAAAGTTGAGCTTTAGTGAAGGGGGTCTGCGGTGTAGGACCTCTAAAATTGCTCTCGATTCCATTCCCTCTTTGGTTTTGCTAAGGAATAGAGAGAATTAGGATCGCGTTCAGCGAAAAAAGTTAAAAATAATCCCGTGAACGGAATTTTCTTGTATTTGCTGGTCTTGTGTTACCGCGTGAACAGGCTCTCTGGTAGGGTACAGGACAAGAGAAGAGAGCGGCGCACCGAGCGAGGCCTGGAGCTCAGCTAACCGAATTGTCTTGCGCCCAGTCCCCCAATAAGGGAGCCTGTTGACGGGCTACTTATGTAAAGCTGGGAAGTTTGCAATTAAGCGTTGACGACAAACGCAAGAATTATCCCGCGTGGTTCCCATTTACTTGTTAATTCTGTTGATAAAAAGTAAACAAGAATTCAGAGTGTTTATTGTGTTGGCGTTGACGTTGACGTTGACGTTGACGTGAAGTGTGATCCCGCATACCTTGGCATAAAACTGGAAGCTTCCTTGCTGGTAAGACATCTGTGCTTTGGACAATGTTTTGAATTTGGCCTCTAGCGTCTAAATTGGAGCAACAAAAAGATGAGTTTCCACAAAACGCCCATCAGGCAAGAAAGGAACGATTGGTTTGGACATGGAAGCATAATACGGATTATTATTCAACAAGCTGTGACAATGTCCAAATATGGTCACAGCGCGCGCTTAATATTCTTCGCGTGTACTCGAGATATCCTGCGATATACGTAATAGTTCATGTGCCGCGGATTGACATGGCGGCTTTTCCAGCTGTTTTAGGAATAAACGTAAAAAATTTTGCTTTGTCATTAACGCGTTGAGTAATAAAACAATTATCCTACTCAATCATGCCGGAATATCGCCGGATTTCAGCCATCTTCGCCTACGGCCTCGTCAACTAAGTAGTTAACAACTGAATTATCCTGCGAAATCGAGCGGACTATCGCCTGACACTTAGTCGACGAGGCCGTAGGACGAGTTGGCTAAAATCAGGCGATATTCCGCGAGATTGAGCAGGATAGTTTTATTATTCAACGCATTAATGACAAAGCGCAATTTTCTGCGTTTATTGCAAAAAAAAAAAAAGCTGGAAAAGCCGCCATTTTTCTCCGCGACACACAAAATTATGTATATCGCAGGATATCTGTTGAGTACACACGACGAATTTTGAGCGCGCTGTGACCATATTTGGTCATTGTCACAATGTAATAACAGGCGATATTCGGCCCGATTTCACGGGATAATTGTTAAGTATAATTTGGGATTTATTATACCACTCTCAACCAATCAGAGTTGAGTAGTTTTGTTTATTTTACTATAATACTTGTGATTGCAGTGCAGTCTCCTAATTCTCCTAGATGATAAATAAGAACTACACGGACACAGGTAAGGATAATTTTGATACTGATACCTTCTCGTTGTAGCTGTCTTGAACAAACGCGTTTCCACTGTTTAGAAACTGATCATCCTGATAAAACAGGTCCACGAGTGTACGGCGATCTTGATCCTTACAGTACTACAAGAAAAAAGTGGTAATTTAAATCACACTTTAGCGACAAAAATAATCTTATATGGTAGTTAATACAAGGCAACGGGAAACAATTATATTTATTGCTCGTCGCACTTGAGTCGCTCTTTGTAAGGACCGGAATCCAAATCTTTACATACATGGAAAATCATTGTAGTTGTGGAGGCAAAATGCGAACAGAAAGCCAGTTGATTCGGTAGCTCAGTTGGTAAAGTACTGCACTGTTATCGCAGAGGTCATGGATTGCGTTATTTTAGCAAGCCTTTTCCCGGTTCAGTTCAGTCTCTTCTTCAAATCGAGTCCCGGTGCAAAGTTTTTCATACGGTAATTAATTTTATATGCATGGGAACGAAAACTCATATTCACCAGAGAGAGAGTGTGCACTACGGCTCACTTTCGTGGAGAGTTTCGAGGCAATTCGGAAATTGCTTATTGCGTTTATAACTAATATTCTATGTAGCTAATCTTGACTACGAGGGGGGGATGCTTGTCGGAAATGTTGAATTAAACCCCTAAAATAGACCAATCTGGGCGTGGCCCAAGCTTTTCGTTTTTGACTCCTAAAACGATTTAAAAATATACATATTAAATATATATTTTTATATTCTTCGCGTGCAACCCTAAACGAGATCTTCACGGCTAAATATAACGGCGTTTTTCCCAGAACACCCTAAGTGAGATCAAACTCCAACATTTACACCTCTAAGTGAGACGACGAGCAACCCCTCCCCTTTCATACCCGAACCCCCCCCCCCTGGGATTTTAGCATAACTCAGAGCCCCACTGTTAACAAAAGAATTCAGTAAACGTGGTATTAGTTGGCTTGTTCAGTTCAGCTGAGTTTTCCAAGCGCGTGCTATCGTTTCCCACAGTAAAGCAACCACACCTTATCAACTCTGTAGCGCGTCAACCAATGGGATAATTAACGGAGATTCTCTGTGACTTTTTTAACTTGTCGTTGTAGACGTCCTCAAATGCTAGACATCTGCATTCGAGCTAGGAAATCAGTCAACAACGTCAACCCCTGGTAGTCGTTTGTAATGACGGCATCGTTTAATAAAGCGGTTTTCAACTGAGCATCCAAAGAAATTGCGTTTGCTTTGGTTTTGCATCGCTTCGCTCTGTGATTGGCCAGGAAAATTCGCGCCATTTTCTCAACCAATGAGAAGCAAAATGAAAAACAATCGCGACTCGCACGCGCGCATTTTCACGCGCTTTGCTTCTGCTACATGAAATTGCTTCGTATTCTGGTTGGTCAATTACGCTGTTTGAGTTTGCCGTACCTTTGGTCAGAGTAACTACTTTGATTTTACGACACTCAATAGCACTATCGCTCTTTAGTATAAATCTACCAGCATTCTATCACGAATGCCGTTCTCTGATTGGCTACGCTACTCGCTATCTATTTAACAATTAGATTATGAGCTCGAGATTTCTATCGCGTGATAGCTGATGAGGGCGCAGCCCGAATCAGCTATCACGCATAGAAATCGAGAGCGAATAGTCTAATTGTTTTAGTATAAATCTGCTAGTCGTTCAAAACTAAACAAGTAAATTATCAAAATTCTCCTCACAGACACTTCGAAAACGCGAACAAGCGGGCACCATTTTGTTGACAGCCGCTACTCACTATCTATCACAGAATATATATCGAGTAGCGTAGCCAATCAGAGAACGGCATTCGTGATAGAATGCTGGTAGATTTATACTAATCTGTGATAGATAGTGAGTAGCGGTTGTCAACAAAATGGCGGCCGCTTCTTCGCGTTTTCGAAGAGTCTGTGAGGGGAATTTGGATAATTTACTTGTTTAGTTTTGAACGACTAGTAGATTTATACTAAAACAATTAGATTATTCGCTCTCGATATCACGCGATAGAAATCTCGAGCTCATAATCTAATTGTTAAATAGTCAGTGCAAACTACAACGCTAAACTACCCTTTCTCTTGTTTCTTCAGACTCACCTTGATGTAGAGGCTAAGTGCCACAGGACGGTAACGTATGGCCATCAGGAACTCTCCAAGGGTCAGACTGTCTTTCAAGTGCATCACAACCATATAAACTGAAAAACACACGTCATGTTAGCATCCGCCAAATGTCAGCCCAATAACAGCGCAGCGTAGATGTAAGGTAAAGATATGACACATTTCATTCTCATAGGGAACATTCGTTCTTGCCATAAATTGCTAATCGTTATTTAGGGGCCTAAGTCAGGCATTCTTAATATTACTTTAAATAACGGTAACATACAGGGAAAGATATATTGGAAGCAAACAAAAGCCAAAATAATGGTTCAGTTATGTTTAAAATTACTTTATCATTTTAACAAAGCTTCTTCGATTACGGATGGCGTGGAT
Source organism: Pachyseris speciosa (assembly GCA_016490735.1). Lineage (NCBI taxonomy): Eukaryota > Metazoa > Cnidaria > Anthozoa > Scleractinia > Pachyseridae > Pachyseris > Pachyseris speciosa. Next base: position 69,150 of record JAEMWC010000081.1, on the reverse strand, counting down.
TGAAACGAACGGGCCCTTTACAGGATGTCAGTCACGTGGTACAAAAACGCCATGCTTGGACGCAAGCAACGCGCTGGGACTGGACAAACAAAGAATATTACCATTTGAAATGATGAAAGCTCTTTGTTTGACTATTCCCAGTGGGTTGTTTGCGTCCCAGCATGGCGTTTTTGTACCACGTGACTTAACTTCTGCAAAGGACCCATTGTAACTTCAAAAAATTGGGGCCAGCTTTTTCAAGCCCCTCTTTTATGTTGTGGAAAATCATCATGATTTCTTCTCCCTTTGAGAAAACAGCTTGATATACCTTTCTTTTGGACTTGGTTTTAATCCGACTCCAAGGTCAGTGCAAATCCCCATGATGTAGTCCCTTTAACAAGCCCTGTTGGTTGCCATTGGGAATTGGCTGACTTCCGTTGCTGAACTGACCTTCTTTTGTTCTCCTAAAATTCGAAACTATCCTATTACGGTAGCATTCTGAACAGCCCGGTTGGCGAATTCTGCTGACAGTAAAAACATTGTTTGAAGTGGAGACTGAGTCGGTTTCCATATTTCTCTGTCGCTCGTAACCGAGCCACACTCATTTTCAATCCTTTATGGGTGTGGAAAGAAGCTCCTCGAGTTACAAATTTTGCAATAGACCTTTTCTCGGTAAAATCCGCCATTTTGAAAATGGGGCAAACAGCGCGCGAAATACAGTGTTTTTATGGAGATTGCGATGTCAAATAACTTTGTAATACTGGGTATCTGGACTTTGAACGATGAAGGTCATTTAGAGGGCCAAACATTATTCCATTTAAAGCTGAGGGATACCGCTGAGCTAGAATGCGAGTAATCACATTTTTAATTTTCCATAAATTTGCCTTCAAATTTTTCTCGCCAGTCTTCGAGGAGATTACAGACAAATGTATGGAAAATTAAAAACGCGATTACTCGTAATCTACTTGGATGGATGGATCAACCTTTATTGATTATACCGCTCAGGATAGCCCCTTCAAATGCAAAAAGCAGTCTGCTATCAATGGGAGCACCTTAGTTCAGCTGTATCCCTCAGCTTTCACATCGCAATCCCTACACAAACACTGTATTTCGCGCGCTGTTTGCCCCATTTTCAAAATAGCGGATTTTTACCCCGAAAAGGTCTATTCGCCAAAGTACAAGGTTTAAAGAATTGTCAGAAAATCTGGCAACCGAAGGATTACCTAGATCCGTGTCTCCGCTCATGATAGCTTTCTCAAGTGCTAAGTCATCTTTTTTCATGCGCATGAGCAGTGGGACTTGGTCAGCGGCCTTTGCTTCATAGTCCAGAAGCTGCAAAAGAAACAAAGCTTGAATAACTAGTATTATTGAATTAAGAAACAAACAAAAATTTTGCAAGGTGCTGGCGGATGCAGCTGAGTTTGCTCTGCTTTCACAACGCCTCTCGACTCCTCAAAGACCACTTTACGTAACCCTTGTCTAAGTTGTGGATGAAAGTGAGCCTTCATGAGTTATTGCTCATACTAGTCTGAGAAACGTGAGTCCATAGATAAAACTTTACTGAGGGACCACATACAAACGAAAGCTGCTGAGGAGTCATTTTTTAATGTGGCGCTGTTAATTATGTTCTACAAGGTGGGTCTAGCTTTTGAATTAGAGGATAAACTGAATCATAAAGTGTGACCACAGATAAGAAACTCAAAGAACTTCACTTTCGTTTGCCACTGTTGGTTACGCCGTACAAGGTGGTTCTAACCATTGTATTTGTGGATGAATTTCTAAAGTTTTACCATTTAAATGAAAGCTACTGAGAAGTTCTTTTTAATACACTTTGCCAAGAAGCAAAGGATATAAAAAGACTATTTAATTTTAAGAGGTCCTTGGTAAAAACACCCTTGCTCACAATTTTAATTTCGACCATTTCTCAGTCACTTGAACTTTTTAGAATGTGAATTCAGTATAAATTTTTTAAGTAGTTTTTTTTTATATTTTAAGGGCCTCAATGTAAACTACTGGGTCACCAGTAATTGTGTTTTTACCCATGAAAGTTGTTGTTGTTGTTGTTGTGCTGTTAAATATGTTGAGGATGAAATTCTTAAGTTTGACCGTTACTTGAAAGGAAATGGATATTCGTACAATGTGTGTTCTTCCACAGTCAACTGCTTTAGAGGCAATCTCCGAATATGATATCCCAGGAGTCTCTCCGAGCTTGGAGTTGATGGCGCGAGCTATCTCCTCGTCATCAACATTAGCTTGCTGAACCTGTTGTGCAATTAAAACAAGTTTGAAAAAAAAATCAAATTTTTAAACAATAAAGGGGGACTTCCTCGAGGAAAGCGAACTCAGGTACGCAGGTCATTCTGCTTTGACTCTAACTCATGTTTACTCGTTAAATATTGCGTGTTCTTCATTCCCAAGGGCCCACAACGATTAACCTGGTTGAAGGTAAATCACACGGACCGTAATTGACCGTGCATTCTCGTAAAGAGGTATATTGAATGATATCGCTGGTCCAGCTGGAATCAGAGTCAGCAGTGTTTTAGAGGAACAAGCGGAAATGAAATACATAATTGTGTTGTAATTTACAAAGTGTGGGATCAGAGACGAAAACAGACTCATCACGATAACCATGCTAAAGGGATTATAGCCGTGTTTGTCCTATAAACCTACAACCGGCCTGCTACGAGTTCGCGCAAACACCTGGACCCAGTTGATCAAAGAGCAGCAGATGCTGTTGATCTTATCCGCTGCTTAAAGGGGATTGTCATGCTATTGTATCATCGCTTTAAAAAGCTTAAAAATGCCAATGCATCAGTGCAAACCTTAAAATAATGGTCTAGTTTTGCTGCCAAAGACTGTAGTGCTGCATTGACACTATAAACTCCTGTATTCCATCAAATATGACGAGGATGGAAATGGATTGAAATTTGAAAAAAACTTGCCAGTTTTTTCAAAATTTCAAGGTATGCATATTGGACGAACTACAAGACGACAGTAAGACGCACTGCGTGTATGCACTAATCAATTCATTCCACTTGAGGAATTTTATTTTTTCCCAAAGAGTCAAAATCCCCACCCGTAGACGTATGTGCAGCATTTCCTTTACCCCTGAGGGCGCAATAACTAACGAACCTTTTTTTCCTTTTTATTCTGATAGTCAATGGCCTTGTAAAACCTGACACAATGCGATAGCCATTAAGTTAAGTCCTTTTCATGGAATAGATTACTTTTTGTGTTTGTATTTGTCTGAAAGACAAAGATAGTTTAGTTTAATATGTACAGTGAATTTGTTTGCTTTATGGATGTAATTTTCGAGTTTTTGTCATGTAATGTTTTGTAATGCAAATAAAAAAGAAAAATCAAAATAATAATAATAAAAAAATCCCCACCCTGGGTGCTACCTCGTTCGTTGCATTTTTGTTTGCCTGGTCTGTAATTTTGCGATTCATGCTTATGGGGATACTGAAAACAATTGAAGTTTTATTAAACATCACGAAGACGCCTCTTCATGTAACATTGGGCTCAAACCCCTCCCCCCCTCCCCCCCCTCCTGTGACAGTAGGGTCCTCAAACCCCAGAATAGCCCTCCTGACACCCATCTTTCCGGTGGAAGACATTGGACAATATTTAGCAAAGACAACGTGGCGACAGAGTCGACGGCGTGCGCAGATTTAAAAACCGACTTGACCGATGGTAGAACGGTAAACTGAGCACCGGAAGTCGTGTTCAGTCATTTCCGCGTGTTTTCGCGTTCTAGTTTGACCTTGCGTTGCTTTTGCTAAATCTGCCTATTGATAAGTGCATTACAGATGTTTGTCCAAGTTCGTCCCGAACGGATTCTGCGTCCCTAGTAGAAAAACACACATGGCCAAAAACGACACCAAATGCTTTAATTACGGTAACAGTAGTGGCCGCTGGCCATTCTTACTTTATAGCAGGCCCAGTGTCCAAGGATGCGACTGGCACCCTCCCCCTTGGGAATCTTCAGGTAATCACAAATTCTTATTGCCAAACAGTAATGTCTCCTAAGAACCAGCCTACGAGGAAAATAAAAACATAAGCATACAAATAAAAATTGTGGCGCTAGGTTGAGTTTTGCTCATCTGAGTGGGTGCAAAAGCTTGCCTTCTATTCACAAAAAATAAAGTAAAATAAATAAATAAATAAATAAATAAATAAATAAAATCCTTACAACTTTTCAAGAGTCATTGTTACGGGAATTCTTGTTATAAGTTTAATTCATGAGCAAGTTCTTATTCTGTTACACAAATGGCCCTTGTACTACGAAGAGGTACATTACAAGTTATTTCTGGGAAATAAATTTTAATGCAATTTTTCCAAGACACAATGACAAAACATCAAGATGCATTCATTTCCTCCTTGTCAGTCCTGGCCATCAGACAACCAAAAGACAAATAGTTTCAATGCACATAACAAGTCAGACAACCTAACAAAAGAAGAAGAAGAAGAAGAAGAAGAAGAAGAAGAAGAAGAAGGAGGAGGAGGAGGAGGAGGAGGAGAAGAAGAACTTTATTTTATCACGCATGGGCGTGAGCTAAGTATAAAAATTAAAAATATCCTAAATATACTAACAACCGTGATTAAAACTATTCGTACATTTAATATTTAATATAACCCTAAGTATCATAATTAAAATATACTAAATACAGTAACAACCATGATTAAAGTTATTCATTCAATTGAATATAACCCTAGGAAAAAGATTACTATATGATATTTGGTCTGTAGGTTGAAATAAGCTTATCAAACGTAGCCAAAGTTTCACAATTACGTATTTCATTCGGTAAGGAATTCCACACCCAGGCACCATTGTAGCTGAAACTCTTCTTTCAAAATTCAGTCTTTGGCAATGGAAGGGCCAACTTATTATCAGCGTTCCTTAGATGATAACTGTCGGCTGAGCACGAGTTGCTAAAGATATTCGAAAGCCTCGCTGGTGCCAAGTCATGGAGAACCTTAAACATTTGCCTAGCCTTAATACGAAATCTACGTTCGCTTAGTAAACTCCAGCCAAGATGGCGTAGGGATAATTCAGACTGTCCAGCCTCGTTTTTGTAACGCATGATCACCCTAGCGCATCTGCTATGGAGTTTCTGAAGCCTTTCGGCTAGTACACATCGTAATGAATCCCAACCTCACAACAATAATCAAAGTGAGGCATAATTAGAGCATTATAAACTGAAACAAGTACGTCTCGACTTGCAAAATCTCTAAGCCGCTTTAGAGCACTAATTCCTGTTGTAATCTTTTTAGTTATTTCTTCAATATGCTTGCTCCACGTAAGAGATTTATCAATATACACTACAAGTATTTTTGTATCTCTGACTCTTTTGATCGGATCACTCCCAATACATACATTTGGTTCCAAGGGAAGCTTAGCCAGTCTTTGACGTGAACCGATGAGCATATAGTCTTCGCAACATTAAGACTAAGCTTATTTGCTTGTAGCCACAATCTGATTTTTTCCAAGTCTTAATACTAGATACACCACTTACAGATATAAAACGCAAGTGTCGTTTCGGTGTGAATTACATATTGGTTAGTTGGTCACACATGCGCAGCACTCACCTGTCGATGAGGGTTTTCATGGTAAGCTTCTCCAATCTGAGAAGATTGTTAAGGTCTTTAAAGGTACTGCGTCAAGTGGCTTTTTACGTTTTGAGGGTCAAGTTAAAATCAAGAATTTTCACGTTAAGAAGAGGAGTCGAAAAAACTGTTTAATGAACTTATCCTTCGATGGACTTTTAAAAGAGCAATGTTATAATTTTTCAAAATTTTTAATTAACACATTTTTTCGTAAACAAAATTTAGAATGGTTCGAAGAGAAAGGAAGAGCTCGCAAGATGTTTGCAGATTGCTTTATGCATCTGTATGACAGAAAAATGGAAGCGAATTCAAAGTTGCGAGCGATTCGCGGTGCCACACAAACACGAACACAGTGTGGTGCAGTTGTCAACCATGCTCGCGTGGCGCGACCTGTCTTGTTGTTTAGTTTTGAACGACTAAAAGGCCCGAACGACTAGTAGATTTATACTAAAACAGAGGCAGGGGAAGAAGCGACAAGCGACATGGCTCTGAAAACTGGCGACAATCTTCCCTTACAACACCGACAACCGATAGAAAATGACAGAAAAAGCGCGACAGGTTGCTAAGGGGACAATTTACTTTCCATTCTTCTGTTTTCTTTGCGACAGTAAACATTTGTCCCTAACGAAACAAGCGAGAGACAGAGTGGTAAATGAGCGACAAAGCGACATCAGCTGACCACCCCGTGGAAGGCCTCAAAACAATTAGATTATTCGCCCTTGATTTCTATGCGTGATAGCTGATTCGGGCTGCGCCCTCATCAGCTACCAGCGATGGAAATCTAGAGCTCAAAATCTAATTGATAAACAGAAAGTCTCGGAGTAGACTGTATTCTTGTTCTTTTTGAGACCTATTCTGTTTTCGAAATGAAAGGAATTATTCTGCCACCGATAGAAGAATCAACAGAATCCGGTTTATTCGACATACGCAGAAAATGTGTCACATTGGGAAAGTTTTGGCGCGAAAATAGTCCGCGGTACGCCATGTCAGTGACGTCACACCGGAAGTTAAGTTTAGATGCTCGGTCCAGACTATTTGCGTGTTGGTTTTGGTTATCTCCGCCAAGAGTTTTTCGTTTTCAGAATGCGTTCTTTTGAGAAACCTTATTTCTCGTATTCTTTTATTTCTAAACCCGAAACAGGAATAGCCAGGATAGGTAAAAAGAACGCGCCAAGAGAAGCACGATCGCCCGGGTGAGTGCAGTCCCTACGACGAATGTTTCAACTTTGTTTCAACCTCGTTCCCAGGGTCTTGGGAACGAGGTGACGAATGTTTGAGGTGACACTGAGTGACGTTTTGACAACCTGACCGGAAGTCATTCTCCGCCGGAGTCTTGTTTAGTGCACAGAATGTGGCACGCAAAAGGATACTGTCCATAAGTAAGGGTAGTTATTAGAAGGGATAGACGAGAGGGCCCTCCAACGGCGGTGAGACTGGGACCGAGTTTACATCTTCGCTTATTCGTCGGCCACAACACGGCCTCAATAACGTCCGCCTTGCTATTTTGCACAATAAAGTCAGTGACACGGTTGTTAGTGTTTGCTGTTACATATGTGGTTTGCCTAAGAACACGAGAGGTAATTATTCCTGCAAAACTATACCCTTTTACCTTTCTCGAATACCGAAGTCTCATCGTTGCATCTTTGCAAAAATGGATTTTTGTGTGGGATGAATTATTAATACGTTTTTTGTGCTGATGATGTTGTGAAATTTTTTATGCTAATCTGAATTATATCATTCAGTTGGTGAAGTAAATAAACGTTGTATGTTGTTGATATTGGCTAATTTGTCTGCCGATTTAAAGGTCCCGCTGATCTATCCCTTCAGGGGATAGATGAGGGGACCCATCGTATCGGGTCCATCATCAGAAACGCGGGAAAATTGACAAGGACAACAGTTTGATCAGGAGATTTGCTGGCTGAAAGATCGCAATATAATCATGTCTTTTCAAAAGATCTCGGAAACATTCGGTTTTGTTCAAGACGTGTAATCAGCTGAAAAGCTCCTTCATGAGCATGAGATTGAAACAACAACCAGATTTGTTATGTATTACAACTACTCTCTTGGCAAAGGTAAGTTACATGTTTGTCATTTACATGTAGAAAGGTTGTATTAAATAGCGGGATTTTTTACCGCCGGTACTTTGTTTATCTCAAGCCAGAGACTCCGTCTTGGTGAACTTTATATACTAGTATGATCGCGAAATGTTTAGCTGATACTTTCTTCCAAGATAATGCTGTAAATTTGCGATAAATCCTCCAAATGACCTTTGGGTCAGAGTCTTAAATTTTGAATAACCCATACATCATGTCACGCTGCTCCTTGTGCAATACGCCAACGCAAGTCCGCTCGTTTTAAGTGATATACTGTGCTACTACAGTGTATCCTTTGTTTTCACTCTCGTGATGCCAAAGAAAATGTTTGCATTACCATAGGGCACCAACATGGCCGCCATGACGTCATGTGAAAATCAGCAATACATTCTTGATAAGCATATTCTGTTTTCCATACAGATTGCAAGAATGGACTCGAGGTTAAGGGAACAGATAATTGATCTTGTTGATGAAGGCGTTCGTGGAGTTAACGAAATGCGGCGTCACCTTCGACACTGCGTTGAAAAGGTCCTTTTCAAGGAAGGGCCTTTACCTTCACGATCTAACAGGAGATTTTACCCCAGTAAGACAGATATACGCAGTGCCATTTACGCGTCTGTCGTGAAACAGAGGTGGTCGAAGGTAGACCAAGAAAATTTGCAGAAAAAAGTAGAGGGTTGGAGAAAAGATTGCCCAGATGATTTGTTTTTCTTTCGCCCTTATGCTCATGTAAAAGCAGATATCACAAGTGGTAAATGAAGTGAAAACGATGGCGACGACGATGCCGAGGAAGAAGTTGTGGAGGTTTCCGGAGGAAAGGAGGGTCTTTTGTTCGTACACCAGACAAAATGGCTGCGCCGACTTTTGAATCGTTATGGGAACGAGTTAAGTTTGCTCGATGCCCCACATCGTACGACGAAATATGCGTTACCGTTGTTTTTCTTCGTGGTCAAGACAAATGTCGACTATCAGGTGGTTGGAAGTTTTGTATTGCAAAGTGAGGCCAGTTACGAAATAGAAAACGCCCTGAAGGTAATAGCGGAATGGAATTCTGAATGGTCACCACACTCCTTCCTGGTTGACTACAGCGAAGCAGAAATTGGCGCTGTGGAACGGTTATTTCCAGGTAGTTTGACAAGATACTTACTGCTATAGCCATCTAGTGGCTATAGCGGGATTTGAACCCGGGGTGACCGCATTGAAATCCAGCGCCCCAAACCACTCATTCACATATTCATTCTTTAATCCGCAGTTCAAATATATGACTTTCATATATTCATTCTCATCTGATACTTGTATCTCCCTTGAAACTGTTGCTGAAAGATCATGCTATCGGACGTAATTGCTTCATTGATGTTTTTATGATGGCTATAATTTGTTGCAGTGGCGACCTTAATCAAATGAGTTGCACGAACGGTACAACAGATTCGACATCTTAAAAAGTTATAACAACAACAAAAAGAATAATAAACTTTTTGAATTCTCGTATACACAAATCCATTTTCAATATACTGGTCGGGCACGAGTACACCCCACGTGGCTTACCTAGAGAGAGTTTAATATGCGACTCTTGATCATTTTTGTGTTTTCTTTCAGATTGTAGTGTGTACATCTGCAATTTTCACAGGGAACAAGCCTGGGAGCAGTGGTTTTCCAAAGGAGCAAATGGAGCTACTGTTTTCAAGACGGATATCCTCTGTCGTTTTCGACGAATTGCTCACGCATCAACAGAGAAAGAGTACAAAGAGGCAGTAGGAGCTCTTGAAGAGTGGGAAGTGTGGGGTCAGTCAGAGTTAAAAGGTGCTAGAGACTGGTTTCATAACACTTGGATACGAGAGCACAAGGTATTCGGGTCGATCTGGTAGTTTCGTGAACTGGATCATTATTACAGTATTACAGCCTGGTAAACAAACACGTGTTGCAAAGGCAATACTAATACTACTGTTCCGTTTCTTTTTAGAGGTGGGTTTGGGCATACAAGAAAGATCGCCTTTTGTCTTCAGTTTGTACGACCAATGGAGTCGAAAGGCAAAATAAATCGTTCAAGTATGAATATCTGGAAGGTAACAAGAGTGCAAACCTAAGTTCTATGGTGACCATTTTGGTTGAACAATTCCTTCCGGACAAGTACACAAAGTAGCAGGATGAGATCTTAGCTCATTTCAAGTCCTAACGTTTCGTATTTGGAAAATGGTGTCGTTTGATTGCTTCCATGTGTGACTGCAGATAGAGAAATGGAGTCTCAATGGAAATTGCGGTATATCATTACCCGTTCAATTATTACTGCTTATGTGGATAGGATTTCTATTTCAGCACAAGAAACTGTTACTTTGTCACTACAAACAAGCTTATACCGGTGTCAAAATCGTTGCAGGTATATAGAAGCAAACACAAGGCTGTCCAGCCACTACAAACGTTATGATGGCAGGGTGCCCCTTTACCTCCAAGATCGTCCACGCCATATCATTTCACACTGTATGGACAAAATATCATTAGCACAAGCCATCCCAGATCACAATGTCATCCAATCAGGCTAAGGGCAGTTTCGCGTACATAGCCAATCAGTCACGCTGGACCAGTACTATGCAGTCTCCGTTGGTGCAAATGAAGGGGTACCATCATGTGCTTGTGAGGAATGGCAAAGAACCCACCTACCGTGTAAGTACATGTTTGCTGTTTTCCGCACCACCCCGATTGGGGATTTGATAGCCTTCCTGAGAACTACAGAAATTCCCCATTTTTTACCCTGGATACAGAAATTGTTTCTCCTGCTTGCAAGAAGGAGTCCCCAGAAGAACTGTCCCAACAAGAATCACCAGAAGATTGCACAGACATACCTGACAGAAATGCAGATTTAAAAATTGAATTCCAAAACATCCCTCTCCCAACGGGGCTAAAGAGGACGGTGGCATCTACATGTCGCGATCTTATGAACCGGATGAAGTCTCTCAGCTACATCGTGGATGATTTAAATACCCTACATGATGTCCAAGAATGCCTGCAAGTCTGCCTGCAGAAAATGGAAAGCTCTGCACCTAGAGCATCTAACGGCCTTATCCTGGAACAAGAAGCCCCTAAGAAAAAACATTCCCCGACTGAGCCTTTAAAACCAAAGCAACATTCTGCCACATCAGCATTCAAACGCCTACCTCTAGCTACTAGAAAAAATAAATATACAGGCAGAGTTGGAAAGGCCTCAAATAACCTTAAACGCGGGTGGCATATCGATCCTCTTAAAGCACCCCGTTCATTCTAAGAGGGCAAGAGTTGAAGTGGTACAAAGTGAAATCCTTGGAGAAGACATATCCACTAAAGAGGAAAATAAGAGAGACACCGAGCAGATTCCCGTCATCACTCAAGAAATGATGACCAGTCAAGAAGAGAAAAGTCCTCTTGAGCTAAAATATTCCACTGTTGAAAGGGATGAGCTTGATTACGAAGAGAATATTTCTCCTGCAGGTATTCAACTGCCTACAATAGAAAAGGAAGTGTCCATTAATGAAGAAACCAAAGGTGACCATGAAAAGAGTGCTTCCATTATCAACATTTCAAAGCAAGGAATTAGAACTGTAGAAATTAACATAAACCAAAAAAAGCACAGATCTGTCCTTGAAAATTTCACCAGTAAGAAAGCCAAACAAGAACACAGAGATAATAGATGAGAACTCACCAGATCCTAACATTTGGTTAGATATTGAAGACCCTGATGCCCACTTCATCCTTTACCAAGATGCCAGAGCCAACATTTTAAAGAAAACAACATGGCTATGTGACTCTGAAATTCATGCTGGGCAACTACTCCTGAAATCAAAATTTCCATTAATAGATGGACTGCATAATCCTTCTATTTCTGGTGAATTGGTCACCTCTGCCCAAAGTGAATTTTTCCAAATAATAAACACAGGTTCCCACTGGGTCTGTCTAAGTACTGTTTCTTCAAGGCCTGGAACAGTAAAGATTTATGACAGTCTATACACTAAAGTCAGCCCAGTTGCCATCGCTCACTCTTGCCGAATGCTCATGCACACTAGGGAATCTGTCACATTTTTCAATGATAAAGTTCAGAGGCAAGCAAACGATAAAGACTGTGGCTTGTTTGCTCTGGCCTTTTCAACAGATGTCTGCCATGGCATAGACCCGGCAACACAATCATATGACCAAGTCAAGCTCCGCCAGCATTATGTCAACTGCTTAGATTCACGTGACATGGTTCCGTTCCCAAGAACAACGCGCCAAGTACCTTACCATTTAACCACCCAGCCTGTGTGAACATTCCCATGTATGCAATCAGTACCAACCGAAAGTGGAGATGTGATAAATGTAGAGCCAGTCATGCTAGAAAACCAAACCTACATTTAGTCAATTGAGAAACATGGAACTTACATGCACCAAGCATGTACTGGTGCAAAGGAACAGTGCCCCAGCTCAGCATTTCCAAATTAATAACAATATACGGTTTATAGTTACTAAATAGCATGCTTCTATTCAGCAATATAAGTCATTCTATTCAGCAATACATGTCATCCCTAATGATCCTTTCCAGCCACAGTACCTTTTATCTGATACACCTGTGGGATGGATATCCTTTTTTCTCAGATACTTTACTGAAGGTGAAGGTGAAGTCTTTCATCAGGGGATATCATGCATACATGGATGATTGGGAACCAAACGCAGAGGATGAGTATTTGCTGAAGCGAGAACCAAACAACATGAACGATTCAAATGCTGTTGCGGTGGTTCAAGCGGCAAAAGAGAAAACGGATATGCCAGACCAAGTTCAAAAACCACTGGAGATGGCTGCCAAGCAAACATTACACCCGAACAACTTGACAGACCAATTTGATGTAATCGGACATGTTCCTAAACTAATGGCAACATGGTTGACTAAGTTTTTAAAGAGACCATCGAATTCAGGAAAGGCCATCATTAAAGGGAAGGGCGTAAACAGAGGAGGTGGCTATGGTCTAGAAGTGCCATGTGAATATCATTTTCAAGGGGATGACTTCTCGTGCAACTGGCTTAAACAGAAATTATGAAAGAAGAATTCGATCCGCAATGATGACAAGACTTTTGACCTCAAGGCAGAAACATTAATGTTCGAGTAATGTGTTCGGCGATTAATGATTTGTGAAAATAAACAAGGAAATCAATTACCTGGTGTGCTATTTGTACTTGTATGAACTACTGTAGTATTTGTTTCCTTTTACAAAGTGGCCGTTTAATACAGGTCAAGACAATAGAAACAGCTCGTCGGGACTTAGCAAAGGGTGACCGCGACCGCTTAATAGAGGTGACCGCTTAATAGAGGTCAAAATTACAGTAATTAAGGGAATTAATTTTCGGGACTTTGACAACTGACCGCTTAATAGAGGGTGACCGCTTAATAGAGGGCCGCTTAATACAGGTTCGACTGTATTTCTCAAAGCAAACTTGTGTTTACATTGTGGCTAGACGCGATGGCGCCACCTAAAAATAATTTAATTTTAGATTGTATTGTTTTCGTTAGAATATTATTTCCAACGCTGAAAATGGCTTCGCGAATGCAGCTATATTGGTGTCAAAAGTTTTCGTCGTCAATTCCTGTACACACTTGGAAAATATCTTGGGTTGAACGGCTCATATATTTTTCCACAGATCGTGAATTGGATGAACGAAGGAGAAGCTGCGCTTGTGACAGAATATTGATTATAATTTCTTCCGCCGTTCGGCTGTTTGATCGGACGTTCCTTTTGCCGTTTACTTCTTTCGATCCGAGCTGAAATAAAGTTACTTTACTTTACTTTTTTCATTCCGTTCATCGGTTCGACTGTTGCTCCTCAGAGTTACTTTGGAAAGCCGATAGAGGTGTTCCGGCAATACTTCGGAAAATCGATATCTATTGGTATGCCGTTGACATATCGATTTGTTGACATCTGAGTGAGTGACAAACTTGCATAAACGGCCCCCTCACAATACTCGTTCCTACGCTTCGCGTATCCACGACTAAAAAATCACTTAAGTTTGGTTGTTTCGCGGGTAGGTACGTGGTGTTTCACGTAATGTAATTATCATTTAGAGGTTTGATATTGCCGAGTAGAATTTCTCTACCAATCAGAACACTTCATGACAATTTGATTTAAGACACCACGTAATAAGGGTTTCGCGATTTAAATGCTGCTGGTCAGCTGTTCTGCAGGCGCATTCACTTGTTGTGCGTGATGGCTGACATGCTGGAATAAAATTATTTGATTAATTTTATAATCTTCTAGACGATTCCTTGCCTGGCTGTCTTGATGCTCAAGATGGTAAGATGGTAACTCAAAAATAGATCACATGACCAGGCCCAGGGGTGTACTCCCAAAAAATTGGGTGGGGGTGCAGCCTGCTTCCCAAAAGCCTTACCTTATTTAAAGTGCACCTAACCCCAAGAATAGTTATTTTTTCGCTAATATAATACTTTGTACTTATTCCAAAAACATGTAGCGTTTATTTCCAGCTTTGGAGTTTTTATGGGGCTTGCGATAAACTATGCATCATTTGGTACACGACCAAGTCAGCTGGGGCGTGAGTCTATTCCCCATGCATGCATGCATGTTTACAAAGACGCGTCGCGATGAAAATCAGTTTATGATGTTTACTGGGGAAAAGACCCACGCCCCTTACTAGCTTGATCATGAGACAGATCACGGCTAGATTTCGTAACTTTTACAGCCTATAAAAAGTCGAGATTTGGTTGAAAAAAAAAAACAAGAGGCTACAATTAGCCTAAACTCGGGCTTGCAAAAAACAGTATTGTATCCCTAACTTAGCGCTAAACAAATGAATAGAGGGAAGTCTGTCTTTCTTACATCGGACGCATTGCGTTTAGCTTGTGTTGGAGTCTATTTCTTTAGACCCCTATCAACATATATTCCTCTAAAATACAGCTCAACCATTGAGAACAATAATTATAACATTTGTAAAAAATATTTCTAAAAGAAAAAGAAAAAGAGAAACAGAAAAAATAAAGCCCGTGATATATACCACTAAAAGACATCGGACCCGGGTTAGCTGCGTCAGAGGCAGGAACAATGACCTTTGGGCCACAGAGGTTTATCGTTGTGCAAGGTGATAAAAATAGTGTATTGATTCCCGAAAAAAAAACTAAGCACACTTGTTTTCGCTTCCATGGATAATTGTTTGAGAAAGGAAACGCTTATCGAACGATGTAGGATTTTTTCGCATAAACGTTAATGGAGTCTCGGTGAAATATGAGTAGAAAATTAATTAGAGTGAAACTGTTTACAAATACGTCAATCCAGGGTCATTTGAAACACAAGAAAGGAACGTTTCTGGACAGTTTCAAGTGACGCTAGTACATTTGTAAAAACTAATCGCTTATCATTTAAAAATTAAAGTCCAGAAATCGAGATATTGTAGGAAAATAGTAAATAAACTACCTGTCAAAGTTTCAGGGGTGTGTGATATCCCGTACTTGAGTTATTCAACAAAATGTACATCTCAATGGAGCGGATACGGGGAACACGGCAGTCCATCTGGAGTTAAATTTTGGAGGTGAACGAACACAGGCTCACACTAGTAGGCCGACTTTTCGTCGTGCGAGGTCACGGTTACCATGGCGATAAAAGTGACAGTCGATTTACCCTTAAGAGGCTTCTCTGTACTGCGGGCTCATGTTCTCCGGCCGCAGCATGAATGCACTGCTGGACGGCTTCCGGGAGACGTTCTTTGATCATGCGTATGTATTCCTCAGCTCTTGCACTCTTTTTCTGTTGTTTAAAACAAACAAACAAAGAAACAAACAAATAAAATTATCTGAAAGAAAAACAGGACAGGGCTTGCACTCCTGTAAAAAAAGGTACCCAAAGGGTACATGTGTGGGATACACTGTCCACAATGCATTACAAACTTTGCAACTCCTTAGCATTAACGGACCGCACAAAATGCATAAAATCTCAGATGAGCTGGTGAAAAAAAAATCCATCAAGTCGCCCCAAAGAAAAGTCACTTTGAGAAGATTTACCCCCAGTATGGACATATCTAGCTCCAAAAAATCAGGAGATTACAGCTGTATCTCCACCATTAACCATTTCCACCTGTGTCACTTCAGGTGGTGCACATTGGTGTCCAGCACTCTGATGAATCAATCATACCACTCTTTACCACATGATACCACCTTGATGGTATCTAACAAATATCCAGTCAATGGCGAACAAAAAATGGGCATTTTCTTGAGACAATCGGTTACCCCAGCAGCCGGATAACCTCTTTACAAAAACCCCTAACGATGGAAATCAAAGATGAACTCGGTGACCCCTATTAATTATCCAGTTGTGGTTACCATGTTCGAATACAATTTTTTGATTGGTAGTTTTTGGTTCAAGATAAAACATGTGCTAACATGCTATTTTATGAGCGGCCTGCCCTAAGCAGCGAGGTCAATGGAAGAGCGAACGACATTGTTTCCTTAACATCTACTTTCAAACGTTTATTCAAATCACTGGCTCTCGATCAATAACGCTTCTTCATAGTCCCTTTAAGTACAGGTTGCTTTTCCTTTTAGCCATGATACATAAGAATTATATATATAAAAAAAAAAACAGAAGAAAATGACACCAAAAGTAAAAAATGACTGTCCAAAAAGAGTCTTCTCGATTCTAACAAAGATAGTGAGAATAAAAAAAAAAAAAGAAACGTAGCTTGCCTCAAATTCTTTGGAAGCGTCAAACAGCATAGCACCATGCTCCATGGAGCCAATTTTAAACATTTGTTCGACAGCAGCTGAAATTTTAAGAAATTATTGAGATCTCTAACTGTTCATCACTGAGTTCCATACACTCGTGGAATTTAAGTCGTTTGGCGTGCAATAATTGCGATTTAGGTTAAGAGCCGAGCTGAGCGAGTTCATAGAAGAAGCCAACATGGATTTAACTAAATAAATCGCTCGCGTACACTACACTTTAATCGTTACATCTAAAAAACGTTACTCCCCACCTCGTTTTTCGTCTCTTCTCTTGCCCTTGCTAAAATAATATCAAATATAGAAAAAGTAACAAAACACGTGACATGATATTAAAAAAAGAAATTATAACTGAATGATAAAATAATGCGTCCCTTCCACTTGCTACAGCTGTGAAGGAGACTACATGTCGGGAAATCACTTTCCATGGCGGGAAATCACTTTCAGTAGGGCCTAAGCTCCAACGTGTCACGCAATATGTCACAGTATGTCAGCATTTCTCCAATGTTCATTGTATGTTACTCTTACCCCATCCATGATCCGATCCGATCCGATCCGATCCTGGTTTTGTCGACGCCGGGCCACCATCCGGTCTATGACCCTTAAACGTGATTTGGCTTCACGTGATATTGCCAAATACTGTGATCAACTTCAAAGAGCTTGCTCACAGGACGATTTTCATCGTGTCCTTAGATACATCCATGAGCTAAACTCCAGATTATGCCACCATTTCCACCAAGAGCAATGTGTTTAATGTTTATTCACTGAAGGTTTTGGGTGCTTTTTCAGTATTTGTGACCCCATAATAGAAGTCAGTTTACTCCCTCTGAAAGCAATCAGGTCTCGTACACAAGCCGCACCCACGATTTTGAGCCCAAAATTTCGGCAAAAAAGTGCGGCTTATACACGAGTTTTTACGGTACTTTGTGGTAAGAAGACTATAAACCAATATTCAAACACAAGCTTTTGCTCTTTGAAGTAAAAGTATTATTATAATAACACCAAAATAGCATATGACAACATAAAAAGAGTGAGAAGGATCAAAGTTTAAGGGATTTACACAGTCAGTATATACATGTATTAATAATAATATAAATGATAATAATAATAATAATAATAATAATAATAATAATAATAATAATAATATAATAATATAGGATTTCTATAGCGCTCGCCCTAGAGTTCGGAGCGCTCGACAATATGTACAATTAAAATGATTATAAATAATTAACTAAATTAACCATAAAATAATACTAACAAATTAATTAATATTAATAGTCCCACAAATCAAAAGCTTGGCTAAAAAGATAAGTCTTTAGCTTTGACTTAAATGTGGCAAGTGATGGTGCCTGTCGTATGGTATCTGGGAGCATGTTCCACAGGTAGGGCGCGACATAGCTAAATGACCTTCCATAAGTCTTAAGTTTAAACTTAGGCACTTGCAAGAACAGTTTGTTAGAAGAGCGTAGAGTTCTAGCTGGTGTGTACTGCACTAGCATGTCCGATATACATTGAGGCGCCAAGGCATTCAAGGCCTTACATGTAAGTAGTAATGTCTTGAAAGATATACGTTGTATAACAGGTAGCCAATGGAGATCCATTAGACTGGCGTAATTCTATCATACTTGCGAGTACGGGAACAAAACGTGAACGGTAACTAAACAAAATGAAACAGTTCATCTCTTTAAAAATATGTGATTTTTGTTTCAGCCAAGCAGTTTTTAGCCTGGGACTGGGCTCTGCAGTGGGGTTAACAATCAAAAAGAAAGAACGTGACAAAAAAACCTGGCGAGCAAAGCAAGCCAAGTGGGAGACTGAGGGAGGGGAAGTGGCTTCCCCTGCCCCAGTGCCCCACTATTTTTTTTTTCGCCACTTTCCTTCTTTTAGCTCCTTAATCCCACTGCGGAGCTGGTCCCAGGCTAAGCAGTTATACATTGTATGTAAGTCAAGCATGACATGATTTATCTGTAACCTGAAACCCCTTGGTGGCTGCAGGTAAACAAAAACCGGAGAGTCGAAAACACTGACCCCCGCTCCGTGGACTACCCACTGACCCCCACTCCGTGGACTACCCCACGGAGTACTCCACGGACTACCCTATGGACTACTCCGCGGACTACCCCCTTATGGCTGAAAATAAGATAAAAGAGACGTAGTTGCGTCAGTCGCCATCTTGGTTACCGCCATTTTACTCGGTGGGTTTACCTAAAGGAAAGAATCCGGAATCCGGACTCGGGATTCCGGAATCTAGAAAATCAGAAAGAGCTCGGATTGAGGACAATATTTGAAACCAAATGTTCCTGAAAATGATCGAACTCTACTACCGTCACTGTGTTTCGCCTATCTCCGGAGTTGACATCAAAATGTTCCTGTTTTGTATATATCCGCAGGTAACTCGGCTAGCACCATCTTGTATGAAACACGTAATTCACTTACTAGGCAAGTTGTTTCGCTATACAATAATGTAAATAAATGTACGATGTTTATAATTTTTACTTTTCATTTTCTCTGTAACATTCGCAAGTTGACTGCCTTGTGAGTAAGGATCCTCGTACTTCGAACAAGCGATGAGCGGGGCTTCAACAAAACACTGATCCCCCACTGATCCCCTACTAATCCCCTTACTGATTTCCCTGCTGATCCCCTATAAAATTCACTGGAAAAAGTAAAACAACCAAGTAAAAAAAAAAAAAAAATAAAGGATTTGAGGCTGAATAAATTTCAAGGATAAATTCGTTTGGAAGATAAACACAAGCGTCAAGCGAGCGACATAACAAACCGGAAGTCGGTTCAATTAACATTCAGTTGCAGTGTTACTCCGTGTATGCTTATCGTCGAACTGTTTTCTTTTCTTTCTGTCTTCGTTGTTGCCGTTATCGTGGCTTTTCGCAGACACGGATAACATACTTGATGATGCTTTAATTTATTTTGCGCTCGTTTATCGTAGAAGAGAGCTGGGGTACTTGTAATGAGGGTGAAACGAGTTTATCTAAAGTAGGTCCTCCATCGGACCAAGTTTCCACCATCTTTGAACTCTGACGTAAGCCAGAATTTATCCTTGAACTTTATTCAGTCTCAAATCCTTTTTATTATTTTGTTGTTTAACTTTTTCCAGTGAATTTTATAGGGGATCAGAAGGGGGATCAGTAAGGGCATCAGTAAGGGATCAGTGGGGGATCAGTAAACGGGGGATCATTGTTTTGTCGAAGCCCGCTAGAAGCGAGAGATGTATACGAGTGGTGGCGTCTTGATCGAATTTGATCGTAAGTTACACAACCCACCTCGATTAGCTTTGCTACATGCGGGTTGTGTATTTCTCTAAATTGTAATTTTTAAATTATTGAAATAAGGGGATGATAATGATGATGATGACAGGCACAAAGCTTCATGGGGAGATTTATCTTGGACATCGAGTACCACCGGAACGGTCATCTACAAGTTCAGTGCCAGTGAATGATCAAAAAGGTGCTTGAGATTTCGCTAAAAGTTGCTTTTCTAAAAATTGCTTGTCGTTTTCAAAAAGTTGATCAAAGATCAAAAGGTTTCTCAAAAGTTGCTCGTTATTAAAACAATTAAGAATACTTAGTTTCGCTTTTTAAGGTAAATTTATTCGTTTCTACTCATATGCGATTGACAGGTTGTCAACTATTCAACCAACTACTTTTAGCGACACAAAATGTGCATTCGAAGCATGATTTTAATAGCATTCGCCACTCTATTCAGTATCAACAGCTAATTTGATAACTGAGGGTCATTTCCGGAGCATGGAAACAATAATTTTTAAAAAAATCATGAGCACAAAGACTTGAAATAGCGCTAAAATAAATAATTCATGAAATTAATAAGAGGAATAAAAGATCCGAAGAAGACGGTAGATGTCTTACAGGGGGAGGTAGGTGACAGGAGTGGAGTCTTAGTCTGGGACTTGGTTTATTCCTTCCAGTCGAGTCTCGATTCCGGATTCCGGATTCAGGATTCCATCTCTTAGGTAAACCCGCTAAGTAAAATGGCGGTAACCAAGATAGCGACTGACGCGAGTACGTCTTTTGTATCTTTTTTAAGCCTAAAAGTAATTTTTGTTTTACCATAAGGGGGGTAGTCCGCGGAGTAGTCCATAGGGTAGTCCGGGGAGTACTCCGTGGGGTAGTCCACGCAGTGGGGGTCAGTGGGTAGTCCACGGAGCGGGGGTCAGTGTTTTCAACTCTCCCAACAAAAACATGGCGGTGATCAAGCACTAAGTCCTTCTTAATACTTATCTAAATTTCCTGGAAGCAGTGGATGAACAGTGAGATGAATTAACTTATAGACTGAAAGTCATCCAGTCTCTTAAACACACAACACAACCTGCTTATGACCCCATCTCCAACTGATGAGCATTGCTGATTCCTTGGATGCCATATTCCCCTTCACGCCTTCACGAAGAAGCAATGTACGTCAGTCAATGTCACTTTTGAACGGGTAACTGAGATTTACAACTCAGTTCAGTTTTATCCCATCACTATTCCAAAACTTTATGAATCAGTTAATCAGCTAATGTGGTGATAATGTATAGGTGAAGGAGCCTGTGGATAGAAACATTCACGAGAAAGCAACTGATCAGGGTAATTTTCTGTGATGTAAGCTTACTGTTCAATTTAGTTGTTTATTTAATTTATCTTATTTGTTTTATTCTTAACTGTTACTCCATGGAAAAAATCCTTCACATGTACATGTAGAATCACCATTTTAAATCACAGTAGTAACCGTTCATTTTATTGATGTGATAATTAAGAATTGCTGTCAAATCCCCCATCTATGCCTGTTACTAGAGTTGTGATAAAGTTGGTATGAAGTTGTTACGAAATTGTCATGGAGTTGCTATGAAAAAATGCAGTATGCTGTAGATGGAATGGTGCTGGTTGTTGACATAGGTGTATGAAGTCTTCATAGCAACTTCATGGATTTTTTCTTTCAGAAAAGCAATTTTGCTATGGCTGTGAAATAGCTGTGAAAGGGAGCTGACTTCATAGCATCATCTTAGTTATGAAATGGCTGTGAAGTAGACATGAACTGACTATTGGTTGGCTATGAAGAAGATATCACAATCCTATGAAAATGTGAACTTTTCAATGAAGTGTCCATGGGTATTTCATAGACAATCCTGTTAGTAGTGATACTGTTCATTAATGATTATGGTCTCCATTTAATGTATTTACTTATTAATAAATGTATTTATTCCATTTTATTTTGTGTACTTTCCTTTAGTGGTGTTTATCATGCTGTGCAATGTGGTTCTAGGTTCCGAGTCTGTGGATAAAATCATAGAATTCTCACTGGTAGATTATAAATTTTTTAATTGAATGATCTTTTCAATTGTGTTCATAAATTTGCCTTTCAAACTGTTGTGTCCCTAATTGAAACACTTTGCTATCGGTGGGTATAAAGTACAGGTCACACTCCACAGGTCAACATACAGGTCACCACGCTACAGATAAATAAAGAAGCCCAAAAGTGTCTCCTAGCCCTAATCACTATCCAACATTTTCTTTTAGATTGACGAGAAACTGTTTGACTTAGTTACCAATCAATAAAACAGTGACCTGCACCTGTGGCCTGTGGAATGTGACCTGTAGTTTATACCCATCTCATTGCTATTATCATGAAGGATATAAAATGGCAATGTACCCTTTATTTCCATAATCAAATGCAAATTGAAAGCTTCCATCATACTGTTAAATTATGGTCTGTAAGGCTGTTCTGTAGCTACAATAGGTTTAATCCAATTTATTTTTTAGTGTTTATGGCTAAATTTATGTGGCTTAAGCCATATAAATATGTACAATTTCTATGGCTAAATTCATTTTTAAATGAAACCATCTGATCAGTTATTTGTGTCATACTGTTTATTATGCTCTGTAAGGCTGTTGCTCTTCTTTGAGTGCTTGAATAAAATTTACTGATATTTATCATGCTGTGCAAGGTGGTTCTTGGTTTTGAGTCTGTGGACACAATCATTTGAATCTTGGTGACTGTTGGTTTCTGATTGGTAGATTCCTTTCATCTTTTTAACTGTGCTAATCAACTGGCCTTTCAAACAGTTTTGGTCCAAGGACAAAATCTTCATTTAGGCACTTTACTATTGCCATGTCTTAGAAGCATAAGGT
The DNA here is from genome assembly GCA_016490735.1 of Pachyseris speciosa. Taxonomy (NCBI): domain Eukaryota; kingdom Metazoa; phylum Cnidaria; class Anthozoa; order Scleractinia; family Pachyseridae; genus Pachyseris; species Pachyseris speciosa. Next base: position 46,609 of record JAEMWC010000081.1, on the reverse strand, counting down.
GGTTTCACCTTCTACAAAAATTAATGTTCTTTTAACATTTCAAACACAACAGGTTTATCATTGGTCATTCCATTTAATACTACATGTCTTTGCTCTGCACTGGTATTTTTGGTTTGCTTTCATATTTAAGCAGGGTTATCTTCAATTAGCACATACTTGTGCCAAATGAAAGTACATATACAGTCACAGTACACAGATAACCAGTGTGTGTATTGGATTGTAGCATTATTAACTTTGTATGAAAGCGTGCCACTCAGGTCAATGAAGTGTCCATTGTCCATACTGACCTTTGGCAATGTTAATGCAAGACAAAATATGTGAGCTATTTGTCAAGACAAACAAAACTTCCACAATAAGCAGGTTTATTTATTAAGCTGTCCATAAAGTGGGGTTCCACAGTGAACATGATCATATTTTCATAGATTTTTACATTTTATTTTGTTTAAGAATAGTCCTCAAACCACACTTTTAAGAACTACTACCATTTTGACAATTATCGGTAATTCTGTAAATCACGTACCTCAGTCCTCCGTGCCACAGAGGTGCTCACAGCTGCTTCCCAGGTTTTCATGGCCACCAAAGGATCACTGCGGACTGGTAATCAGCCTGTCACCCAGATTCCACTCAATCCTTAGATATGTGTTAAGACAGACCACAGCTCAGCAAACCTACTCTATTCCATCACCTGGGGCTTGTACAAGATTGAGGTTTGGGAGAATTTGAGTGCTAATCAGACCTCAAACAAACACTTATATTACAAGAGTTTTCCCAAACTCACTTGAACAAATTGACACCAAGTTATACAAAAAAAATCAAACGAGAAAATTATGCAGAATTAAACCCATTTATTACACTCTTTGCATATATAGCTTGGTACAAATATGACAATACTGTCATAAAGTACTTGATTAAACATTACTAAATTAAGGCTGGCAATTATACCACAAAGAAATAACTGTGTGATTGTTCTTTCAAGAAAAATAAGATCCCATCATGGTGTCACAGTTCTTCAGCCAATGATTTTTTCCCTACAGAGTATATTTCATTAAAAGCACCAGTCACTACAAGTTTATAAAATGTATAATGAAATTAAATGTTAATGAAGTATAACATACTTGATTCACATGCAATAACTCCCATCAGTTGTTTTGAAAATACACTGTATCACAACCAACATGGAAATAAAAAAGCAAAATTCACAAAATGATTACTATACATATTAATGTACAATTATATTGCTCAAAACTAAAGGGTTAGTGTCTACATTTGTATCTTTCAGCTTTGCTGTTTTGCAATTTGAAGGCTTTTTCTACAGAAAAATTGTAGACCAGGAGACGTATCACCTTTTGCAAGAAATTTATTTTTTAAAAGACCAGTTGCCTCCATTATGAAAGCTGTTCACCTTCCTTTACTTCTTAATGTCAAAACTTCATAATCAAACAGGGTTGCCCATTTTCAGGTGTACTCTTCGTCCTTGGTATTGAAATTCTTGCACTTGCGATTAAACAAAACTCCAAAATTGAAGGCATCACGGTAGGAACACGTGAAATAAAAATAACACAATATGCGGATGATACAACAGTTTTTCTTAAAAACCTTGAATCAATGAGTTCTTTGCTTGACCTCCTGGAAAAGTTTGAAAGATGCTCAGGTTTGAAAATTAACCATAGGAAGTCAGAGGCAATGTGGCTGGGAAAATGGAAAAACAGAGAGGATACCCCTTTCGACGTCAAGTGGCCAAAAGACTCAAACTCGAAAAAAGTGAGTGACAAACTTAATTTCCATGCAAAATTGGATGTTTTAGAAAACACCTTAAAAAATTGGAGGAGTTGGAAACTAACTTTATTAGGTAAGACCAACATTGTTAAATCTGTGGGCCTTTAAAAGCTTATTTACAATGCATCGGTATTGCCAGTTCCTGAAAACTTCTGCAATCAGGTAAACAAAATCACCTTTAATTTCATCTGGGACAGCAAAATAGCCAAAATTAAAAAAAAACACGATTATTGGCGAACGCAAAAACGGGGGCCTGAACATGATTGATTTTACTTTAATGAACAAAGCCCTAAAGTCGATCTGGATTAAACGTTTTCATGCATGCATGGACGGTTATTCCCAAGGAAGCTACATGTACTTTACACCTGGGAGGCTTACAAGGAAAATGATTATATGGAATAACAAAGATATTAAAATTGATAACAAGACGATCTTCTTCCGTACTTGGTTTGATAAAGGAATCTACACCTTAAAAGACCTTCTCGACCACAATCTAGATTTCCTTAGTTTTGAAGAATTCAAACTCCGATACCAGATGGAAACGAATTTTTTGACCTATTATGGAGTAAGAAATGCTATTCCTCAAGAATATAAAAAGGCAATAGGGCAAACCGGTGTGCAGCAAGGGCATCATACACAACCATGGGAAAACTTAAAAGTGCTAACAACCAAAGCCATACATAGAAGTTTCGTGAAACATGTTTTTGAAGAACCCACCTCAAAACATCGCCTTATTTCCAATGGGTTAACACCGGACTAAATAAGCAAATACTTTAACTTAGCCTTCTCCATCACTAAAGAAACTAAGTTAACTATGTTCCAGTACAAAACTTTACATGGTATTGTTTTTGACCAAAAGCAAATTATTTAAAGCCAAACTTGTGGGCAGCGATGTTTGCTATCTATGCTCAAAAACAAAACAGGATCTTGAGCATATGCTAGTTTTATGTCCAGTGGTATCGGAGTTCTGGAAACTTTTTTTGGATTGGTATGAGACTTGCACAGCAACAAAATGAAAATTGTCAACTGTCAAAATCTTGTATGGAATCATTGAGAAAGACCGCCTCACTAACTTAACTAATTACTCCTTACTACTTGCGAAATACTATATATACTGTTGTAGTATCAGTGAAGAACCTTTGTCTATTAGTGCATATCTAACAATAGTTAAAGACAAAGCTGAAATTGAAAAACAAATATCAACGAGGACCAATTCACCTGAACGTTACGACAATAAATGGAAGCCTCTAATCGACAATAAGTTTCTAACTTAATTAAAGCTGTACTTCACCTTTTCTTGGCACACTGTAGGATATAGCACAGCATTTTTGTTTTGTTGTTTGTTTTTAATCGTAATGAATGTAACTAAGTATTTGTACTTTGTATTGTGAGTATTATTAGTAAGTATTATAAAGGCAACGCAAATATTGTTATAAGCTAACTCGACTGAATTCAATAAAAGTTACAGTCCTTTCAAAAAAAAAAATTATTAACTACGGTATTTCATAACATTACATGCAAGTTTATCTAGCACCCTTGACACTTTCTCAATGCTTAACTTATCACCTGGTAGAAAACTAGTCTGTCAAACAAATATTTATACACATAACATGCAAAATGTTCCCAGTAAATCAACAGTTTGTTTATTATTATTTAAACTTAGCATTTCTTAGAATGTTCACACTGTGGGATATAGCACAGCATTTTTGTTTTTGTTTTTTTTTTTGTTTTGTTGTTGTTGTTTGTTTGTTTGTTTGTCTTTTTTATCGTTATGAATGTAACTAAGTATTTGTAATTTGTATTGTGAGCGTTTTCTTAGAACGTTTATTTAATCCTTTTATTTATTAGCTGGTGAAAAATTGGCCTATCAAAAATATTTCACACACAATATAAGATTCAAAGAGTTTGAAAAGGTTAAATTTCAACTTCCTTTGCCTCAACAGTAAACAAGATTCAGCTCCATACAGTGATCAAATAGAACACAAGATTGTTTACAAGGTTTTCTTCAGTTCTCTGAATATTAGAGCAGCATTGTTATTTGGTAGCAAAAAAACAACATTCCAGAAACACTTGAAATGGTTTGGGAAGAATAAAACTTTTCTTGGCTAAGGTCACACAAATCATGTGAGCTGATCATGAATTAATCAGGCAAATGAAGAACAAAACAGCAGAAATTGCATAAATGCAATTTGTAAATAATAAAAAAAAAAAACCCTGGTATGACTCTAAAATAGCAGTTCCTTTGCAAAAACACTACTCTAATGGATATTTTGCCTGTAAGCTGTAAGTATCTTATATTTGAGACTGATATAAAACTGCTCGCATGATGAAAACACTTGGGACCCCAAATGACAAACACCTACACTTTCTATGTTATTTAAGATTATGAATTTTCTTATAATAATGCTTAACCTATTTTGCAATTATGAAAATATTCATTAAAAATTTTGAGCTGTGTTCCTTAATAGTTTCACAGCACAATGACTTTTCCTGCAAGATAATCAGTAACACAAATGTGACCTTCCATGCTCACCGCAATCCCTCCTATCCTTTCTAATCTTTGGTCGAGTTTCACTATTCGCTGACACTCGCCATCTTTAGTGTATACTGCCACACACAGGTAGCATGTTCCTCGTTCATAACCAGCGAGGATGACATGTTCACCTCCTGGGTGGCAGGCAACACGATAATAGTGAGCTTCTTCGGTCTGAACACTGAATTTTTTCAGCTGCTGACCATCCTCGGTGAATACGTGGATGCAGTGATCACCCCTGTCCAGTACCAGTACCCGGCCATCAGGACCAGCAGTGATATCTGCTGCATCCTTCAACTCCTTTTCTCCAATGCTACGAACACATCCTCCATCAAGTTCATAGACAGCAACCCCTCTGCACCATGCCACCAGCACTTTATTCCTGCTTACTGTCAGTCTGCCCCAGTACCCGCTCCACTTCACAGGAAACTTTCGCAGCTGTTTCCCAGCGCTGTTGAAAACCAGCACATGAGCAGTCCACCTTGTCTCTTCTCTCTTGGACCCAGTCTCCGACGGCGTGACCAGTGCATAAATATTGCCCTCCTCGTCAGTGGTCAACCTTGTCTCTTCTCTCTTGGACCCAGTCTCCTTCAGCCAGACCAGACCATAAATGTACATGTTGCCCTCCTCGTCAGCGGCAACATCATGAACATTGACTAACTCTGTTTCATCATTGTCAGCGTTTGGACTGATCCTTAGAATAAAATGTCCGCTGCTGTCAAACACCTTGACAGTATTATCCGCATCGTCTGCTATAACAAACTGTCCATCCTTGTTTGTATAGATACCCCGTGGCTTCTCCAGCTTGTGTCCCTCTTCACCCTCCTGACCAAATGACCATGGTGTGATACAGCAATGCTCCATACCAACTTTACGGAGTACTTTGGACACTCTTGTATCACGGAGTGGATAGACCATTTTTTCTCCGGTTTCGATGCATGGCATCATCAATTCCTCTCCGCGTCTGGCGACCATTAGCGTGACGTCATAAACAACGCGATTAACATGACAAACGGAAGAAATGAGTGCTCTTCGTTCTTCTTTACTGATCAGAGCCAAGTAGCCTTTCTTGAGCTCGACAGAGAAATATTCCTTAACAGCTGACAGGCTGTGTAGCTCTTCAATACACACTCTACACGTTACTATTGCGTCTTCGGGATTGTCTACTGTCGCCAGTATTGTCGCCATCACTCGATATTGCATAGCAAGTACGCGATCAGAAAGTTTCAAAGCTTCATTAGCGAAGGCCTCTGTCGCTTTCCTGCGAGCATCTTCGAATCTGCCTTTTGCATTGACAAGCGCCCTGCAAGTGGATTCATCCAGGCCTGTCAGCTCCAATTTTCTCATTCCCTGAGCGAGGGCAACTGCCTCGCCAGTAGCTGTTCCAGCTGTTACGTCACCGTACTCGCGTCTGGCCAACCTTGCCTTCTTAAACACTTCATACAATAACTCGATTCCTTCCTTAAAGTAACTGATGCTTGCTATCAAATCTTTTCTTGCTAACCCGTCCAACTTCGTCTTTATATCGTCGATCTCACGTACGATCAATCCCCGGAATCTCTGGTCTGTTACATCGCCATCTTTCAGTTTCTCAGCTGCCTTGTCCCGTCCTTTATTTACGAGTAAGCCGATGGTGGCTTTAAACACGGCAGTTACTATCGAAGACATGACCACTAACAGAGCCAAAATTCACACTGCTACTGCTTATGAAATGCAAAGCTATTAACCAGCGAGGGCGTTGTCTGCTATGCAGGAAAAAAATTCCACAAACCGCGGCCCGTTTCAAAACGGGTTTACCTAAAACATGGAATCCGGAATCCGGAATTCAGAATCCAGAATCTGGAATCCGGAATACGGAATCTAGAAACTGGAATTAATAATTAATAAGAGGGTTAAAAGAACCGAATAATAATAATAATAATAATAATAATAATAATAATAATAATAATAATAATAATAATAATAATAAATAAAGATAAAAAATGTCTCTTCACACTACGACAAAAGGAGTTATATTCAGTTATGTTTCTAATAGCTACATGGAGCTTATTAAAAGTAGTTGCTGCCGAGTGCTGAAAAGTTCCCGACTCTCTCGGAATAGAAAGGACACGTGCAATCGAAGATCTTAAGCTATAAGCACTGACCATGAAGACGGGAGGAGGTAGGTGACAGGAGTGAAGTCTTAGTCTGGGACTTGGTTTGTTCTTTCCAGTCGAGTCGATGTGGAGGGATATAAGGATAACTATTAAGAAAGACCGTATGCAGGATCATTAAATGCAACTTAAAGAGCTGATCCGCGAGATTTTACACTAGTTTAACCTTAAGAAACAAACAGGCCCATGCAGTGCAGCCATCGCTGCAAAAACGGAGTGAGAAGCATTGCTATTGGGAAGAAAATCTTTCTTGGAGCAGATTAACCACGTTTATCGCCTACTGTAAAAGTAGGCCTGACCAAGTCCTCAGTTGTTGTAGATATCCTTAACCAATCAGAAGTGGAGAGCAGCGGATTTTGCGTGCTCAAGGTTCCTATATAAAAGTTTCAAGGTATATTGGGCACCATACTGACTTAGGTTTTTTCGAAAAAAAGAGCAATGACTGAAGACGGTACAACTGTATGAGGGTGAAAATGTTGTAAGCAAACGAAAGCGCTAAAACAATCCTCACCCAGCCCCCATGGCTATCATTTCCAGGTGGGGCATTTATAAGCGTCTTTTCTTTTTTTTTTTTTTTGAAATAAATATTTTTTTGTCTTCTTTTTTTCTCCAATTAATCTCTCGGATTATATTTATTTCGTGTTAGTTTCTTTTTTTCTGTATATTTAAAAGTTTTTTTTTTAAAGTGATCTTTCTTCGTCTTTTGGAGATGTTCCTGAATGTACCGGGATGTTCCAGAATGTCCCATGTTCGACCTTTTATCGACGGCCACTCGACAACCTGAAATGTACGCGCCGATACAGTTCCCAAACATTCCAGCATGGAGCAACAGACAATGACCAATCAGGCGTAAGCGTTCCCACGCGCAATTAAGTCAAGATGTGCAAAGTGATTTTTCTCTGCTTTTTGGTCACGAAGCGTTTAAAATAGCTCTTGTTTTATAAAGATCTAGCTGAAATCAATAACAAAACATTGAAAACGGAAAAAAAGTTGCTCGAAATCAAAAAAGGTTGATCGAAAATCGAAAGTTGTTCAAAAAGTTGCCGTCAACTTGTGGACAGGCCTAACACTATTCATCAACACAAAGCATAAGAAAAGGTGCTTTTAATTAAAATGATTTTAATTTAAAATGTTCAAAATGCACAAAACATTGATTAGTATCGTTGAAGTGTGATGGAAAGCTGTGTGCTTTAAAGGAATCAGGCGGTTTATTAAAAGCAAAACCAAAGTATTAAAATGCTGCCCTAGATTGATTGATTGCTTGATTGCTTGATTGCTGCAAAACGCAGGCTAAGTCATCATATAATTTGTTGACCATATTATTACCCAAGTGACTTCAACCTTTGTCAAAAATTTTTACCAAACTTCTGTACATTCCGTATTCCGGATTTCATATTTCGTATTCCGGATTCCGTATTCCGTATTCCGTATTCCGGATTCCGGATTTCGGATTCCGTATTCCGTATTCCGGATTCCGGATTCCATGTTTTAGGTAAACCCTTTTTAAATGACTCTTTGTTGCCAATTGCCATTATCCTGTCAGGCAATAATTATGCAAAGTTTGAACTTCTTTGTAAAGTGTTGAACCTCTCACTTATTAGCAAGGCAAACTTCTCCAGTTTTCAAGCAAAATGTGCACTGCCAGTGGTGAAGGATATGTGGTCCAAAATGAGGCACCTTGTGATAGAAATCTTGAAGGCTTACAATGAGATTTGTGTTTGTGGTGATGGTAGGAATGACTCGCCAGGACACAGTGCACGTTATTGTGTTTACAGCCTAATGGAGCATGCCACAAAAGTTGTTGTTGATCTGGAGGTCATTGACAAAAGAGAAACAAGTGGGAATTCAACGGTGATGGAAAGAGAAGGGTTGAGAAGACTACTGGAGCGCTTGATGTGTGAATTGCCCCTGAATGAGCTTTGCACAGATGCATCGGCAACCATAATCAAGCTTGTTAGAGATATGAAAGGTGAGATGTTAATAAGACTGATGTACATGTAGTTACTGTGAGACTCAGAAAACTGTGAACACTAGAAATACATGTGTCTTGAATGTCTGTCTTGCAAAAAAAAAACCAATTAGATACAAGATTCCTAAACTGTAAACTGTAATGTCAATCAATTTTGTGGTTAGTGGTTTCTTCTTGCAATTTGATCACATGTCTGATTGATTGCAGAACAATAAACATTACAAAAATAATTCTTAGTGCTCAAGGTTTTCTGAGCTTCACAGTAAATACATGTAGTAGAATTTTCAAGTAACCCTTTATTATTTACTTCATAGATAATCTCTGTATTTGAAGGAGTTATACATAATTTTTGGAAATCTAATGGTGGTATACTCCTGAAGGAATGCTGCTTAGCAGTATTATGAGACTATAATCTTCCTTGTAGATGTGCATTTCTCTTGTATAGCATGCAACCAAAACAATATTTTCTATAATATTTCACCAATATTTTCTCCTTTTTTTTTCAGAAAAGTTTCCACTGTTGGCCGAAATGTTCCATTCTTTGGATGTATGGCATAAAGCAAAGAAGCTTACCAAGGCTCTTCATCAGGTAAGTAAAATATTGCTAGCACACTACACCTCATACTTTTCGAATGAGATAAAATATTTTTGGAACATACATACAAAAGCTATTATTTATCACTTAAGCTGTCACTGCTCTTTATGTCTCTAACCTATCAAATGGTTTGATGCTGTATTATTTTATCTTAGGCAGCAAGAGTGAGAGGATGTGAAGAGCTCAAAGAGTGGATTGACCCAGTTGTTAATCACTTTTGGTATTGTTGCCAGATGGCTGAGGGAAGCGTTGAAGATCTAAAGGTGATTGTTTACATGTTATTTAGGATGCCTAAGGTTTGTACTGTTATTATGTATGCGCATCTTGGTTTGGCAGACAAATACGTAATGGTATAATTTAGTGAAAGATATTCTTACAACTACGTTTTCATAGTTCATTTTTCCTTGTTTGCATGGAGTTAAATCCCTCATGTTCCAATCAGTATTTTTGTTTCAAGCTTTTTTATTGGCCAGGTATTAATTTTGCTAGTGAAGATAATTTTGTTGTCTGCTCTACAATGCTTCATTGTTTAGAACGCATAGCAGGGAGTGCTGCATCATGTTTGTGGTGAACACGTTTGGGCCGAGTCCTGCTGTAACCATGGGCCTCATGTGGAAGAAGAGACCTTAAGAAAGCCTTTGGGGAAATCTTCCAAGGCAATGGCTGCTTTACAAAAGATCGTTCTGGATCAAAAGTGGCTAAAGAATCTCCATTTCTATGTCCGTTTCTGGTTAGTATTATATTAGCACAAGGAAGTTATTATAAGCTTAAGTTCTGTGCAGTGTTTACTGTCAAAGTTTATGTTGTGGTTACCAATTTTTATTTTCCTTTGTTGTGTACTCATTATCACACATTACCATACACTAACCCCGGTTAGTACCATCTGCGAAGCAGCGGTAAATTCCTTGTTCTGTACCAGAATTTGAGTATGCGTTATGATTGGCTCGTCAACAAAAGCCTTTTGTTGACGAGCCAATCATATTCTGTACCAGAATTTGAGTACTTGTTATGATTGGCTCGTCAACAAAAGGCTTTTGTTGACGAGCCAATCATAATGCGTACTCAAATTCTGGTACAGAACAAGGAATTTAGCACTGCTTCGCAGATGGTACTAACCTGGGTTAGTTAACGTCTGCAACGCAGGCTACCATACTCAAGAACAAAAGAAAATAAAAATTGAACCAAGGATAAAATTGAACTACAACCTTTATATTATCAACTAAACAATTTTCAGTGCCTTATTGTGCCTCTTCAGGGCAGAGAGATGGGGGTTTTGTTTCTCTAATTGAGACCCTGACTTTATTTAAGTAGCTAGAGACAAAATGAGTGAACTATCCACATTCAATCGGCGCTTTTTAGGTACTTCATAAAGAAATTGATTATCTTCTGTCATGTGCTGTAACAAACAGACATCCTTGTATTTGTATATCCTGCCAACAGTAACAGTTGATTTCTTGTTCTTCAGTCATACTGGTGAGCTGGAGAATTTTAACAGCATGATGACAAAGTATGCACCTAAGAGAATGGCATTTGAGTATGTACCATACTTAGCAGTGAAGGTGTTATTCTTCAGTTTTATTCTTCATTTGATAGTAACCAGTATTTAATCTTTTCTTCTTTATGCACTGTAATATATTATAATGAGGCAAAAAACAAATGGAAATTTTCCTCGTAGGTGTAAGTGCTGCCATTAAAATTGTAATAAAATGAAATGATAACAATAGCAAGCATAAACTTGAACCACAACATAGACTCAAACTGTCACCAATGTTGGACTGACAGATAAGAGCTTTCTTAACATTGTTCCATATCTTCTTTTTGATTTGGAAGGCCATTCAGTTTGTGCTACATGAGTTTCATAATATTATTGTACCCCTTTTAGTTGAATTATGTAATTTAAATCATAGTTGTGAATGTGCGCAAGTAAAAAAAAACCCAAGAGGTTTTATTTATTACCAAATTGTGTTACCAATGAATGAAATTTTTCTTGTTTATTTCTAGGTACCCTTATTTTATCATGAGGATTCTACTGGCAGCTATTGACCATAACTTTCACCTCTTCCGGAAGCCCAAACAGAGCCCAGGAGGCAAACTTGTTGGTCGTCGCAAGTATTCAAAACGAACACAACGGTATCATGCAGAGGTGGTAAAGGAGGAAAAGGCGTATGCTTATTTTCCATATATGGTGGCAAGGATGCTGGAAACCTGAAAAGGATTTGAAGGCAGTTTCTCTGCCCGTCATGATGTTGATAAATTCAACCCAAAACAGATTGGACCAACTCTAGCCATGAAGGTGCCACCCTCAACAGAAGAGCTGATGAAGGCACCCTCCAGATTTGCAATGAAACCCAAAGTGGCTGAAAACCTTCAAGATTGAAATGGATTCAAAATCAACATATACTATAGAATATTTAACTCTAGGTATCTAGGCCTTCTGGCTGATGATTACTGGATGCATGAGATTGGTTTCTCAGTAATAAGTTATATTTTGTCAAATTCTATTAGCTTTTCTCCACACACACACACACACAAAAAAGCCAGATGGTGAATTTGAAATTTTGTCAATAATTCTTTAATCAAAACCAAAAGTGGTGTTGGTTGGTCCATGGGAAGAGGTTTATTTTCGAGTATGAAAGAAGTATAGGGTTGGAGAAATGTCTTGTAGCATTTAGTGCTACTGCTCTGAACTACTTTTACATAGAAATTTTAACTTCATTACAGTGTAGATGGTGTAATTATCAACTACACAAGGAACGTAAGGAGAGTTCTTTGTAAATGCTTACAAACAGATTAACAACTAGAATGAGCAATTGATTGATTGCACAAAATGGAATTCTTCAACTAGGGGCTCATATCAAATAAGTAGCCCTTGAATACAGTGATGCCCCATTCATAGGCTAATTACATGTAATGCTCTTAGTGTAAATACCCTACCCTCAACCTTATCCTGGTTGTATTTTGGAGGAGGAGATCTGTCAAATGGAATCTAACTGTTCCTAACTATTATCCATTATAATATTTTTGATATTTATGATACAACAGGAGCTCATTAACAATAAATATAGTTCCAGCCTCAAGATTTATTATGAACTGCAACCTCAAAATGATTGAATTCTAGAAATATTATGTTGTGAAAAATACAACAGGACATCATTTCATTACAAGTACCAGAATCCTTCAATTTTTTTTTCAAGCCAATTAGAGCTGTTGTTATTTTTACCTTACTGGGATTACAAAATTTAGATAAGGAAAGAAAAAGACTGATTTCTGGTAGTTGTAGTCCAAATGATAACATTGTGAAAGTTGCCCATTGCTTAACTTGCTCTGTAGCCCATATACCTGCCATCGGGTGCAGGGTACTGAGACCTTATCCTACGTACTGCACATGCAGGAATTACTCTTCTGTTTCCCCTGTCAAGTTTACCATATCGCCAGAGTGCAAACTGGCGATAACCAGCTTTTCGGAAGCTCTCTCCATGCTGAAGTTAAAGTCATCTGCGCGAATGTCACATCGTGCTTTTATGCAGACTTCTAAAATGTCTCTATCCAAGAAAATATTATCATCAGGCATAGGCCTACAACCTTGACACTTGCACCACTGGGGGGCATTCTCATCAGGTGTTTCTGGATCCTCTGGGTCCTCAGTGGCCAGTTTCTTTGCAAAGTCAAGGCTTCCCCTTCCCAGACTTAGCATTTTGATAAGGACCTTGTCTTTAGTTTCACTGTCTAGGGTAGCTACAAACTCCTGAGGGGGCAGACAAACTTTTCTCAATACCAGATTTACAAACATTGAAAAGTGAAAGAGGACCGTAAGTCGGTGTAAACAACAGGGAATAAACGCAGATCAAAGGACCTTTTGAACTTCATTTGAGGGTGTGATGAACCGGTTGCATGTCCAAACTGTTTTACCATGAGTGTAAGGTACCGGTAAGAGAACTGAGGAATTTTCAACAGAAATAGTCGAAAAAAAGGCTGCTAGCCAAGAAGATGACAGTCGAAGTATATAACAACGATTGCCGACATAATATCTCCTGCTATGAAAAACGAAAACAGTCTGTAACCTTACCTTTATTTCATTCTCAGCATGTTGGAGTTCTTGTTCGAAACGCAAGTCGCCGTCAGCCACAGCGACGGTTTGGGTTTGTCCTCCAACACTAGGAACTTCATCAGGGTTTAACTGAAAGTAAGGTAGCAAAAAGCAAAAGTTAAGAACAAAACAAAGCTAAATTTAATAATAATAGGTCTCGAAAAGTACGTATAGCTAGCTTACCTTGTTCTTGCATTTGGCTTTGTTACACGTGCAAAGACCATGACAGTTTTGGTTGCCTTCGCGACATTTACATGCACCTCTTCCACTCCTCCTTGCACACTGGCCTTTGCAGTCACATGTAACTTTGTCCTAGGTTTTTTAGTAGAGAACTGGTGGGTAAATTTTAGTTAACATAACCTGGAAGGCAATCGTCACAACATAAAAAACTTGAGCAAGTTTTAATACTTACCTCTGTTCCTATATTCTCGGCTGCTTCGTCGCCTTGTACAATCCACCCATAAGCGTTCACAGCGTGCACATTTTCTTCAGAAGCTACGGAAAGTGAGTCCGAGGTGCCCATGACAAAATATTTCCACACAGATCAGACAGATCTCAGCATAAATTGACACGACTCGTAGCTCGAAGCAATTCGAATTTTTGCCGCGAGACTAGCACTCGAAAACAATAAACGCCTCGCTCCGGTGAAAACAAAAACAATAACAGAGGCGCGTGAAGCATAATGGGCAATACTGGGTCTTTAACGTTTTTTAAGGGAGGAATTTATCTCATTGAAGAGCGAGAACCAGAGTGCAGCGCCTTAAAGGTCGGCACACACGAGGGGACTAGTCCCTGCGACTAGTCCCTGCAACTGGTCCCCTGAAGAGTTTACACGAAGGGACTGGTCGCAGGGACTAGTCCCACGAACAGTTCACACGCAGGGACCAGCATAATTTGAGGGGACAAGTCCCTGCGACTTGTCCCACGAATTCAAACATGGTTTGAATTCGTGGGACAATTCGCAGGGACCAAATTTTGGTCCCTGCGACTAGATTTTGTAATTGAATGGGTAGTTCACACGAAGGGACTTGGTCCCCGGGACTAGTCGCGGGGACTAGTCGCAGGGACTAGTCCCTCCGTGTGTGCCGACCTTAAGTTTGATATATTGGCTGATCATCTATGTTTTTAGATGAGTCCGTTAAAAAGAATTGTTACATAAACTTTTTCTCGTGTGAAGTTTTGTATCGTTACTGGGATATATTTCTCAATAAACATGCTTAACAAGCTTGTAAACATTCCTTCCGAGACCAATATAATCAAACGTATATACCGACTCAAAAGGGTCACTTTTTGCTTTTATCAACATTTCAAAGTCCAATATTCACCGCTTCATATCTTGACTTTATGCCTTCCTTGTCAATAGAGATAACCGCCAGTTTACTACATACTAAATCTCGTCCGCGCGAAAGTTTTCAAACTCGCGCGCCTATTCCTCACATGATCGAAGAAAGGAGAGAGTGACATAACAAATTTTCCCAAGCTTTCTACCAGTGCTAACACCTTGTGTTTTTCTTTAAAGAACTGAATAAATTTCTTTGTTTCAAAAGCAAAACAGGATGCCAAAATATCATAATTAAAAAGCCATTTGTGACCCAACTAGCGAAAGTCTTGTGACCCGTAACAGATTTTGCGTTCAACCAATCTATTTTGCATGATTTACTGCTGAAAAGAAATTGTTGTGACAAATAATTATCCATCAAATCTTTCCTTTCTGTGGACTTATCCCAGAAAACAAAGTGAGTCAGTGGTTTCCTTGCTTTGATTGATTACACACTTGACGCTTGTAACTCCCGCGGACTACCAATATTTGTCGCCACGTTTCGGTTAGACATTTGACACTGCATCAGTAAAGCTAGCCAGGAGTGCTCAGTGGAGCCAATATACCAAATAGCCGCTCCGCATGCAGCATGACGCTGGCTGGGAATTATCGTATCCATAAAAAATAACTTGCTGGGAATTAGTTATGAATTTTTGCTTGCTGGAGGCTGTTTTACTGGAACAATTGTTGGCTGGAAAAAACACACCACGCCCACTTCCTGGCTCACTGTTACACTTTGAAAGGAAATTTACTGGGACAAAAATTACCTGTGTTTTGTTTGTATAACGGGGCACGCGGCCTGGTCAACGCCGATCATTTGTGCCGTGGAAAGACAATAAACGCAAAAACGCGTTTATTCAGCATGACATCTGTTTCTGGATAACCTCTTCCGCGCCCCTTTTACGTCAATGTCAATTGTAGTGAAAAACAAGGGTCTCGTTTTTCATAAACCACGCGGTGTGTCCTGTATAGAGCTTCATTTTGAGCTTGTAAAATCATAAGCAGTTTTCAGGAACACATTTTTGGGATCGGTACCTGTATTTTGCTCTAAAACGGTAAGTTTCGCTTCTTCGCTAACGGGATGGTACAAGTGTTAGAAATGTAATTCATCATTTAAGGTTCTCTCGCAGAAAATTCCAGTTTATGATAGATCGCGCGCTACCCTGGGTGCCAGAGGTTATTTTTTTCCTTTGAAGGAGAGAATTTACGCGGCGAAGCCGCAGCAACAAGGCGCGAAGCGCCGAGAGGAAAAAAATAACATCTCTCGCGTTTTATTTTGGCTTTTCAGAGATATTTATTTTTTTCAAAGGGCCTCTGGAGCCAGGGTAATCGCGCGCAAACTTAGCAACCGAATTTTCAGATATTTCAGTTATAGAGCAGCAAAATGTTTGTTTGTGCTATGTAAGCAGTGTAATTGGCGGATGGAAGTTGTTTCGAATCATTGTACAGCTGACTGCATTTTGGAAATTTGTAAGTGGATCATACACGCTGATCATATTCACTAAAATTACATAATGTTTTTTTTTTTTTCATTTAGCTCAGACCAACAACGCTGTTGCGCCTCTGGGTGAGCTATTAATTGATACCCAGTGAGTTGATAAAAGACAGTTAACTGACAAGCCAGGGTAAGAATAAATTATTTTATGGCTAAAATATGCTTGCATGCATGGCGGTTATTCAGTGCAAGCCACCAACCCAACATGTGAGCCATGGGGAACTTTTGTCACTTCTGCGTCAGTGCTAAAAAATTGCTAACGCCAAAATCGAAATTGCAAGTCTGTGAATTACAATGTGAAATACTCATGGTTAAAAATGTTATATTCTCCAAGTAACTTTAGCAGCGCTTCCAAACAAGTTTAACTACCATTCATACATTTCGTTTCATGCTGCCAACAATCGTTAACATAACGGACAGCTACATGTAAAACAAACAAAAGGGATCGAAATCCTCCAATCAAAACTCAGCAACATGACCTGTTGAACCCCTTGAAACAGCGCACAAGTTGACCGAGAGTTCCGAAACTTGATTGACAGCAGTGTAAAACGCATTTTCAGTGGTGCATCATTCTCCAACTCCATAATTCTCATGTTATTAAAAGGCTCAGGAATTTCGAATGGTGAAATTATGACTATACCGACTACCAGAAAATAATAATAAAAAAAAAAGCACAAAAAGGCTCTCGTTCCTGTGACTCGTTGTCTTGCTCATGACCTTTCTCTCCGATCTCATTCCAGTCAGACATCAGTTTCCCCTACCTTATACATCGGCAGTGGTAGATGAGATTGCTTTATTACATTTCGATAATCTGGCCAGATATTTTTGGTTTTCGCAAATTAAATATTCTGAGTTCATTTCGAGCAGATTTTTATTTCTTAAATTATAGCAGATTTGGAGTTCAGAGATTGTTTCATTTCGTTTCTCACGTTCATTGTAATTGTGTTGTTGTCGGTTTCCCCTCTCCACGAAAACCAACCTTCCCAAATCAGGATACAGTGAACGAGAAGAGAGGCTATGTGGATGTCCACTGCCGTAAAGGCGATTTAATCGTTTGAAAGCTCGTGTGCGTATGCATTTGTCGATCAAACAGGAGAAATGTCGCTGCCTTCCTGGGACGGCAAGCGGAACTTGGCAAAATATATACTGATAATTTAACCCAACGGAACACAGTTCTAGCCGATAGGAACATCTAATTAATTATTCACAAATTCCGGAAATTCCTTGAAAACAGTTCTTCGTTCGTGTTAAATGAACGGGTCGGCGTACTACAATAGAATTCGGCTATCTTTACCATTTTAATTAATTTCCACCAATAAGGAGTCACTTGCGGTCACTGCCAAAATTGGAGGAGTACACGCACGTACTAATTCTGTGCTTCTTGAGAAATTTTAGGAATGGACCTATTCAACAGAAGCATTTCTCAGAAGCTTCTTTGAATAGAACTTTGACCGAAATCAAAACAGTCAATTGATTTCGGACTTCCTTCTTCGGTCCTCAAGTGATGATTTAGATAATATTAGTTAATGTTGCATGTAGATATATATTTTGAAATCGGTTCCTCGTCGGATGTAAACCAAACGCATAAACTCATGGATGAAAAGACGGATATTCATGCAAGCTTCCTGCGTCTTCCGTCATATTCTTGTTGTTCTTATTGATTGTATTGAATCACCTCAAATTATGTAAATGAAATATCAGCTTTCGCACTTGTGAAAACACCTATTAAAACACCGTTAGGAGGGGCAACATAAAAACACTGACGGCCACGATTAATCATTGTTTCCTGTTAGCATTATTTGACTAATTGCTTCTCTTATTAAAGCCAGGAAGTTAAATGCTTTCACTTTGACAATCCTGAAGAAGAATCTTTTCAACTTTATGAGAGAAGCGGACATGGAAGAGAAAATTTTTATGACGGATGCGAAAACGCAGTTTAATTTGTTTATAGGCTTCAATCGAAACAAACAAACAAACAACAACAACAAAGCAGGGCGTACTATAGCATAGACCAAATCTTAACTCCTGCACCTTGTATAACTCAAACCGCTTTGTGGATGTCACGCCTTATGATCTTGCTAGCTGATCTTGCAAAACTCCACACTCGTGTGGGTGTGTTTGTGACGCCTTACGATCTTGCAAAACTCTACATTCGAGTGGATATGTTGGTGACGTCTTAAGATCTTGCAAAACTCTACACTTCATGTCTTCTGTGGATGTGTTTGTGACGTCTTTAAGATCTTGCAAAACTCTACACTCGTGTGTATGTGTTTGTCGTCTTAAGATCTTGCAAAACCCTACACTTCTTGCCTTCTGTGGATGTGTTTGTGACGTCTTCAAGATCTTGCAAAACTCTACACTCGTGTGGATGTGATGTGTTTGTTTGGAAATTACAGCTGAACTGAACTGAACTGAACTGGGCAGTGCTTGATGAAAGTTACTCGCAAAGTAGTTCAAACATGGCTCAGTGGATGAAGTTAGCTAAATAGGGTGAGATAAACTAACAGTAACGTTTTCAAGACAATCCGGCCGTTATCCTAAGTAAAACTGACACTTCTTTTGAATTGTATTCGTCCCCATCCGCAGCCCTTTGAAGAAAAAATGAAGTTATAGAGTATGTACACGCACTTGCAAGAAAGTTGTAGGACATGCATAAATGGAAAAAGCTAAGGCTAGAGTGGTTTCAGTTGAGTGTCGTACAAACAAAACCAAAAGCAATTATTCTGAAAAAACAGATGCAAACAGTGGAATAAAGCAATCCGAGTATGGCGCTTTTCAAACGGAGTAGATATTTCCAGCTAGAACCATTGCCTTTGAGAGGAAAGCGGAATTTTTCGAATTTTAGTGGCACTCGATCCTGGTAATCCATAGTACTATTTATTAGTACTACAGATAAAATTTCTGAAGACATTTGTTTAGTTCTGGTGGCGACATTTTTTCACATGGAGTTGCAAATTCTCTCTGTATTTGAAACCATTCTGTAGAAAAATATCATTCAACTTTGGTTTTCAAGTGAACAAGTGAGGTTACGCAAGATTAATTTGCATTTCTAAACAAACCTTTCTCATTGGTTTTTATCGATAAACTTCAGGTTAAAAACATAAACCATTACCTTTAAACACGGCCAAACCAAATTTAGTCGCTTTGTTTGTGTTTTAAGGGACTGCTTCGTTGTTAATTTGGATGATTTCTTCGCTTGTCACGGATGTAAACCGGGACGCCATTTTTTCGAAATTCACACGAGGGAGCACGACACTCGCGAGTTGCTCGAAGGTAAATAGCAAAGGATATTCGGAGTTTGACTAGCCAATCAGAGCGCTCCTTCAACGCTATCCACTGTTTTAGTATATCCTAAAATACTATATACTCGTATCTCATTTAGATTGCTTCTAAAGATTTACAGGAGGTTTTGAAAAAACGACAAAATAAGAAAGTATACCATGATTATAAGGTTGTATTACAGCATGTTTATAAAAATACAAAAGGAACAATTTAAGGCCTTTGTTCACTAGAATGCACAATGTCGCTGTAATCAACAGTTTCCGTGTACAGAAATCGTTTGCAGCATTCTTAGAGATCAATACTTTCAAACAGCATCTGAAATGGCTTCGCCATTTCCAGACGATACCTGAAAATATGAAAATTAAGCTTGCCTTTGGGTGGATACTTGCTGCTTGTTGCTGTTATTATACAAACGTAGAAATTAAGAAAGACGACCTAAAGGAGAACCATCGTGAAGAGATTAGGGTTTTCAGATGTATCACAAGGAGAGGCGCTGTGAAGGGGTAAATTTGCAGACTACGTGCTTCACCAAGGGAGGAGGTTCCCTGCGAGCAGAGGTCTCTGGCGGCGAAGGGAGGAGGATGTTCATTGTCAGGATTAAATGACAAGTAAGGCCTTTTCTTTGTAATTATAAACGTTACTGTAGTGGCATCTACCAATTTATACAGCTGAGTGCACCATGACAGCCTATTTGCCTTGAGACTGGCTTTGTCAAGGTTGGAAAAGAGAGAAATAACGTTATTGGGAATTCTTCAATTACAAACCTTAAAGTCCACTTTTTAAAATCACGTTAGAGTTAAATTTCCGTTTTGCTGGGAACCGGGAACTTTTCTCACACTTGCTGGCTGGCGAATATCTTTTTGACTCCGAT
The DNA here is from genome assembly GCA_016490735.1 of Pachyseris speciosa. Taxonomy (NCBI): domain Eukaryota; kingdom Metazoa; phylum Cnidaria; class Anthozoa; order Scleractinia; family Pachyseridae; genus Pachyseris; species Pachyseris speciosa. The sequence goes on along the minus strand of JAEMWC010000081.1, from coordinate 26,530 downwards.
TTGCTGGTAAACGACAAGGGTTTGAAAGCTCTCCTGGCTGGGAGTTGAGTTTTGTGTAAATTGCCTTGCTGGCTGAGAATCCTAGATACTGACGCTTGCTGGAACTGAGGATCGGCCCTTTTTTTCCCACGAAAGTTAATTATTAATCAGGTGTGACTGCCCTAGTGTCAATTTGTTTAGTGGACGGATAAGAATACTTTTTAGAAAAAGAAGTCGTTGAGCACTCCTGGCTAGCCGACTTGTCACAGTTCACTTAACACAAAATTGTACATTGAGTAAATATGCCAGAAGCTGTTGCAAGTTAGTGAGTCATCAGTATTAGTCAACTCAGTCGCCCACTTTCAGGTCAAAAAAGAGATGTTATTTTACTTTAATAAACGTCAATCCTTTGTCTCCTTCTGTCAAGAACTGTTTCGCTTTCTTTGGTTAACAAAGAAAACAGAATGACGCTAGTGCCTCATTATAAGGTTATTAGTGACCTAACATGTAAAAAGTGTTGTGACCCGTAACAGATTATGGCGTGTCACGGAGATATTGTGCGTGTATTTCTACTCTGCACTAAATTGTTGGATGACGCACGTGCATTATTGTAAGAAACGTAAACTCACTGACCCAACAAACAAAGTCTTTTGTGCCGTAGCAGGGTATGCCTCCAACCGAGCGATCATGCTAAGCATGTGCATATTTTTCTGCAGGGAAGAAACTTTTAATAACAGACAGTGAATGTTTGGTCATGCGGAATAGTAAACCTAAGTAAAGAAACTATCATTGTCATCATTAAACGGGATGATGCCGGTTTACGAACGTTTCGACAATGCCTCGATCATTCATGATGTTCATTTTTTTAACTACGCGCTTCGTATTTATAAGGAAATTCCATTTACAGCGGCTACGTGCTTGACAAAAAGCATGTTCTGACCATTAGTTTTCAATCACCTGCACAATTAAAATACGGTCATTCCGTAGATACTGCGGTCTGTTCGTAGATGAACACTATCCGGTCCTGGAAAGCATATATGGGGCCTAATACGGACAATTCAATCTTATTTCACGTGGCCGTGATTCTTTCTCGTGCTCTCACACTCTAAAGTTTTCCTTTTTGGACCAAAGTTGCATACAAAACAAGAAGCTGTAGAGCTGCACTCAAGCTATGAAGTGACTGCACGAGTCACCAGTTCCGTCCCCAACAGTTGGCGGTAGTTCACATGAGAAAATTTTATGATTTTATTTTTTAAACAGTGTGCCTTTCGGCTTGTTCAACTGAGCCACTGTAAGCAACTTCATTCTGGATTTCATAAGTTTCTAATATCATTCATTTCATGGCTGAACTAAGGCCACTTGAAGTTCAAAGTCTTGCAAAAGGCCAAAATATGTCGGGCCTCTGTTAGCTTGACCCAATGTTTATTCAGTATTTACGGCTTCGGCCAATTTTGCTCAACATTACCAGTTTATCAGTTACAGCACCAGCTTGATCTCCTTTAATTTGACTGCTGTCGAACATTATTCTGATGCAGCCTCATCCATCAGTACTCCAATTAAATACCTCATCTAGCGGGACACCTCATTTTATAGAGCACCGATTACCTTTTGCATTACGCGGATGAAACAGTCAAGCTTTTCCTTGCATTTCTTTAAAATGGACAATGTTTTCAAGAGATCGGGGTTTGAAATTCTATGGTAATCTGTCACATGTGTACCAATGACGGAGGCTCTGTGTTCTTCAATTCGCTGAAACAGTTCTCTTCTCTTCAATGTCAGGGAAAGCTTCAGTGCGCGATATGCTTTTCACCCGTGAGAGGAAACCGAAGTTGAACACACATTCAGACTCAATTCGCGCGAAAGTATTTGTTTAGGACATTTAATGGTGCGCACACTAACTCGTTGGTTGACGTTATAAACAACCACTTAATTTAAACTTGAAAAGACCCGCGTTACATTTATCACTTGAAAATGAAGTCAAGATGACCTTGAAACGTCGGGTAATATCGCTGATTTTTGTAATCAAATGTATTTCAAAAAGTTTTCTCCTTCGTAGTTTGGATCACGTGGTGTAAATGGGAGCACGGGCATCAGGCAATACACTCTGTCCGCGTAAATATTTGTCCTCCGATTTCCGGTTGCAAAAAACCACAAAACAAAGTCAATTTCAAATAAGATGTCTGTAGCGGCGGTCGAAACACCAGAACCAAACATACAACGAACTTGTCCAGTATCGACGCACCAACAAGCAAGATATATTTTACGGACAATCACTTGAGCTTTATTCCAAGATCATATCGTAAACTGAAATTAATAATACAAAGAAAAAGCTAAAACTCAACATCTAAGACACGCGACATTCCGATCATTCTTTCACAAAATCGTATGTTCTCAGCAGTATATATGATCAAATTACTACAAAATTCAATGTATAACTAGGCGAAGAATGTCTTACAACAAATCAAGCTAAAATAATAGCGAATACAGAGAGATCAACGTGCAAGAATCACTGCCTTAAATTAACCAAAATGATCGATGCCATGAGGCACTAAAAATACTTTGTTGAAACTTCCTATAAATTGATGAATTTATAAAAACAGCAAATTGGCTTTTATAGTAGAAGAAAGAAGTTAAAAACTTACATAACAGTCCTGCTATGCCGTAGCTTGTCCAAGAACCTCGATGTTCGTGCAACAACTACTAATACGAACAAGGTGATCTGAACTCTCCGACAACTTGAGCCTACTAACTAAACTTGCGATAAAGGCGTTGCTATAATAGATCGCGTGCTTAGGAAAACAAAACGTCATTAACTGATTACAAGAAACAAAGTTCCATTATTAAATTATGTTCGGGAATGTCATGCAATGCAGTTACAATGTCCTTAGCTGATAGATTGTCCTCATCATTTCACAGTTGCCTTCCAAGCTTTGCTTCTCGGCCAATCTATCAGCCGCCGACATTATCCTCCGATATACCATCCGCCGAAAGAGTTTTAGTTACTAAATACCTCATGATCCATCAAGATACATTTTTTTGTCTTGTTTTGCAAAGAGCGTTTTTAAGGTATTTTATTAACATCGCATGTTGTATTTGTACGTCTCTAAAAATGTTTTTGTAAGTTAAATGGAAATGTGTATAAAGTATGTATTGTATTGCATTATTGTACTGAATTGAATTTAAGAACGTGCGCTAATAGCTGAAGAAATACCTTGGACTGGTTCACCCAAAAAGCAACTATCAACCGTTGGTATTTAAATCTACTAGCGTTCCATCACGAACGCCGTTCTCTGATTGGCTATGCTACTCGCAATCTATTCTGTTGTTGATAGTGAGTAGTCAACAAAATGGTGGCCGCTTCTTAGCGTTTTCGAAGTCTTTGTCAGGAAGACTTAGTTAATTTACTTGTTTAGTTTTGAACGACTAGTAGATTTATACCAAAACAATTGGATTATTCGCTCTCGATTTCTATGCGTGATTGCTGATTCGGGCTGCGCCCTCATCAGCTATCACGAGATAGGAATCTCGAGCTCATAATCTAATTGTTAACAGAAAAATTTGGTATGAAAAGGGATATTCTCCCTACTGTCCCTCATACATTTCTAACGTCATTAGCTGGGAGAACTTCTCTAAACATCAAGCAATGCTTTTCCTGTTTTTGATCGTTTCTTTTATTCCAATGACTGGTACGTTTGATGTAGTGGCGAGATTGTAAGGAGAAATAAGATGATTGTTGCTGTTTAAGACATACGGGGGAGGATGCGCAGTTCTTTGGACAATATCCGCATAAATTATCCCACCGAATTCATGATGCAATTTGTCAAACAAATACAGGAAACGAAGTGAAAAATAGCGAAAATCTATGGAAAACTATGAAAACGTAAACAAAACCTATAACTCAACCTAATGTTTTTGCTAGTTCAACATCAAAGCCTCAAAGTATTAAGCGACCATCAAGCAAATTGTCGGCCCCAAAACTGTAAAACTCCCATTACAATACTGCTTTCATTTTGTTATCAGGAAAAAACACCTTAGGGCAATACGTAGATAGCGTCACAATGATTCGCTAGACATGGCCTCTGGGCTCCGAAACTCGTTTCTTTGTTAGCATCATACACCGTCTGAATTAGCGAGACCTGCTAATACGAAATCAATTAATTTGATTGAGATTTTCTTGATTGGAATTTCTTGAAGCTGGTCGCTCATTTAAGTCAACAAAGTTTTATCGCTTTTGACGTAGATGAGCCTTCATCTCCTGAATGCGGTTGGCCAGCGGACGATTTGAAGTCGCGCATTTCCCAAGCACTAGATCCAGTCCCTCTTCGCTTTTCTGAGCAAATGCTGTTTCAGCGGCATCTTCATATTTACTGTGGAAAAAGAAAAAAAAAATCAAGCAATGTTCAATCTGTCCATGTTTGTTTATAGATACTGTTTGACTGATATGTATTGGAAACAATAATTACATACAGAAAGAAGAGTGCGACTCTGCCGTGATTCTTTTGTGTAGGAAAATGTCAGGCAGACTACAAATTGAAGCCACACGAGTGCAGTTGCTAAATTGTCCATTATACAGTTGGGTGTTCAGTGACCTGGCCTTTGCAAATGCAAATTAGAAAAGCAGTGAGGTCTGTATCAAAACAAGGTCACCCACAGCCTCCTTTCCATCCATAGGCCAGGTCACGGAGCATGCAATTGTAAAATGCACTATCAAGCAGGTATTATTATTTCACTTGTTTCTAGTTAAAGCGCTTTTCAATTGAGTGTCGTAAAACCAAAACCAAAGCAATTACTCCAGTCAATCACAACAGAAGTAAGCAGACCAATGAGCCAATCAGAATACGAAGCAATCAGATGTAGCCGGCACAAAGCGCGGGAAAATACGCGCGTGCAAGTCGCGATTGGTTTTGGTTTCGCTTCTCATTGGTTGAGAAAGTGGCGCGAGTTTTTCTGGCCATTCACAGAGCGAAGCAATGCAATACCAAAGCAAAACCATGATTACTTTCGACACTCAATTGAAAACCGCTCCATGAAAACGCACTAAAGTATATTTCGTTTGCGTCAATTGCCTCAATAGCCTCACGGTAATATTCGCGGAGTTTTTTTTATTCACTGCTCTTATTTGAGAAAACTGAATGTTAAGAATATCGTAAACATTAGAGTTCCCCATGTTTTGGGACAAACCAGTAAGGTATATTTGGTTTTGGAAATAAGAAAAAATTTACTCACCCGAGTTTGACAAAACACGCCACTTTGTTTTCCGGAAGAACTCGGGAAACATACTTCTCAGCTTCTATTCTGTTGTTAAATTCCAAGCACGCTTCAAAAAATGGCTGAAAAAAGACAGGTTTTAATTCAACTAAGAACTGCGAAGAAAAGTGAAAATTAAATGATTAAAACAGCTTAAGCAAAAATCCGTTTCGTGAGTTTTAAAATGCGAGTTAAGACTTAGTGTTGAGTCTCAATCTTCGAAACAAAGAGATATGTCGAACTAAAAGAACCAAGCGGGGCCTTGCTCAACATGAGTTCGCAAAAGCTCAGTGGAACAGCGTATGATTAGAAACAAGGAAGGTGTTGGGTTCGATTCTCGTTGGCTCAGCCACTTAAGAAATGTCCAGGTACGTATGGCCCTAGGCTTCGTAACCAGTGCCTCTATTATGAATATTAGTGAGGTTGATAGCCTGGCAGTGACAAAAATGAAAACAAAGTTACCTCGTATCCTATTAGGGATTTGCGCGCTTTGGAAAATTTGTCCAGCTCCAGCCAATTGTGACTCTCCGCTAGGGCTCTCACTTTCAACCAGTAGAATCTAAAGAGAAAAGAACGTTAGAACGGTTTTCAAAAACTGCAACTCTAGCCAATCACGGAACACGCAAAAAGCGCAACGAGCCAATCACAGTCGAAGCAATGACATGCAACCGGCGAAAAGCGCGGAAAAATGCGCGCGTGCAAGATGCAATTTCCTCATTGATTGGGAAGGTGGTGAGAATTTTTCAAACCGATCAGAGAGCGAAGTAAACAAAACCAAAGCAACCAATAATTACTTTCCACACTAAGATGAAAACCGCTCTGTCCCAACCTTAATTACGCAGCTGCTGAGAGAAGAGTTCCCTAAGTAAAGAGATGTGTAAATAGCTCAAACCAAACGGTAACGCTCTCATTTGTAAATCCCGCAAGAGCTGCGGTCCTCCTTGTATTGTCTGTTATTTCATGCAGGATTGTTAACCCTTCAAATCCTGATATCAACTTTCATATTCTCATTACTGTCCTCTCTACATTTCGTATGGCCCCAGCAGGGAGAATTTGTTTGAAATCACATTTCACCTTAAGTGATAATTTCCTTTCTTGATTTTTGTGTTGGATTAAGCAGAAAATTTTCGCGGTGATTTAGACACAGGTCACTCTTATAGCTTAAATGGTTGAAGTAACCATTGACGTTGTCGTTGTTGCCATTATCCGCATACCGTGGTGCCATTTTATGAAAGTTTTTGAGTAGCAATAACAATAGGGTAGAAAAATGTTAATAGTTTTAAACGTACTTTAATTTAGTCTAATGTACTAGACGATTTTACCTTGTTCGATCACACTGTTGTAATTCTAATTTATGGGTATAGTTTTAAAGTTCTCTACAGAACTATCTTTTAGTATGACACGACCACATTTGTTGTTGTTGTTGTTGTTGTTGATATTGGAATTTATCATTGTTTCTGTTCGATAGAGTTGTTGTTGCTATTACTTCTAGCTGTTTGTTGCTGTAGCAGTCGATGTAGAAGCTGTCGTTGAACATTGTACACACAGCTCATTAAATTATCGTGATGACGGTGTCACGAACCTCTTATCTGGCACCTTAAACTCCTTCTTCAGTTGCTCGGCCACTTTCTGGTCGCCTTCCAGCACGCACTGGAAAGAGAAATACCCACTTAGCTCTTCTCGAAACTGAAACGACTACGTTCTACTGAAATTAAAAAACGTTTTGTATTTTAAAGTGCAACTAACCCCAAACCCACCTAACCCCACCCAGCCCACCCTAACCCCATCTAAACTCATCCTAACCCCACCCAACCCCACCCTAACCCCATCTAAACTCACCGTAACCCCACCCAACCCCACCCTAACCCCATCTAAACTCACCCTAACCCCACCCAACCCCACCCTAACCCCATCTAAACTCACCCTAACCCCACCCAACCCCACCCTAACCCCATCTAAACTCACCCTAACCCCACCTAACCCACCCTAACCCCATCTAAACTCACCCTAACCCACTCAACCCCACCCTAACCCCATCCAAACTCACCTTAACCCCACCTGTTCGAAACGCATTGTTCCTATTTGCACCTCCTATCTTGACTTTTTATAGGCTGTAAAAGTTATGAAATCCAGCCATCACCTGTCACACGATAGAGTTAGTGAGGGGCATGGGTCCATTCCTGATTTGACGTCACAAACTAATTTGCATCGCCGGAAGTCTTTGTAAACATGTATGCAAAGCAGTTTGTGACGTCAGATCAGGAATGGACCCACGCCCTTTCTGACTCGATCGTGTACCAAATGATACTTTGTTTATCGTAAGTTTTGACGCCCATAAAAAAAGTCCAAACTGGAAATAAAGTCAATGTTTTTTGGATATATACAAAGTACTACATTAGCGAAATAAAGTAGTTTGGGGTTATGAGCATTTGTCATTCTTACCTGATAAATGGTGTCACTCAACGAGAGATCTAGAAACGTTTTTCTGTACTTTTCCTCCAATTTAACCTGATACTCCATGAGCTTAATTTGTTCTTCCGTAGCCTGAAAGGAGAAAAAACAATGAGCGAGATGTGACAAGGTGATCTTTAGTGAAGTGATTCTGCGGTGTAGGACCTCTAAAATAGCTCTCGATTCCATTTCCTGTTTGGTTTTGTTAAGAAATAGAGAGAATTACGATCGCGTTCAGCGAAAAACCGTGACCGGAATTTTCTTGTATTTTCTGGTCCTATGTTACCGGGTGAACAGGTAGGGTACTGTAGGGTACTGGACAACAGAAGAGAGTGGCGAACCGAGCGAGGCCTGGAGCTCAGCCAACCGAATTTTCTCGCGCCCAGTCCCCCAATAAGGGAGCCTGTTGACGGGCTACTTATGTGAAGCTGGCAAGTTTGCAATTAAGCGTTGACGACAAACGCAAGAATTATCCTGCGTGGTTCCCATTTACTTGTTCTGTTGAGAAAAAGTAAACAAGAATACAGAGTGTTTATCGTGTTGGCGTTGATGTTGACGTGAAGTGTGATCCCGCATACCTTGGCATAAAACTGGAAGCTTCCTTGCTGGTAAGACATCTGTGCTTTGGACAATGTTTTGAATTTGGCCTCTAACGTCTAAATTGGAGCAACAAAAAGATGAGTTTCCACAAAACGCCCATCAGGCAAAAAAGGAACGATTGGTTTGGACAAGGAAGCATAATACGGATTATTATTCAACAAGTTATGGCAATGTCCAAATATGGTCACAGCGCGCTCAATATTTGTCGCGTGTACTCAAGAGATATTCTGCGATAAACGTAATAGTTCGTGTGTTGCGAATTGACATGGCGGCTTTTCCAGCTGTTTTTGGAATAAACGTAAAAAATTTTGTTTTGTCATTAACGCGTTGAGTAATAAAACAATTATCCTACGAAATCATGCCGGAATATCGCCGGATTTCAGATAAGTAGTTAACAACTGAATTATCCTGCGAAATCGCGCGGACTATCGCCTGATACTTAGCCGACGAGGCCGTAGGACGAGATGGCTAAAATCAGGGGAAATTCCGCAAGATTGAGCAGGATAATTGTTTTCAACACATTAATGACAAGACACAATTTTCTGCGTTTATTGCAAAAAAAAAGCTAGAAAAACCGCCATTTTTCTCCGCGACACACAAAATTACGTATATCGCAGGATATCTGTTGAGTACACACGACGAATATTGAGCGTGCTGTGACCATATTTGGACATTGTCACAATGTAATAACAGGCGTTATTCGGCCCGATTTCACGGGATAAATGTTAAGTATAATTTGGGATTTATTATACTACTCTCAACCAATCAGAGTTGAGTAATTACTCGGGCTGCGCGCGTCTCGCGCGTCGCCCGGGTCTAAGATTACCGACGGTTATTCTTTTTCGTCGTCGATTATCATCCACAAAGTGCACTTCCGGCGTTTCTGCGCAAGCGCTAACTATTTTTAACAGAGTGATGCCTGTTGTCACGTATCGGAAAATGTCGATTCACCTTGTGTCTTTTGAAGTCTGAACAAACAATATGTTAAGAGAAGTGTCTATGCGAATGATTGCAAGTTCAACGGCGAGAAGAAAGCTTTTAACATGAGTAAACTTAACTCCAGATGGACTGCCGTGTTTCCTCGTGTCTGCTTCAGTAGACTGCGAGTAGTCTCTAATTTTGGCGATGGATTGTGGGGCGGGCAAAAGACACGTGCGCGCGCGAAGTTGCGAGGAGACGCGACGCGAGGGGAGCGCCAAAAATTAGAGACTACAGACAAAGGGAGTTTGACCTTTCACGGCCGAGTGATTCGGAAGTATAAATCTCATATCAACAGCAAGAATGATACTTGTTGTCACGTATCGGAAAACGTCGATTCACCTTGTGTCTTTGAAGTCTGAACAACTAATATGTTAAGAGAAGTGTCTATACGAATGTTTGCAAGTTCAACAGTGAGAAGAAAGCTTTTAACATGACCAAAATTTAACTCCAGATGGACTGCCGTGTTCACCGTATCCGCTCCATTGAGATGTACATTTTGTTGAATAACTCAAGTACGGGATATCACACACCCCTGAGATTTTGTTTGACAGGTAGTTAATTTACTATTTTCCCACAATATCTCAATTTCTGGACTTTAATTTTTGAATGATAAGCGATTAGTTTTTACAAATGTACTAGCGGCTTGAAACTGTCCAGAAACGTTCCTTTCTTGTGTTCAAATGACCCTGGATTGACGTATTTGTAAACAGTTTCACTCTGCTAATTAATTTTCTACTCACATTTCACCGAGACTCCATTCACATTTATGCGAAAAAATCCTACATCGTTCGATAAGCGTTTCCTTTCTCAAACAATTATCCATCGAAGCGAAAACAAGTGTGCTTAGTTTTTTTTGGAATCAATACACTATTTTTATCACCTTGCATAATGATAAACCTCTGGCCTAAAGGTCATTGTTCCTGCCTTTGACGCAGCTAAACCGGGTTCGATGTCCTTTAGTGGTATATATCACGGGCTTTATTTTTCTGTTTCTCTTTTTCTTGTTCTTTTAGAAATATTTTTTACAAGTGTTATAATTATTGTTCTCAATGGTTGAGCTGTATTTTAGAGGAATATATGTTGATAGGGGTCTAAAGAAATAGACTCCAACACAAGCTAAACACAATGCATCCGATGTAAGAAAGACAGACTTCCAGTTAGGGATACAATACTGTTTTTTGCAAGCCCGAGTTTAGGCTAATTGTAGCCTCTTGTTTTGTTTATTTTACTATAATACTTGTGATTGCAGTGCAGCCTCCTAATTCTCCTAGATGATAAATAAGAACTACACGGACACAGGTAAGGCGAATTTTGATACTGATACCTTCTCGTTGTAGCTGTCTTGTACAAACGCGTTTCCACTGTTTAGAAACTGATCATCCTGATAAAACAGGTCCACGAGTGTGCGGCGATCTTGATCCTTACAGTACTACAAGAAAAAAGTGGTAATTTAAATCACAGTTTAGCGACAAAAATAATCTTATATGGCAGTTAATACAAGGCAACGTGAAACAATTATATTTATTGCTCGTCGCGCGTGAGTCGCCCTTTGTAAGGACCGGAATCCAAATCTTTACATACACGGAAAATCATTGCAGTTGTGGACGCAAAATGCGAACAGAAAGCCAGTTGATTCATTAGCTCAGTTGGTAAAGTACTGCACTGTTATCGCAGAGGTCATGGATTGCGTTATTTTAGCAAGCCTTTTCCCGGTTCAGTTCAGCCTCTTCTTCAAATCGAGTCCCGGTGCAAAGTTTTTCATGCGGTAATTAGTTTTATATGCATGGGAACGAAAACTCATATTCACCAGAGAAAGAGTGTGCACTACGGCTTACTTTCGTGGAGAGTTTCGAGGCAATTCGGAAATTGCTTATTGCGTTTATAACTAATATTCTATGTAGCTAATCTTGACTACGAAGGGGGATGCTTGTCGGAAATGTTGAATTAAACCCCTAAAAGAGGCCAATCTGGGCGTGGCCCAAGCTTTTCGTTTTTGACTCCTAAAACGATTTAAAAATATACATATTAAATATTTATTTTTATATTCTTCGCGTGCAACCCTAAACGAGATCTTCACGGCTTAATATAACGGCGTTTTTCCCAGAACACCCTAAGTGAGATCAAACTCCGAAATTTACACCCCTAAGTGAGACGACGAGCAACCCCTCCCCTTTCATACCCGAACCCCCCCCCCACTGGGATTTTAGCATAACTCAGAGCCCCACTGTTAACAAAGGAATTCGGTAAACGTGGTATATTTTTTGATTAGTTGGCTTGTTCAGTTCAGCTGAGTTTTCCAGGCGCGTGCTATCGTTTCCCTCAGTAAAGCAACCACAGTTTTATCAACTCTGTAGCGCGTCAACCAACGGGATAATTAACGGAGATTCTCTGTGACTTTTTTAACTTGTCGTTGCAGACGTCCTCAAATGCTAGACATCTGCATTCGAAGTAGGAAATCAGTCAACAACGCCAACCCCTGGTAGTCGTTTGTAATGACGGTATCGTTTAATATAGCGGTTTTCAACTGAGAATAGAAAGAAATTGCGTTTGCTTTGGTTTTGCATCGCTTCGCTCTGTGATTGGCCAGGAAAATTCGCGCCACTTTCTCAACCAATGAGAAGCAAAATGAAAAAAAAACGCGACTCGCACGCACGCATTTTCATGCACTTTGCTTCCGCTACATGAAATTGCTTCGTATTCTGATTGGTCAATTACACTGTTTGAGTTTGCCGTGCCTTTGGTCAGAGTAACTACTTTGATTTTACGACACTCAATAGCACCATCGCTGTTTAGCATAAATCTACCAGCATTCTATCACGAATGCCGTTCTCTGATTGGTTACGCTACTCGCTATCTATTTAACAATTAGATTATGAGCTCGAGATTTCTATCGCGTGATAGATGATGAGGGCGCAGCCCGAATCAGCTATCACGCATAGAAATCGAGAGCTCATAATCTAATTGTTTTAGTATAAATCTACTAGTCGTTCAAAACTAAACAAGCAAATTATCAAAATTCTCCTCACAGAAACTTCGAAAACGCGAACAAGCGGGCACCATTTTGTTGACAGCCGCTACTCACTATCTATCACAGAATAGATAGCGAGTAGCGTAGCCAATCAGAGAACGGCATTCGTGATAGAACGCTAGTAGATTTATACTAATCTGTGATAGATAGTGAGTAGCGGTTGTCAACAAAATGGCGGCCGCTTCTTCGCGTTTTCGAAGAGTCTGTGAGCGGAATTTGAATAATTTACTTGTTTAGTTTTGAACGACTAGTAGATTTATACTAAAACAATTAGATTATTCGCTCTCGATATCACGTGATAGAAATCTCGAGCTCATAATCTAATTGTTAAATAGTCAGTGCAAACTACAAAGCTAAACTACCCTTTCTCTTGTTTCTTCAGACTCACCTTGATGTAGAGGCTAAGTGCCACAGGACGGTAACGTATGGCCATCAGGAACTCTCCAAGGGTCAGACTGTCTTTCAAGTGCATCACAACCATATAAACTGAAAAACACACGTCATGTTAGCATCCGCCAAATGTCAGCCCGATAACAGCGCAGAGTAGATGGAAGGTAAAGATATGACACATTTCATTCTCATAGGGAACCTTCGTTCTTGCCATAAATTGCTAATCGTTATTTAGGGACCTAAGTCAGGCATTCTTAATATTACTTTAAATAACAGTAACATACAGGGAAAGATATATTGGAAGCAAACAAAAGCCAAAAATAATGGTTCAGTTATGTTTAAAATTACTTTATCATTTTAACAAAACTATAAATAAGCTTCTTCGATTACGGATGGCGTGGATTGAAACAAATGGGCCCTTTGCAGGATGTCAGTCACTTGGTACAAAAACGCCATGCTTGGACGCAAGCAACGCGCTGGGACTGGACAAACAAAGAATATTACCATTTGAAATGATGAAAGCTCTTTGTTTGACTATTCCCAGTGGGTTGTTTGCGTCCCAGCATGGCGTTTTTATACCACGTGACTTAACTTCTGCAAAGGACCCATTGTAACTTCAAAAAATTGGGCCAGCTTTTTCAAGTCCCTCTTTTATGTTGTGGAAAATCATCATGATTTCTTCTCCCTTTGAGAAAACAGCTTGATATACCTTTCTTTTGGACTTGGTTTTAATCCGACTCCAAGGTCAGTGCAAATCCCCATGATGTAGTCCCTTTAACAAGCCCTGTTGGTTGCCATTGGGAATTGGCTGACTTCCGTTGCTGAACTGACCTTCTTTTGTTCTCCTAAAATTCGAAACTATCCTATTACGGTAGCATTCTGAACAGCCCGGTTGGCGAATTCTGCTGACAGTAAAAACATTGTTTGAAGTGGAGACTGAGTCGGTTTCCATATTTCCCTGTCGCTCGTAACCGAGCCACACTCATTTTCGATCCTTTATGGGTGTGGAAAGAAGCTCCTCGAGTTACAAATTTTGCAATAGACCTTTTCTCGGTAAAATCCGCCATTTTGAAAATGGGGCAAACAGCGCGCGAAATACAGTGTTTTTATGGAGATTGCGATGTCAAATAACTTTGTAATACTGGGTATCTGGACTTTGAACGATGAAGGTCATTTAGAGGGCCAAACATTATTCCATTTAAAGCTGAGGGATACCGCGGAGCTAGAATGCGAGTAATCACATTTTTAATTTTCCATAAATTTGCCTTCAAAATTTTTCCCGCCAGTCTTCGCGGAGATTACAGACAAATGTATGGAAAATTAAAAACGGGATTACTCGTAATCTACTTGGATG
>JAEMWC010000081.1:2500-5000 GCA_016490735.1 Pachyseris speciosa | reverse complement strand
GTTTACCTCCGCCTGTTGAAACGGTTCTGTTATCATTCTCAGCCAAGTCTGACATGAACACACAGATAATTATTCTCAACTTTTGTGTAGCTTCAGCGCCATGAAGTCACTATGAACCACATCAACGTCGGTGGCTAAATAAGTGTAAGTCAAGTCAAGTCAATCTCTATGTTAACACGGTAAATACAAATTAAATTTACTTGTTTAATTCAGTGTACAGCGTGTGCGTGTACTGCAAGACTCTTTCGGGAAACAAATCTGGTTTGTGGCATTTACGTCCGCGGTGCTGGAGAAGAGGGGTGAAGCTATATCGAAGGCGTTGATCGAGGGTCGAAGAGCACACGTAAATTGTGATCAGCGGTAAAATTATAGACCAAGTGGACCAAGTGTCAGACTGTTCGACCGCTGTCCCATATTAAACATGTGTGTTCGACCCTCGATTAACGCCTTCGATACAGCTTCACCCAGCCAAGAGAGAGAAAATGTGACAGCTAACAATTTTGCGCCCGTGGAGAGACAGGGTATGTGACAAGTTGGTCGTTTAGGGAGGTTAAGACAATAGAATATTTCTAACCGTCAGCTATAAAGTGGTCGCGGTCGCTTACGAGAGGTTCTAATTATAGTGTTTGACTGAGAAAATTTGGTAGTATGGAAATGTGGTCGCATCGAGAGGTGGTCGCAAAGAGAGGTATTCGGTTGGTTGACATTAATGTTTTCAAATATTGCGTTCGTTGTGATCAGTTTTCGCACGAAAAATTCGTAGCACGGAGAAGAAAAATTCAAGAGTCATTGGATGTTTACGTGATTTTTTACTGTATCGTCCGTCTCACTACAAATTTCTCTGCTCACCACAAACTCTTCCCTGCTAGCAGAGGTCTCTGGCGCCGCCAGAGACCTCTGCTAGCAGGGAACACGAACTCAAAAGCAACTTTTGAACGTTAAGACATCCAACTGTTTATAGGAACAGGAGTGAAATTTACGCAATTCGAGGCAAACCGGAAGTGAAGGAACACAGGTTCACTAGTAGGCAGACTTTTCGTCGTGCGAGGTCACGGTTGCATGGCGATATAAGTGACAGTCGATTTACCCTTAAGAAGCTTCTCTGTACTGCGGGCTCATGTTTCCGGCCGCAGCATGAATGCACTGCTGGACGGCTTCCGGGAGACGTTCTTTGATCATACGTATGTATTAGTCAGCTCTTGCACTCTTTTTCTGTTGTTTAAAACAAACAAACAAAGAAACAAACAAATAAAATTATCTGAAAGAAAAACAGGACAGGGCTTGCACTCCTGTAAAAATAGGTACCCAAAGGGTACATGTGTGGGATACACTGTCCACAATGCATCACAAACTTTGCAACTCGTTAGCATTAACGGACCACACAAAAATACATAAAATCTCAGATGAGCTGGTGAAAAAAAATCCGTCAAGTCGCCCCATAGACAAGTCACTTTGAGAAGATTTACCCCCAATATGGACATATCTAGCTCCAAAAAATCATCAGGAGATTACAGCCGTATCTCCACTATTAACCATTTTCCACCTGTGTCGCTTAAGGTGGTGCATATTGGTGTCCAGCACTCTGATGAATCAATGATACCACTCTTTACCACATGATATCACCTTGAAGGTATCTAACAAATATGGGCATTTTCTTGAGACAATCGGTTACCCCAGCAGCCGGATAACCTCTTTACAAAAACCCCGAACGATGGAAATCAAAGATGAACTCGGTGACCCCTATTATTATTATTATTATGCAGTTGTGGTTACCATGTTCGAATACAACTTTTTGATTGGTAGTTTTTGGTTCAAGATAAAACATGTGCTAACATGCTATTTTATGAGCGTCCTGCCCTAAGCAGCGAGGTCAACGGAAGAGCGAAGGATGTTGTTTCCTTAACATCTACTTTCAAACATTTATTCAAATCACTGGCTCTCGATCAATAACGCTTCTTCAGAGTCCCTTTTAGTACAGGTTGCTTTTCCTTTTAGCCATGATACATTAGAATTATTAAAAAAACCGCCAGAAGAAAATGACACCAAAAGTAAAAAATGACTGTCCAAAAAGAGTCGTAAAAATAAAACTTCTCGATTCTAACAAAGGTAGTGAGAATAAAAACAAAGAAACGTAGCTTGCCTCAAATTCTTTGGAAGCGTCAAACAGCATAGCACCAGGCTCCATGGAGCCAATTTTAAACACTTGTTCGACAGCAGCTGAAAATTTAAGAAAGATGACAAAATATAAAACAGTTGCAGATTGCCCCTATGATTGCCACTCCTTCTTTAGACCAAGATCTTGAATTTTCACCAGTTCAAATTAGACACTTGTGATGTGAGGTGGCCACTAGCGCTGCAAGAAAGATGGTAAAATTCATGCGGCACGCTGTATCTCGGAACGTTGACAAATGTAGAATTTATTGCATTCTGCAAATGCCAAGTCTACCTGAATGCTACGTTTTTGTCACTTTTTGACCTTATATCCTTATCATTTTCTTGA